>JACDOX010000086.1:704935-1046138 GCA_014549065.1 Cardinalis cardinalis | reverse complement strand
ACCTTCCCAAAAGGGAATTCTTTCTAATATCCAAACCAAAACTCTTCCAGTTTGAAGCCATCTTGCCTCTACCCCTACATTGGCTATCCTGTGTGTTTCTATTTTCACTCTGGGCTGGGCTGCTGCTCACACTTAAGAAGTGTGTTTTGTGATTCCATGGAAGAGCCCGAGCACAATCTCTGCTGTCATTGAACCTGAAGGCAGCGCTCTGCATTGGGGTGAGTGAACTTGAGAGGAGGGCATTCCACATGCTCCATGTACTTTCAATATCACACAGGCCAGGAAAGGCTAAGAGGTGTGGAAGAGACTGGAGAGGGAGTAAAGTGGAATCACAGGGAGAAAGGGGGAAAACAGCAGCAAAAAGATCAGCTGTGRAAAAAGCTGCATCCACCGATGCTTAACATAGCTATCACACAGAGCACTGCTCCTGTATTTTTTATAATACATATCTTTTTTTTGCTTTGTATACTCCTATTTATATTTAACAAGACCTTTTATTCACCCTCTCTGCACCCAAATAATGCAAATAAAAAAACCAGAAAGCAAGCCCCACTAAGCTAACACTTACACGCCTCTGATGGGGGCATAAAGAGACCAGCACCATCAYGGTCTCCTGACCTACATGGGAAGCACTGCTACAGAGCTGAGGCAGCACAGAAAAAGAGATAAAATGCTYTCCCTTGAAGCAGCTGTGAAATAATGCAGACTCTGCTGTGTGCTAAGTGGACAGCTACTGCTGCTCTGGCAAACGCTGGAGTGCTTTTCCCCCGCACATTGCTTCAGGAAATAACTTAAAAATCCAAGAAAACACTTGAAATAGAGCTGAAGTTGACTTTTTTCTGCCTTTTCAGTTTTGATGCTAGATATGTGTTTGACATCTCCCTTGACTACATCTGTGTTCCTCTAATTCATTATTCTCACCCAGATTTTAAACTAGGTGAACATTATTAATTAAGTGGATATGGCAGCAGCTTCTGAACTGATGCCCTGCTTGTATTACATCTGGGAAATGGGATTGTATCAGCCTTCAAAAAATATAAATAGTGTGTGAGATTTGTAAGTTATGAATTATCCTTGCCTACTAAATTAACAACAGATAAATGAAGTGTTCCCTTTTCATCATATTCCTCCAAAACTCCAAGAAAAAAAAAAAAGACTGCCAAGCTGCACTATTTTCAAAACAAAGCTGTACTTTCTGGATGTCTGATATTTCTGTCACATCATGCTACTTGTAAGCTAGCTGTCATTTTTGGTCATGCTCTCCCCAGACTGGAATCTCCTCTGCCCTCTCTGCTTATTCTCCACAGAATCGTCATTACTTTAGGAGGGTGAGATATCAACTTTAATATTTTTAAGTTAATATTTCTGGCAGAAACAGGYAAAGACAAGAATTGTATCTCATTAGCTAATTACTACAGAGCTGGGAATAAACACAGGTTTGTCCATTTCCCCACTTTGTACTGAAATCTCAACCACTATTACTAGAATGCTAGAGAATATAGTGCACCTCCTCTTTTTGGCTGAAAAGAACTTTTCCTAGCAGTTTCTAAAAATACTATGAAAACTATACCAAAAATGAATACACCTTGAGATATGCAGCATAGTAGTGAATGTGAATCTTCTTGGAAAAAAAATATTTCCAGATTTTCTGTGAACTTATTTAGGGTATGGACTGTCCAGGTGTGACATCAAAAACTAAATATAAATAGCTATTAAACATTGTGATGATGCTGCAAGACATAAAAAATACATGACATGCTCTCAGTTTTTATATTGGTAAAGAAAACATTCCTTTTTAAATTACATTGTGTTGCTTATTTCAGTTGCCAAAATAGAAAAGAACAATGGGTGCTCACAGAGGCACACCAAATTTATACATTTTCAGATCCTGAGCTTCTGGTGAGGTCAGGTTCCCAATAAAGGGGATTTGTGGGGTGATATAAYATACAGCTGTAAAGACTAATAAAAGAAATTCTTTGTTCAAGCCAGTTCTTAAAAGTAATGGTTATAAAAAATGCAACCTTGCTTTTTTACATTATTAAGTGGTCCCTTCAAGCAGTGAGATGGAGCTGTGATTTTTGCTAATTAAGATATCATTATTACCCTATGCATACTGCTCAAAGGAGCTTGAGAATGTTACGGTCTCTGAAGAGAATCCCTTACTCCCTCTACCTATTTATTTTTTATATCTGCCTACATACCTTTTATATCACYAGTAAACATTCAGGATTCATTCAGTCCGAGTGAGCAGCAGGCTTTCACTGACTGTCCAATTTTTATAGTTAGGTGAATATTTGGGTAATAGAGTTTTTCTGAAGCCTAATTAGAATGCAAATAAATGATAATATGACATGCAATCATTTTCAGTGTCTGATAGCATAATAGTAAGGACCCATTTTAGTGCTATGCCAACTCCATAATCCCAGAAATTAAATACATTGAAATGCATACCTCTTCTATTATATTTAGTTAGTAACTTGCTAATATTATTCATCTGTTCCAGTATTTTCCTAAAATCCTCTGCTTGGAACAGGATATTATTTTATGATTGAAAAATCAGCAGAAATAAAATGAGCAGCTGTTAACCTCAGCAATCACAGACCACATGCAACTATAAATGCATAAAGCACTCATTTTTCAAAAACAGCATTTTTTTTCCTCTCCATTTGTTGAAATTCAAGTTTGGATACACCAAGATGTTGCCAATTAATCTAACACACACAGCAGAATGATCACTTAGCTCTAAGCAAATTGTTCATATTGCACATTACATCCCCTTTCATATTTAATTTACAGCTTTACATTTGGACACAGCCAATAACCTCCCTGGTAGTGCTAACTGCTCTGATATTTATAAATCTAGACCAAGCAGGATGGACTGCAGTGAAAATCCACAGAACCACTGAAACACCACCAGGCTTCACACRTCTCCTATCAAATCTCTGCCAAGAGTGTTACTTCCAAATGTTGTTTATTGAAGGATTATCCATTGTCAGAGTCACTGCCGTGTAAGTCATTCTAGAATAACTACTTGCCTCTCATTTTAAAGAGTGATTACAAAAAAAAAAAAAAATTGCTGATGAGAAACTAAAATACAATGTGGAAAATGTGTCCACAAAAGAGGAGGGGGGAGGCAGAGCTGTCAGGATAGCAGCTGGGAGAAGAGGGCTGGCTCTGCTTAAACGGGTAAGCCCTCCATGCGTAAATGTAAACTGGAAGAGGAGAAAACCCGCTTAGACAGACTGGCATCGTTAAAACTGGATGAAAAACATGAGGCTGGAGAACAAGACTAGGATTCTATCTGGGTACAAAGACCATGAGGAGAGTTGGGAGCCTCATTAGCAGAGACTTGGCTTCATTAGGCATCAGGAAAAACAATGGGACAGGAATCATCTGGGGACACCAAAAAATAACCAGGTTAGGGGACTGGGCAAAAAATAAAATAACCAAAAATAACCAGGTTAGGGGACTGGGCAAAAAATAAAATAACCAAAAATAACCAGGTTAGGGGACTGGGCAGCTTCTCCTACAGAGTGCCTGGGGGAGGAGTCATTGTGGCATCTTGCTGTGCTGTCTTCCAGCAAACATCCCCAAAAGGCTCCGTGGTGCCTCTCAGGGACAGCAACTTCTGCCACCAGCCYCTCTCCCAGCCAAGGACAGAGGGCCCTGATGAGTAACAAAAGACATCAAGTGGATGCCTCATCACAATTTCTTCCTTCAAATCATAGGCAGCTGCAATTCAAGACCTACACAAAAGAACACCAGGAAGGCTGTCACTGCTAAGAAGTTAAGAAATACATGAAATGAATGGCTCATAAAACTTCCCTCCTCCATACACAGATGTCGTGGCAACCCAGAACAGCCACACGCGGCAACAGGATTCATAYTGGAAAAACACTTTCAAAATTACCATTTCTTAATTTCTGACTGTTTTCCAACCAGAAAAAAAATTGCTTCTGTAAACATTTTTTGCCATTTTTATGTTCTTTACTAGGAGTCTTCTGAAAGCCATAATTACAGTGAGGCACATGCAACATCTCATTCTTTGTACCTGCTCTCAGAGGATCAGTATTGAAATTGAATCTCCTTAAGATGATCRATCTTTTTGTTCAATGTATGTAATCTTTTCTAATATGAACTTATATGTAGGTTTTGTAGCACAAAATTCCTTCAGSCACACGCTAAAGCTTTTCCCTCCTGGACTAAATTGTTGGAATGAGCTGCTTTGAAAGCTGTCACCATGACATAAAACACTCTATCTGCCTCYTCCTTCACTGCCAGTGGGCAATATTATTTCATAAACAACCTAGTTCTAGGCACTAATGTTGCCCACAGTTGAAAAAAAAAAAGCTACAAACCAAAAGGTAATCTTTTCACAACATACATTTTAAGCATCCCATAAGGTCTAACCATCTGTACAATGTCACATAAAAATAAATGGGAATATTTCCACACTACACATTAAGTAGCTGGTGGAAGCAGAGGAGAAACAGTGGCACAACAGTTATGGCATCTTGCTAGAGATGCAGAGGGTTTTTCCAGACTCTTGACAAAAATTCCCCCTACTGACCCCAGCTATAATGGGCACACATGAAATTGTATCTCAGCCCTGTGAGATGATCTAATGGCACTTCAGAGGCTTTGACCTTGATCATCAATGCATTCAGGGATCATTTAAATTTCAGGTGGCACTCATCCTCAAATAAGAAAAATAATTTTAAGCCAATTCAGTGCTTCTCTGAAAGTAACTGCTTTGCACATTTGCTCCACTTTTTGTGAAAAGGATTCTCCTGAGAGCAGAGTCAACCCTAACCAGCCATGGAGCACTGACCACTCCACCACCTTAGGGGAGGAACTGCGCATCATCTCCTGATCTCATTCTTTGTTCTCTGGACTCCCAAACCAGAACAGAGCAGCCCTGGCACTTCAAGGTGTTCCCTTTTCCCCCAGCACACTATTAAAATTATGAGGCTATGGCAAAGAGAGCCATCTGAAAGAAAGCTATGATTAGTGAATTTTCAGTTATCAACAGTGAATTTTTGAACACAAAGACTTTTTCCCCAGAGAAAAGGAACAAAGGAAGAATATAAACACAACCAAATAATACATATTACCATTCATTTTTCCAGCCTTAACAACTCTGTGATTCTATACTTTCTCAGTAACTTCTACAGATGGATCTTTAACCAGAGCCTCTGAAATGGCAAATCACAACTGAACTTTGAGAGTACTCTTCCTTTATGATAATATACCTATCTTTGACCTCTTGCTTCTCAATTTAATATCTGCCTGCCTGCAAGTCCATAGAAAMAACTTTAAAAGCCAGTAATATCTTAATCCTGCTTTAATCAAATGTCTACTGCAATTGAAAGAAAAGTCAGAAGTAGATGAAAACCTATTTTCACTAATGCAATAAAAATAATTCCATAAACATATTAACGATTTCCTGCCTCACTCTTAATTTTATTTTCTCTCCATTACATTCATTTGGAAGATAATGTTACCATTTGTTATTCTGTCCAATCTTTGTTAAGCATCCAGGCTAGGAGCAAGAGAAATGAGATTGTTGGCATTTAGACAAAAAGGCAGATACTGTGGGATATAATTTGGGTATAACAAATTAGGAGGCAGGTATGTACCTGTAGTTGGCACTTAGTTCTGCAGGTTTATTACAAATATGGTACACATTTAATGGGTCCACAATGTGCTTCCAGCTATTGCCTGAGAGAGTAAATACTACTCAGGCAAGTTCAACAGGATTCAGGGCAAATCCTCAATGATGAAAGCTTTCAGAAGCCAGTGCTGCAYGAGTTGGGATTGACCAATATGTTCAGTGTAATTTATGGGGTTTATTTGTTTGTTTGTTTTATTTTTGATTGGTGTTTGTTTTGATTGGTGTTTGTTTGTTTGAACATTATTACTTCAAATTAAATTTATCTCTAATTTCATTGTAGAAAGTGGAGACAAACCATTAAACCACCACGATTTCAAATAAACCCTAATTATGTACAAATGCAAATGCATCAACAGGGCTTGCACATGCAATTAGATAGCTAATTATTTAAAAAAAAAGACTACTCCAGATTGCTATACACACTGTCAGGTCCTGCATTCACAAAACATAGTATCATGTTAAGTAGCTGGGGTAGAAGTTTCCGCTTTTTTTTTTTTTTTTGGGATATAAGTGATGGATGGAGTCATCAAGGGGATTGATAAGAGCCTGCCACAGGAGGAGGTGTTGATGCTCATCTCATGCTTTCCTGGCAGGAGCTCACAAGAGAAATGGCACGACTGGGAGGGTGGTTAGAAACATTCCTTAGTTCTGGCTTTCTCCTGGGTGCTGACAGCTGAACCTCTGCTGCCATGGAAGCAACAGAGAGGTCCTAAGAACTGGGCAAGAAGAACATTTACCTATTCCACCATTTCAGTAGTCTCTTACCTGAGGGATTTTGAATGAGGAGGTCCACTAAAATGAATGTATTTTTATAGTACTGCTTGTCTGCAAAGAAACTTCTCCATGAAAAATTTCCTGTGTAAGTCTTGTTCAATTCTGTCCATAATCCTTTGAAAGCCTGATGTCTCTCATAAACACACAGCCCGACACAGAGGCACCACTCCAACAACCACCCAACAGGAGCAGAGCTGGGAGAATGGGAAACCAAAGTGCTCCAGTAAAAATTTCCTTCCCTAGGCTGCTAAAGGAGCACAGAACTCACRCAAAGAAAATAAAGAAGAAACCTTCTCTGCACAAGCCACCAATCAGTAGAATCTGATTAGACCAAGATCATGATAAAAATAGATTGGCCCAAAAGAGATGTGAAAGAAGCAGGACCTTGCTAATTACATACCTCATGAGCTTCTCTCTGGCTGATGTGAAGGAGATCTTAATTCTCCAAGAAAAACCACCAGATTTTTATAAAAAGCTGTGTTTATATTTTTTAAAGCATTTTCCTGTTGATAACATCTCCATGTTTCCAGATATTTTGSAGACCTTACCATGGCTCTGGTAGCAATTAAGAGAATTCAACATGAATCTATCTGACATAAGTAATATTTTTGTACCAGGATTTTGCCACTTAATATTTCCAGCTGCATTCTTTTGGAARTGCTATTACTGCTTATAGAAATGCAAAACAAATCTGTCATTCACCTTTTTTCCCCACTGTACCGAACACACAAAAAGAATAAAAAGACTGAAAGTATTTCACAGCATTCCTAATTCCCTTTGCCTAAAAGGAGCTAAAACGGTTTTCCAGAACAGCCCATGAATCAAGCATCCTATGAAATGCAGGWGGCAGCACTGCTTGGCATGCATTCATCCACACCAGCCAACTCCCCTGATGGACTGCTCCATTCAATGGTGTGAGATTGATTCAGCTGAAGGATTCAGCTCATTCCTGGAGTTACACATTAAAAAGGGCAATAACTGCAAAGAGCATGACCAGAAATGGGGGTAGGAGAAGACAGGGGCCAGATGAGCCTTGGTTTAAGAGTAAATTTAGCTCAGCAATTTTGGGCAGCTGTGGCACAACTGATTGGTTGTAAGTAGTTTTAGATCCCATGTGAGCAGTGTAAGTGCACTCAGGACAGGGCAAGGCCAATGCTGTTACATGGCCTGGGTGGCACCCCATGTACCTGACCCAGCCTCTGCCCTCTGGGAGGTTTTTAAAAAGCACTCTCTGGATTCTCTTTGCACATTTAAACCCCTCACAACTCATGTGCCTTTTTAAGGCTGTCCTTTGAAGCAGCTGCTCAAAACAAATAATATCCTACTATGTGAGCAGCCCTGTTGTAAGCAAGGACACCATGCCTAAGGTGAGGTGACCACAGGGACAAAAGGATTGAAGCACTTTCTCTTTAATCACCACTTCCCTTTTTTTTTTTTTCCAGGTATACAGTACCATGGTTACTCTAACTACCATCTCAAGATACTCTTCCTCTCGATAGCTCCATCTCCCCTTTTTTTTCGCTCACATACATCCACATGATTTCTGTTTTCACAAAGCTTAACTTGGCTATAAGAATAACTTCTTGTTCTTATTCCAGTACTCTGGGGACTTGTATGCTTTTTTGTTTTTCAACAAAGGACCAAAGTCAAGCCATACCAATTGCAGACATCAAAAACATTGACTAGGAAAATGCTYATAGTCAGGAGCCACAAGGAAAAAAATCCTCAAGTTGCTTAAACATTATACAGACTAGGTATATACCCTGTATACCCAGTGTCCTACTCCTGCTGATATCTTTGATTGTTTAGGCAACAGTCTATGTCAAAATCCATTTAAATAATTCCCTAACTGGCACAACAGCCTTCTCTCATTTAGTAGATTCAATCACTGCTTGCTGATGGAAGGCAGAAATCCCAGCTAAAAGATGACATTTACAGTACATTTCTCCCATGACTGAAATGTTTTTATCACTCACGATCTTTTGGACACGATTCCATATCTTGCTCAATGTATCATGAAAAGGGAAAACAAACTTGAGGCAGCACCAACAGCTTTGTCACATYGTTACTGAACTCATTAATCAATATTTGTACTGTCAGTGAACCAAAAACTAGGCTGGACAGCAAAAAACCCAGAACAGTGCCTGCAGCCTTGGGTCTTTTTTTCCCCTCCAACACAAATAATATGCCTGCATTTCATATTGCTAGAAGTCACATCCATTATTCAATTATTCAAAATACTTCAGTGTAATTCATATTTTAGGAGCCCAGAGTAAAACCAGGTTAATTGGTTTGTGTCAGATTATAAATTTAATCTGGATAGTCAAAGCACTCAGGTCAGATTAGCCGTATTTCATTATTTTCTCAGAAAAAATCCATTACAYTGAAAAGTCCTCATCATGTACAGTTGAAAAACATGGGAAGACTGTCATTAAATGAATGAAAACACTTTAAAATAGTAAGACCCATCCAATCTTTGTTGCATGAGGAAAAAAATATATATAATCAAAAGTAATGTAAGAGTTTCACATATATCTTTTCCCACCAAACAGGAAAAAAAAACTAACTTAAAAATATCTGGGAAACACTCATTTATACCAGAAAACATTAATTTTCAGAGTTCTTTGGGGTTATATATATATATCTGGCTGAGAGAGATTATCTGAACTAATGTATTTCCCTGYATGTTCTGTGTGCTGAATTGAGGAGGAAGGAAATGTGGTAGGTTTCTGCAGTGAGAAACATTTGCTTGAGGAATTCCCTCTGCTGTGTTTATCTGATGTGTTATTGACAACATTAACTAATGACTATTCATTACATCAAGTGAACATCTTCACAGCTTGCTCCCCGGGCTGCTGGAAAGAGCAACAAAGCCATGAGGAAGCATCAGACAATCCTGCAAGGATGGATACCCTGTGGCAGGACATTCCCCACCTCACCCCCCAGACAGCTGGGGCCTATGGACGAGATAACCCAGCAGAGAGATGCCCAACAGGAGGGTTATCTCTGGTGCCAAGAGGGCGAGACCCCCAGCAAAAAATAAACATCTTGGTCTGGAGAGTGAGATGTASAGAGAGATAAAAAATGAGATATCATTGACTGAAATACACTGCTTTACAGTAYAAAAGCTACACAAACTTTCACAGACAGAAGCCTCCTGCACACTCCCTGGAAGTTGGGATGGATCTCTGGATACTTGTCACAGATGTGTTATGAAAAATCCTTTCCTTAGGATTTTTTCTTCTGAGAAGCTGAGAGGCCTCAGGAAYAAAATATAAACAGTGGTTATCTGCTGCTGTGGAATGCAACAGGTGSATCTGKGATTGGTCTCATGTGGTTGTTTCTAATTAATGGCCARTCACAGTCCAGCTGTCTTGGACTTTTGGTCAGACACAAGCTTTTGTTATCATTYCACTTCTTGCTTGCTAGCCTTCTGATGGAATCCTTTCTTCTATTCTTTTAGTACAGTTTTACTATAATATATATCATAAAATAATAAATCAGCCTTCTGAAACATGGAGTCAGATCCTCATCTCTTCCCTCTTCCTGGGACCCCTGTGGTCACCACCACAGATACTCTTCTGGAAATTGAGAGAAAGGACCATCTGTAAGCCCTAAGAGAAACTGGAGGGTAAGATACGTTGAATCCTAACCCGGACCATTCCTTGGCTGGCTAGCTGTACCTCACTCATGCACCGAATTGTTAACCCACTAGCAGTGTTTCTTTTGTTCATCCTGTGTGCTAAGTAATCTTTTAAAGTCGGCTCAATAAATWATTCATGTTGTAATAGACCTAAWCAGCCATTATTAAGAACCTGAAAAGCAAGAGTGGGCTTTGGGCCTCAATGAAATTACTGTCTACTGCCAGAGGCCTGGGCAGAGACAGGGACTTGTCCAAACACTCCCCTCTCCATTTGTAACATATCCTTCCTGGAAAGCCCCCAATAATCTTGTCTTCCCAGATGGTCTCCTCATTTCACATGGGCAAAGGCCCTGATTCTAAGAGGTGTTAAACACTGTATCAGTCAATAAAACTTCATCTGAAGGCTCAAAACTGAGAACTCATTTTGGAAAACTACTAAAACTCCATAATCAGTCTGCAAAGATTGCTTTTCTTGTTGCCATGTCATATCTTYGATTTCCATGGCAAAACTGCAAACAATTCATAAAGAGCACAGTGGATTTAGGTCATACCTTYCAAGGATTCTACCTGGCAGTAAAATGCAGAGCTGGATACTGCTATTCACTGAGCCTGCACAGTGGCTGTGGTTTGTCTCCTTCAACCTCCCCTTCCCAACTTCCTCTCAGCTCTGCTTYGCCCTTTTTGCAGCTCATGTCTTGCTTACCTATTACATTGCCTACATCCTCTGCATTAAGGTTGCAAAAGTCAAAAAAGAGATGCTTTAAAGAAATTGTCTTCCACTTTTTCTTGCAAGGATAAAAACTCCTTATTCACTCCGTGTAAAGACTGTGAGTGCTTAGTCTGTCCTTGAGGAACTAGAAAGACTTTGAAATTTCAAAAGGAAACATCAGATTCCCATTACTGTTGTGAATCTTATTCAAACTCAGATTGAGAGAGGCAATTAAACTAGAAATAGCAATTACTGTCATTACCTTTTCTACCCCTACCTAAGGCAAAACTCATTGGATTGCTGAAGATCCTCRGTATCCTCATCTCTTAACCTTTCAATGACTAAACTTGTTCACATCATCAGAAGTCTCAGGGAATATTATTTATCCCTATTTCATCAAGAGTACCTGACTTCATATCATCTTCAYAGACCAGGTAAACCAAATAGTAAGTTCCCATGCAAGGCTGATGGTTATGAAGGAACAGCCATTTCCAAACATAATTTTCCATCATCACTTATATTGTTAATTGCATAAATCAAAACAAGACCAAATGCTTGAGGTACAGCCACTCTTTCATAAAGGAAACAAAAGGAGGATCTTGTCATCCTTACATTTTGGTGATGCCAGGTAAAATTGGACAAGCACCCAGTAATAGTCAACTGCACACCCTGTGTTTGCTCTAAGTAAATAATTGGCCTGCAGACATGACAAGCCAAAATCAATAAGTGCACCTGTGGGGAATCTGTAATTTACCGTGCTGCAAGACTGAAAGGACAGGGCAACAGGTTATCCACAAAGGGTATGATTACCCAGCAGGGAAAGGAATTTCATGACCTTGCAATGCCCTCTCTTTGATAACCACTTGCTCTGTATGTTCAATGGYACAAACCACACCATGCAAACCACACCATGGAGTTAAATAAACATTTTCTCCAAGAAATCTCTTCCAAAACACCAAGTGACTGCACATTTCTATGCATACAGTTGACCTCTACATAACAGTAAATTCTCAGGTGGTATTCAAAAWTGATGGACCCATCTGTAAAATCATTCTTTCATCAATTTAAACRTTTGACAGCATCCAGCAGATTTACCTTCCACCTAAGCAGAGATATAGTAGCTTGCCCCATTTTCAGCAGTGTGAAACTTGAAGGTAGACACAGATTAATTATCTCTTTTCTTAAGCCATTGCCATTTTTAAGATACAGCTTCAGCTATCTAGCATATAAAGTTAGGATTAAACAAACTCAGAATTGACTAGATGCTTTATTTGAGATCAAAAGATAGGCAGGTGTCGAAATTCATCTTTGATAACACACCATCCATCAGCTTTGATTCTCCTCCTAAAGTACACATTTTTCTTTCCAGTGCTACAGTAATGACATTTCACACAACACATCATGCCACACTTCATATTCTCCTATAAAGGTGGCTTTCATTCTTGTTTCTAAGCTTGTATCCAAGCTTAACTCAAGTTTTGTATCTTTGAYAAAGGAAAAGATACAAAAATATAACTGGCAAAAATGCATTATTTCCTATTTTAGACTCCCYGGTGATTACTAGCAAAAGTCTCTGTATACACCATTAAGAAGCATTATGSTTCCATACACAAACTTTCCTCCTAATGGCTTGTTCTTTCAGAATAAGATTACCTCATTAGCATGGTGGAATGAGTTTGGGTAAATGAATGGTACCTATCTTGTCAGTAAARCTGAAATGCTATTACATATATACTTCTCTAGGGAGATTCAAGTAAGATTTAAATCAATTTACTGCACATTTTTTACTATATAAGAAGGGGAAGAAAACTGGTACATCTGGTGTGAGCTGACCTTCCCTCAGGACACAAAACTTTTGATCCTGTTTTCTCCAGCATCTGCTAGATGTCATGGTAAATGCAATTAAATATGTGGCATGCTGTAATTCTTGTTTGTCATGCTTTCCTGCAGGTAGAAAGAACCTTCCCAAATTCTAATATTTTACCCTCATACTATGTGAGCCCACTGCCAAGTAAYAACAGCTGGACCTTACTAATCATAAGATAAGCTCACTTTACATTTYCTTCTGAACTCAGACCTGTGATGTTTCTCTAGTGAACAGGTGACAAATTTCTCTTTTCTTCATCATCTGATTTCTTTATGGTGTATAGAACACCATCTACTGAGTACATAACACYACAACAGAGCAATTTAAATAAACAAAGCACCTTTAACACAGAGAAATGGATGTTATTAATATGTTGGAAGAAYACCTCCATTCACTAATATTTCATATGGTGCCTTTCTGGATTTAAAATAGACTTGGTATCACAGATCCAATGATTTTAAATGCAAACTTTGCTTCACTAACCAATTCAATGATGTGTGCATTATACAGATAACAGCTGGTCTTTTATCTATGTTCCAAACAGAAATCATGCACCAGATAACTTTTTCATTGTTASCCAACTATATCACACTGAGCTTGGAGCACACATTGGAGCAACTTCCTGCTATTCACACAGGTTCTGAGATGCAAATTGAACATGATGAAGGAGTGTCCCTACCCCAAGAAAGCTCTAAAATGTGTTCTTTACTCCCCAACAGCAATTCGAGCAGTTCAAGTTTCAGTGAGCTAACACTTCACTATGAAACCACATCTATTTCAAAGTATGCAAAAATACTGAAAGTGCCTTCATGGATCTKTGTTTTGCTTTGCAAGGGCCTGGGGAGTTTTCTCCTTTGCTGATTTCACAACTCAGAAGGAGGAGGAAAACCTCTTGACTGAATGGCCAGAAACTTTGCTCGTACAAAACCACAACGTGCGTTCTGCTGCTCAAAATGAGTTTTCAAAAGAAGTGAAAWGACTGGAAGAAGATGGTTTGGTATGAAACATTAAGGTTTTATTCTCAGTCACCAAGCTGAGTTTTTGACAGAAGAGGGAGAAGGTAGACTAGCAGCTCAAAGTGAGAAACTCCTCAGGACAGCTTGCTTTCTGTTTAAGTGCAAAACCAGACTTGACTGTAATCTCTGGGGAGCCTGATCAAAGCAGGTCACCTGCCTTTGCCAAACAGACCATCTGATCTCCATTTTATATCAACAATAGATGAACTGACAAACGAGCCACAAGCCAAACATAATAAAGCCAAAAAGCTGTCAGCCTACAAAAAACTTACCTTGAGGCTACAAGAATACAATCTTTGAATGTTTTCTGGCATTACTTGATCTGTCTCACCCAATTAATACTAGTATACTACCCAGCTAGTACAAGGGCTTCAAGGATTTGCTGCCCATCATCATGATGGTGATGAAACATTCAGCACAAGATAAGAGTTGTAAGGTGGTTGTGTTCTAGTTTTAAAAATATATTCAGTGAAGTGGAATTCCAGTATTATGTTGCAATATGCTTTTATAAGGTGGAGGTTTATATATTCTTCTCCACAATCCTGTGTCTCAAGGCATCTCAAAAATGTTATTAAAAAATTATCAAAAACTCACCTGCCATTCAAAATCTTTTTTAGGAAACTCAGTTTCAGATACACACACACACATATATGTATACATAAAAGAATATACCTATAAGTATGTATTCAATATGTATTCAAATGGTTTATAATTGCCAATATTTCAATCAGCGCTAATGCAAGTAAGACATTCTAAACAGTCTTTTTGGAAAGAAAAAGATATTTTTTTCTTCTGTATGAGAGAACGTGAGATTTTTAAACTTCTTCAGAAATGTGCATGGTACAYTGGCATAAAGGTTCATTTACCTTGATTAAAACCAGGATAGGGAAATTTAAGCAGAGCCTGCATACACTTCCAGGGCTAAAAATCTCCTCTAAAGCTTTTATCTAGACTGAACTCCCACTGGGAGCGTCAACATACCTTGATCTCTTTGTACTCTATTCCCCATCTRTAAAATGAGGATTAATCTATGCCAAAAAGGAGCTCTGCAATATATTAGAGTGTGTCAGGTTCTTCAATCACACGAACCACAAATTCCCAAGTACCACTGCAAATAAGCTCACTGGAGTCCAATGCAAAAAAGGTTTGGGTTTAATTCAGTATTATATTTTAACATCTCTTTTTAAAAACACAAAATCTTCTCCTCCGCAGAATCTGAACAAAAATCAGAATCTGAACTAGCCACAATCTCAGCATGGTAATTACTCTTTTAATACACTGATTTTAAAAAGTACACTTACTGAGAAAGGAAATRTGGGATTCCCTGCATTTGGCAGTACCATGAACTAAGAAATAGTGATAAGAACTTTACAAATGCATTTTAGGGCCAGAAAGCAACATCTTCCAGAGAAGATTATCTTMTTATTTTGCATATCATTAGACATTGGATCTAGAGATATGTCATAAATGCTCTTAACTGCCAGTTAACCTTTGATTTTAACAGGCAGCCCATGTCTGACATTTAATTACTAGCCCAATTAAATATTTTGCTGTTCTCAGCTTATTTTATAATTTACAAGCAACAGAAAGAAATCAAGACAGACTTCCATGAGGAAGAATTTAAAAGTGTCTTTATTAGCTGTTAGAGCACTCATTCTGGCAATGTAATGAAATAAGGACTTTTGGACCATTTCCTTAATACTGAGATGTTTGTCTTAGATCCTTAAAACCATTCCCAAGGATTCTTTCAGTAGTTTTATGGGAATGACACAAATGTGAAAAAGAGAAGTATTAACGTTTTATGTACTAGGTGTAATGCTTCTACAATATTAACACACAGCTCTCCTGCCAAGATGTGATAGAAAGATGTTCATGAGGACAATGGGCTGCAGTGAATGGATATTAAGAACCAAAGCAATGATCTGTGGAATTTTGTGTCTTCTCTTCAGTTGAATTTTACCCACCCTACAATGATTTCACCATTAGCTGCTTATATGTTGTGAAGTTGTTAAGGCAGCTGGTCAGGGTGCCTTCATTASATTTATTATGTAGTTAACTAGTGATCCAGCATATCTGAAAAATTATTAAGTCCTTTCCTCTTTCCAGCCTAGGAGAGGCTGTTTCCTGGTCCAGCTGTTCTCTTTCGAGAAAACTTTTCCATGAYTTGTTTCTGGAAAGATGCTCCCATAGGAAAAAAAAAAAAGGTTTGTGAAGTTAGAACTTTTATGGAGAGGTCATTAAGAAGGTGCTGAYGCCATTCCTAGCTCTCTGSCTGTCACCCGCTGGCTGACTGCTCTTTGGACAGTCTTGAGAATCACCCCATGCAAATGAGTGCAATGAAGCCTAATTCCATTAAAACTCTCAAGTTTTGTACTATGCCTGTGTATCATCCTTTATATGGATTCCATCAGGCCTGCCCCAAAATGCAACAAACCTCAGAGACCTCCAGGAAYTGAAACCTGTCTGCATTTTTAGGCTAATGGGGGCAAAGTGAAGGTCCCCAAGTCAACTTAGAAAATCCAGCAGGCTGCACCACCCAGTTTTAGGGTGCATCAGGTATATTCACATGAGAGTTAAAGCAGAGCAGGTAATKCTCTGTGCTAAATCCCACCTCGAATTACTGCACACAACCACCCTGTGCTGACCAGCCTGACTAAGGGCAACTGAAATCAATAATCCTCTCTTGCTAGCATGGATCTGGGATCTGAGACTGATGTGTATCTTCAGCAGGAAGGAAATCCAGGCAGGAAAACTTTGTACCCAACGCTACTTGCTTCAAGCTTTATTTATATCACTGTATTTATTTAGAAATAAAAAGGAATTTTCTTTTTTTTAATAACTACTTATGGAATTGTTGAGGCAACAGCCTGAAGTGTCATCAGCAAATGTCTCATCTAAGGGTGTGTTTATAGATTTTTGAAAATTATTTGTCGTTCTTTAAATCAATTTGAAAGTGACTAGTACCACATAATTTTCTATTTGTACTAATTACAAGTAAAGAGCAATATTAGGATGAGATGGTTATAAATAAAGCTTGTTGAGCAACATATTGACATTATTTTATAAAGCTTAAGTTCTGCCAAGTTAATAACGGAACTTGGACCACGCATAAAGAAACGTTTGATTAACCCTTGCTGTGCTAATAATAACTGAAGATAATTTCTATTTCATTTAAAAGCACTGTGCTACATTAGTATTTATGTTGTTCTTTTCCTGGTGGTCAAGGAGTTAACAAACATCTGGAATGTGCCTTTTAAAAGATCATGAATACATCTAAACTATTTTTGTCATGGAAGTGATTTGATGTATCTGATCTACTGTGGTATAAAACTGGAGGGGCTGTCACATACAGTACCCAAGCAGTTTGAAGGGAAAAACATTTCCAGCTGTACCATGCAACAGTTTCCAAATAACTCAGAATACATTTGGTAAATGATCACTTCATGAGGATGGGGCTAAGCTGTATCACAGAATTGAAGGACAGATAATAAATTTAAAATMTTTTTTTYTTACTGCRTATTTATTRTTGAGTATTTGACACCTGGACTTTGTAAATTATGAGCTCTATCCTCAAYTACTAACTCCTTTTCCTTTCTGTATCTTGAGCAGTAATAAAGTTTTGAGTTTGAGTGGAAGAGTTTTGCTTGATTAGTTTTTCTGTTGCCAACAACAACTAATACTAACTGTGCTTTGGGCACATTTCAACAGGCAACTGGCTAGATGATGGTGATTTCACCTACACAAGTTAATAAAATCTGAGGAAAGCACAAGGGGTCCAGCACTGAAATGAGCTGAATGCTGCAGAAATACATCAGCAGATTCACAGCACTGCAGCACTTCAGTCATAGCCCACTGAAGTTCTGGCTGTCAGAYTTCCCTGTGGGTTAAACATTGCAGTCTTTGACAATAAATTTTGACTTCATATTAGTGGTCCATGCTCTCACCTCCTTTGCCTACCAGGCATATTTAGAATCTACAATTGAGTTGTAAAACCAGTAAATTACTGTCTTCTCATCATTTAGTTTCTCACATTTGCACAGTGACMCACATCTGCCAGTCCCAGTCCTGTCCCTTGCTCCAGGGCTGTTGSCCAAACTTTCCTCCCTTTCTCAGATACTTCCTGTAGACCAACAGAGCTCCTTTATAACTCCAACTCTCAGAGGAAAACTATCTTCAATTCAAAACTAAGGTATCTATTACATGAATTAAATAATTCCTCCTTAGCTACCATTACCTATTAAGCCTTGAGTTATATTAATCCAAACTTCTTTGAGAAACTGGAAAATATACTCACTGATTTTCYAGAAGTTTACTCCATCTCCCTCCTGGTTACTTAAGACTTCACCTTTACTTTTGTTTTTTCCTTTCTTTTTTCCTTTTGAGGAGGGAGCAAAAGAGGGCAGGCAATCTGTCAGCCCCTCCATGCTGGGAAATCTTCTTGCCATGTGTTTTTGGTTTATGAAGCTTTGCTATGCACTGAACAAGCTGTGAAACACCAAGGTAGCAGCTGCCACATCTAGAGAACACCCTTCTCTAGCAGACAGGTACAACAAACTTCCAAGTCCATTGGAGTAATGAAAAAAAACCTTGAGCAGGTTTTGTCCCATGCCCTCTAAAGTCACAGTACACCTTCTCACTTGCCCTCCACGATTATTAAGAAAGAAGCCGTATGTGCTGGTTCACAAGGTTAAAGATGCACAGGGAGGAAATACTCACTCCATCTTATCTGCTGTAAAACCAGCATTTCTACTCTTAGTTCCTCACTAAATGTGGGAAATGTTCTTTCAAACAGAAGCTCTCTGTGCTCTGTACAGGCAGGATTGRCATGCAAATGAGTTTCCAACACAATCGAGACTGGCAGAGCAGAGGAGGTCTCTGTCCCCACCCCTCTGCCAACACCARAAAGAACCTTCCATGTTTTCTAATTGAAAACTTTGAACAGTCCACAGGCTTATTCCAAAACTCTTTTAAAGAACAACAAAATTCATCTTCAAAGGTTATTTGTTTTCAAAACACTCCATAATAACAAAAAGCAACTTAAATATATGCATGAAATTAAAGTTCTCCAACAAAGGAAATAAAATGAAATAGTGAATTTTTCAAAGGGTTCCCATTTCTGGCTGATTTCTAAATGGTACTTGTACCACAGATGTATTTTGCTATCTAAATTTGGGCACAAAAAGATCTCTGGCTATTCCCAAGAACCAGCTGGCTCATGGGGCCTCTAGTGCTCCCTTGTGTGACTTTGTTTTACAGCCTTGAGAAACATTTCTCAGTGGTCAGATTTCTCCCCTTTCTTCCTAATTAYCACAGAGATACCAAAGCTAAGTTAAGGTCCTTAATGTTAAGGATACTTGAAGTTATAATGTTCCACAATAMATTTTTTTTTTGTGAGGAAATAGCAATGCTGTCACAAATACACATCTTTACCTATATTTGGAACATCTTATAGGTACCAAGGAACTTAAAGCTAAATTGAGACAGTCTAAAATAAGAATACAAAGTAAATTATTATCCAACATAAAATGCAATGGACAAGAGATTTACCCAGTATATGCTTACACTGCAGTTCTTKAAGTCAATTTTGCACCTATATACTATTGAAACAATTAACTTTAGGAACAGGCAAGATAAAAATTACATTTAATGTATCTTAAAAAAAAAATAAAATTGAAGGACTTGGATTAATTAAGCATTTTCTGAGCACCTGCTTGTAAAGGAATGACCAAAAATCATTTTAAGGCAGATGGTGCCAAGATACAGTACTAGTCGCTTTTGGGATATAATTGGTGAAAATTTTGTCACATGTCACAATCAATAAGATACCTCTAATTTTAATATATTACACACTAGTATTTACAAATGCAATCTTTTACTGCCTCTTTAGAAAGAGATTTRATAGAGTTAGCATTACACCATAATGCAGAATCCAGGATAAACTTGGTCTTCAGATCCAGCTGAAATGAAAACACTGGCAAAAATATCCTTTAAAAAAAAAAAGCAATGTGCAAGTCCACCCACCAAAAAAATAATAAAAATACTCAAATGCCTTATTGTTTTTGAGAGGAATAGCAAGTCTGCATACATAAAGCTAACGAAAGAACTGCTCAATTTATCTGAGCAGAAGTGCTTTTAAAACCTTGATAGAACGTGCAGATACTCATTAAACATTGTGAGCTGCTCACAGGCAAATGGGCAGAACTCTCTCCCATGGGAGCATGCAGCAGATTATCAAAGACAAGCAATGAAGAATAAAACTGGCTAATATGACAGYCAAGGCTGGGAGGATTTGCTGAGATAAGAAATGGTTCTCAGCGTTCTGGCAAGGATATTGTTGTTAGACATTCTGTGATTTTCCTTTACAGAGAGTTTCACTGCTCTTTTTTATTTCCAAAATTAGCATATCAGAAGATGAAGCCTGGAGCTTTATGGCTTTTATTTTTTCCTTATTAACTACTCAAAAGCATGTGTTTCTATACCTTTTGATTTAGAGTACAAAGAAAAAATGAAGAATAGAATCCATCTTTCAAATTTCTTGCTTCCCTGAAAAATACTTATAGGCCATCTTGGCTGATGAAATTGCATAAACCCTACTCAGATCAGAGACAGTGCAATGGTGAGCACCAAATAATTTTAATTTCACAAATGCTATTAAACAGTGGATTTGTGATATTTTTTTCAATGCAGCCACAAATTGCAGGAACAATTTCCTCAGAACTTCAAATATTTGAAAAATTTTAGAAACCTGAAYAAAGATGCATTCAGCATTAGATATGAACTGGATAAATAAAAATAGATAGATTGCATTTAAAAATATTGAGTGCTTTCATGGAAATTATCTAGACATGGTTATTTTCATTGTACAAAGGAAATAATCTGTAATAGTCTGAGGCTTCTTAAGAAAAGTGAGTTTACCAAAACCAAAAATGGTTATGTACCAAGAAACAAAGAGTAAGTAGTCTGAATATGAACTATGTCAGATAATTAAAAACCTAAAATATAGAACCAACTGCCTCAGAACTCACAGTCAAGAAAGATGGGTATCTATACACAGGAAAAAAAAATTGGCACAAGAAAGAGGGAAAACAGCTCTCCATGAATAAACAGGCACATCTACTCTGTGATAGGCTTCAGCAGTGAAAAAAGAGATGGCCATTAAAACACTGAAGGAAAAATAAAGATTCAGCCTATGGATATGCATCACCCTGCAATGTAAATGTGTGGAGATCAGCATAGAAATAAATTGCTTTACTTTTGCTACATCCTGTATCAGTCAGGCACTTAACAGAGGTGGTGATGCATTGCAAGTAGGAATAAAATGGAAGGTAAGAGGAGGCAGAAGAAATTGGCAATCATTGATAACAAGCAATCAAAGGGTGTTTCCTTAAAACTGTGTTAGGAACAAAATGAGTCACAGCAATTTCTCTTGTTGATTAGTGAACAAAAGTGACTAGTTGTTAATAATGCTGTAAAAGATAGAAGCAGTCAATAAATCTCTCTCCTGTATCTGGAAAATAAGTCAGTAGATATGTCATACGAGTTAATGATGATAACATCTTTCATTCAAAAAGTAACCAAGGGTGATGTTTAAATGAAGCTTCTACAGTCAGACCTTTTTAAAGCAGCAGGCCTGCATAAGCTTCAGGGCAACATCTTCAAAGGGTAGTTTCCAAGGGGAAATTTTTACCATCAACATCAATGTTGAATAACTCTTTGAACAGTACAAAAATACAAGAGGTTTGGAAAAAAGCAAACATGCTATTATAGCAAAAATTAAGTACATAGAGACCTGCCACCTGAAATCAGTCCTGGGAAAAATTATGGAACAAGCAACACAACTGTTTTTAAAGCAATTAAGGAAGGACTATATAAGTTAGAAGTGTTTATGGTCTTGTCAATCTAACTCAAGATCTGTGGCAATGACATTACACACTATAAGGTTAATAAAGCTAAAGGTGCTGAGATGATAAATTTCCCTGAAGTATGCAATCCAGCGCCAAATAATATTTTGTTTAAGAAATAGGAAAACTAAAAATTTAATGCAATACATTAAATATATCAAAGATCAGCTAAGTGACAGGTTTTAAAATTGAATTGGATGTTTTCCAAGTAGAGGCCAGGAAGGACCAAACATCTACCCAGTTGCTAGTGAACATAAATCCAGAAACAAAGAAAAAAGACCATATTTACAGGGTGAGGARTTTATCCTAGAAAGCAACAAGTGAAAAGGACACGCTGCTCGTGATGAATAAGGGTGTTGGGCAGCCACGTGATGCTACTGCAACTTCCAGAAATTCTGACAGCTGTCTCCTTGTCCAAGAAGGGAGAGGAGGCAGTTACAAGAAACCACAGGCCAGTCAAGCTCACCTCATTTCCTGGGGAAATTATGGAGCAAATTCCCCCAAAGACACCTCCAGGCACATAAAGGACAAGAAAGGGACAGGAAAAATCATCAGGGAAGCACCRAGGTCAAATTCTGACTGACAAACCTGGTTGTCTTCCACGACTTGGAAGATAAAGGAGGACTAGTGACTTGCATTTCATAAAGCCATACTCACTATAGTACCCCATATAACTGGATAAATGATTTTTCCTGTGGGATGTTGAACCTTGGAGAGATTCAAAACCCAACTGGACACAGCCCATAGCAGAGCTTTGAGCAAGGAAATGGAAGAACACATCTCCAGAGCTCCTTGCCAATCTGAATGACTCTGATTCAGCTCTATAATCAACCAATCATGAGCTCCTAATACAACATTATGGAATCTTTAACTTTGTAGATTAAAGAAAATGGATAAAAAAAGAAGCTAGAAATAAGGGGCAAAAGTTAACAGCAATGCAACCAGAACTTTAGTGACCTCAAAAATTAAGACATTAAAGTCAGAGTACTTCAATATCTTGCATATTTCAGAAAGCTTGTGAGTTCATCACCATCCTCTTCTCCAGCCTTATAATCCACGCATCCGTGACAAGAAAGCAATGGGCTTTTTTCCCCCATTCTTATCCTTAGGAGAACTATACTCCATTATCCCATAGATGGAAGGAAAACATAATAAGGGAAGGTGAAACAACTGCAGTGCAAATAAACCAAGAGTAATTTTCCTGCATTCAAGAATTCAAACACTGAAATTAGTCCCGGCAGAACACTAAATCACTGCTCCAGGATGCCATCAGAAGCATACAGCTGGGTAAACTATTAGGAACTCTACAATTACAAGTATCACTTGGGGAGAAATTGTGATAAAAAAGAAGTGATAGACACATCATGTTGTGAATATACAGCATTGCTTCTTAAATGTTTATATGCCCATAGTGTTTAGAAAACAAATGCTTTGTGCATAAAGTGACATAATAAAAATTCTTTGTACTTCACGAGAGCTCATTTTTAGTGAAAATATTTTTCCCTATAAACGTCTGATGTACACATGTGCTAGAGTTAAAAAAGTTAGACTGTAAAAAAAGTAGTCAGTAGTAGAAAAACCTGAAAAACACACAGAATGTAGCCAAAGCACGAAACTTTGCCGGTAACATTTACATGGACCCAAAATTACAAGATTTACGGAATTCCTTTTGCAACCTTCTCCACTGWAAACAATATTCTGAAAATTTTATTTTTGATTACAATGTTATTCAGTGCACTGAACTGCATGGATGCAATTTCAAAATAAAACTAATTATGATTGGTCATAGCATCATAGGCAATTTGAAGAAGTTAATTACACATTCAAAGTGCTTCTGTCTTCAAATTAAAAAGAGAACTGACACCAGCATTACTTAATGTAATTATATCCTTTTMCTCGTGTATTTTGACCAGTCTGTAAGTTAGTTCCTGCCATCAAGGCAGTTCCATCCTAAGATTCTGTTGTTTTTTTTCCCCAAATTAAAAATGCTAAGCTAAATGGATTTGAGGTATAAAAGTCCAAGATMCTGCCAGATTTTGAGAAAAGTGCCACAAAAGCTGATGCAGCTTCAGCAGTTCACCCTGATTTGGATCTGCCCTCTCTTACACGTGGCACTTAGGACACACATTTTCCACTTTACATATAGGTAAGGACTCAACTGTCCTTACAGTTATCTTTGATCTTCTCTCTGCTATCAGATCCTGCTTTCATCTCTGACCACCCACTCAGCCTCATGGTTTGAATTTCAATGGAACAGACGCTCTGGGATGTCCACAATATATACAATTCTTGCCACATGCACTTTTCTAACACCACTTCATGACAATAAGGCCAAATGTTTCCCCATCCAGAGAGAAAAACAAAGAGGAGATGGGAGAAAATCCCCTTCCTTTATAAAAGGGAAATGATTTCCCTGTAGCAAGCTGTGAACTGGCAAACACAAGAGATGATAAAGCCAAACCARAGGAGGAAAACATGGGCCAGAGATGTAAACATCTGGAATGCCAGAGAGAGAAACACACCTGCCATTGTGCACTAGGTCCTCAGGGGAGGATGTTTCAGTACTGCTGATAACCACCCACAAAACCTGCCAAGTTCCACAGATTAACACACAGAGTAATCCTGCCAAAATTCCTACTCCAGAAATATATTTCCCAGACCCTTTTTCTGGTTATATGGTTGGGGATGGTTTTTTTTGTTTGTTTGATTGATTTTTTCTTTGGTGGGGGGGGTTGTTTTTTGTTTGTTTTTGGTTTTGGGGGTTTTGTTTTGTTTTCAGTTTTTTGTTTTCCTAGATTTTGTTTTCTCCCATATTGTAGAAAAAAATGCTAAGCCAACAAATAAACATCATCTTCTACATAGCTACTATTGGATTTTCCTGATTATTGTGCAGAATGAACAGCAGTTACTCTGTGGTCACAATTCTTGAGCTAATGGGTTATGAGCCTGACAGTGATCCTAGATTCTGGGGAAGGGAAGGGATCCCTTACTTGTAAATGGAGAAATGGACACAACTGATGCATTCAATGCTTTTTTGCTTCACTCTTCACAAAAATGTTTCATTGTGAGCAAAGCCTTAAGCATAATCAAGTTCAACAAAAAAAAAGGATGGAAAATCTGAGAAAGAGGGCATTTGGACATATGCMGGTAAAAGAATTGACACTGAAGCCTGTGGAAATCACTCCAGAGACTCCAGGGAAATTTTGACCATTCTCCTGAAAAATTCATGATTGATGGGAGAAATTCCAAAGGATAGGCAAGAAATAAGTAAGGGGAAACTCAAGAGAATGAGGATTTAGGAAATTACACAGCAATTCATTACATTAGAAAGGTTCTGATCTAGAAAATACATTTAACTGTCCCCAAGTAAACACCTAGAGGATCATTGCATGCCTGAGTTTGGCCAGCACAGAGCTGCTAAAGACAAACGCTGTCAAAACAACCTAATTTCCTCAAATGGACTAGAGAGAAAGCACTGAATGGGATCTACCTTGGCTTCACTCCTGTTCCTGACATATTCCACATGACATGCTCCGAATCAAACCACAGAAATGTAGGTTAACATGAAACCACAACACAACAGTGCAGGTCCATCTGAAAATATGCTCCCAGAGACCTGGCAAAACTAGAAAATGTATCCAAACAGGCATCAGTGACTCTGTYCTGGACCCTGATGCTTGACTGTTGATATCATTAATATGGAATGAATACACAGATAAAAGTGGCCAGTGAAAAAACAAAAGGAAGAGCCATTTATTCTGAGTATAAAGTTAGAAAACAGGTTAGAAGCTGTCTGAGATCAAAGACAATGAGGAGCACTTCACCTCCAACACACAAGTCACAAATACAAATGGTTAGTGGCAGCCTATGAAAACAGGTTTGGAGGAATTTGGCATGCATCACAGGATAAGTGACTAAACACTGTGATGCAAAATGTGCCACAAAGGATGAAAAACATTACTCTAGGAATGCACTAAAAGGAGGGTCATTTGTAATGGCCAGAGCAACTGGTCCATTGCCATCACCAGTGCAAAAACAATGAGGTCTCATGTAGAGCATGAAAAAGGTAAACTGGTGAAAGCCCAGAGAGGAGCACATAGGAAATGTTTAGAAAGTGCTTTTACAAWGGCTTGGAGAAATAAATACGTGTGTGTGTTGAGACTATAAAAGATAACTGAAGAACACACTGGGACTTGGCTGAGTGGACAGTGACCATCAAATGCTCCGTGCRTCTGGCTGGGGAAACAACAGCTCCTGCCCTGAACTTGGAGCAACATAAATTTAAGGTACTAGAGCAAATTACCTCACTGTACATTCAAGAACAGAGCAAGAAACAGCAGAATCCACATTAGGGGGAGGCTGTTCCAAGATAAGGTTAGATTTGAGTCTCAGGATTAAGTGCCATCACTCAAGACAAGCTAGGACTCAGGATTTACTAATATGGTGCTTTCTGCTTCAACTGACACAGACAGAGAAGCTGGGATGTTCCAGCTTATTCCCTGCTTCAATGGGGCAAACACATCAATCACAACACACRCTTGGCAAGAGCTCAACATCAACCAGGCCGATCAAAAGAAAAAACTCTGCACAGAAGATGTGGGGCTGTCAATGTGAATGYGTGGCAGTAACTAATAGATGTTTGAACTTTTCCAGTTTGAGTCACAAACTGAGCCAGCAAAATCACTGTACATATAGCCTGTCTCCTAAGGGTGAGAGTTTGCAAACACTGCCTGCTTGGGCTAAAGGCAACGACACAGAGTCATGCTTTTTTTCTGCTCAGAACTTTGTAAGGCTCCTTGTTTTYCAGCCTTTTTTTTTTTAAGATTGCAGAACTACAAAGCTAAAATGAGCATGTGCCTAAAGCAAATACACAAATAGGATCTCTCAACTAGTAATTTATATTATACCCATCTTCTGCAAGGGATGTAAACAAAATATAAAGTGCTATTTTAGTATACATGCAGCCTCTAGGGTTTGTTTGTAAAAGGCTCTGGACCAGATTTTCAGTATCAGATGCATAAGTTATGCCAGGAAAAAAACTCTGAATGCAAAGCAGATTTCATTGCACATTGCTGTCTCTTCCAGGCAGAAAGAGGATCCTGCTGCATGCAGCTACCTCTCTTCAGCATGTCATTCTCTGCTTCTCACAATTAGCAGGGCATCAGGTCAAAAAAACATAAAAATATGAGCCTCATCCCATTGCCTTTCTATTTTCATATATTTGGCTGACGAATTTGAAAATCTTCATGCTTTATTCTAAGTACTGGCTGCCATAGATAAACTGGYCAAAGAATAAAATGCAACACGAAACCCGCCTCAAATCCCAGAAATTAGAGAAGGTGCACACTGTCCTTAGTTTTCAAAAAGTAGAGCAATTATAATTAATTTCTCTTCCTCCATGAAAAATTATGTTTAAAAAGATGCTAAACACCAAACACCTGATCTTCACAATCACTTGTGAGACAGGTAAATATCCCATTTCTTTTTATGGAAGCAAGTGGAGACAGCTCAAGGTCTAGGCTGGAAGCATTTCAGGCCCCWAGAATCATTGCATTGCTTCAGTACTAATTCTGTGAAATAGCTGCTCTGATATGGCAGGAAAGGTTCACAAGTGGGCTTTAAATGAATTCTCTTAGATTCACAGTGCAAATCATTATCAGAAATTCAATTTTATCACAGATGTTTTATATGCTCACACCATTACAGTAAGCTACTGTGAGGACCAATGATAAGGTAATAAAGGAGCACCTGAAAAACTTATTAAATGTGCTTTTTACATTACAGATGTCCATGGAGATGACTCAGTTTTTCAAAAGTGTGGCATTCTACAGATTGCTTTACACACACAGGGTCACAAATCCACTTCAGCCCTTTAGCTTTGTGTCTATAAACAATTTGAAGTGAAAGGTTTCATTCTAGCACTATGGTCATCAGGGACAGGGCTATGCAGAATGACCATCAGGCCTGCAGAAAGCAAACAATAAAGGAAATGCCATGTGTGAGGGACACAAGCTGAAAATACACAGGAAAAGGGCTGGCTCATGGAGACCACACTATGGGGCCTTCCCATATGGGGTCCATTTGGAAAACAGAGCAGGCTGCAGTAAGGCCAAATTGCAGCAGATGGGCAGAGAGAAATGAGAAGACTCATGGTGCAAAGAAAGTTCAGACATAATCCTTGTGCTAGCATTTAGATGAGCTGGAATGGTTTCTCCTGAGTCAGACAACTCTGAACCTAACAACAATTCCAACCTTCAGCGCCTCCGCTGGGGAGAGCAACTTTTTGTCTCATTTTTAACACCATCCTCATGATCATTACAGCTTAACACACCCTGGCATGTGGTCAAAACCAAGAGCCTGGGTGACCAGCCAAGGCAATAGCTCCTGAGAGCCACCTGAGTCCCCAGGGGTGCATATATATTTATCTTTTTATGCTAGGAAACCTGCTATTTCTTTGGCTGTAGCTCTTGACAACATTGCTGCACCTGAGAAAGACACTTTTATCAGACTGTGTGACACTAACCAAATGGAAAAGGTGGCCAACAATTTACCCAATTTTGCTTAAAATAATTAGCTACAAAGTTACTAAAAAATCACTACAACTCACGTTGAAAATGCACAGTAGTTTACAACATGCTGTTTTATGCCCTCCCAGGGCAGCTATTTTCTATCTGTGTCACAGACTTGAGAAGCATCACAAGTGCCTGAATTCCCACAAGCAGTAGGATCTCGGGAGCTGAGTAYCCATAGTACCAGATCTAGTCTTTTCCAGCAGCTGTGATATTCTCCCACAGAGAAAAAAATCTGCAGAAGTGCTCAGGGCTGGTCCTTGCTCTGAACCACCACAAAAACCCCTCCACCTTCTTAAAAAAGKGCCTGGGCAAGCAGGTCCGTGCCACAGGGCAGCAGAGAGCTGTTAACAATCTACACCCTCACRTTTCCACTCCGACCCTCTTCACACCCCTAAGCAGAAAAGTCTATTAGAAAAAAAAAAAGCTTTTAGGCAAATAAAAGCCCCTCACAGAAGGAGGATTTGCATGAAGAATTTTTTCCTGTGGCCTGATGCCTTRCTTATCTCATGCTGTCTCGTCTGTGCTGCACATATCTCTCTAAAGGCACCCAAAATATTTAAGCCTTGTAAAAAAAGCTGTGAAACAGGGATTCCAGATGTTATCATTTCTTAAATCCTTGGCAGCACACTCCCCCCAACCTTTTGAACATTTCATTCCTGAGTTATTTATGYACTAAAACAACTTCTTAGAAGTTGTTAAAGTGCATATGCCATTTCAGTCTAAACCAATATGTTAAATTTTTAAATTTGTTGCCAACCATTACTATACAAACTTACTCTCAGAGAAGCTCTACACTTTATGATAAATGCTGAGAAGAGATTAAGTGCTGCTGCAGCATCACTCCTCAGAAATCATGGAGAAAACCATCAATTTATTCTTGTCATTGCAACTAATGCTTATCCATGGTGTTCAATAAATTTAATACTAGTTTTCAAGGCAAGCAAAGCCATTGACTTCTAAATATTATACAACCTATCAATTAAAATCTTATGGATAATCTGTTCATTAATGGTGAGTTTTATTATTATTCTTCAAAATCAATTAATTTTTGTCAACACTGGTCACTTTTAGAAGGAAAGATACAATAGGGTAGCAATAGGGCATCATGATATGACAAGACAGCACTGATTTATGGCTTTATGTAAGATGAATAATRTGGATTAGCACCAGGACTTAGAAGAGTTGGCAATGACAGAGGTTGCAAAATGTAATGCATTTYAATTTAGATGTTCTTACTGCAAAATAATGATCTCTGCTGAAAACATCACTAGATATGAGGGCCAACACACTTCTGCTGCACAAACTCCACTGACACGACCAGGGAAGGCTACAGGAGAAAGATTTCTGACAGTAAAATATGATGAGCAAATTTTTCAGCTTATTGTTTACAGTAGCTCAAAACCATCACGGACAGTGAAGTCCCAGGTGGAATAAATGAGATGTCAGTCCTTGGACTACAAATAGYAAATGTCAGATAGGTACTTGCTGTTTCTTACAAATACATTGCAGGTGAAGCAGACATCTTACAGAATTTAAACAAGTCCTTTTGCTATGCTACAATGCTAGACCTATAAGTACATGKTCTTGAATTTCATTCCATATGAATACAAAGATTTAGTCAATACAATTTTATGAATCTGGAAGCATTATGCCCGATGTAATGCCACTAAGCAGTATATTGCTTCCTAAACCAGACTATGAGATACTGTTTTAACTCTTGAGAATGCCAAGCTGAGAAAGCAACATACTTTCTGTTGCTAAAATGTCAAAAGCCCAAAACAGACAACATTCCCCTCTATCACTAACATAAMTGAGTCACAAAGAATGATATTTTATTAGTTTTCTGTATTTCKTGTCTTCTCCCCAGCAAAGCAAGTGCATTTTCATGCCTGTAAAAAATTGTTTGGATCGATTCCAAATAATTTTCTAATTATTTTGAACTTTTCTGTATTTGCCCATCTTTATTAAAAACAAAGATATAAATTTCAGTCCTTACACTCTAGAAACCTCTGGGAGGCATTGGTTGGAAACATTACTTTTGTGATACAAATCATTGCTGCAAACTATTGTCAGTTATTTTCCCTGTCCTCCCTTTCTTCAAACTGCAGTTAATCCTCCAAATAATTTCCTACATCCATCCATTCCCTCTTCCTGCCCTGGGGATAAATGTCTCAATCTCCTTCTAATCCTTCATCATCAGACTCCTTAGACTCCTTTGCTTGGCTATTTTGTACCAAACCATTCCCTACACAAAATGATTTAATCCAATTTTTCACTCTTACTCGAGACTTTATAGACATTGACTGCTATTTATCTACCTATATTTTATAGGCTCAAATAAAGCTATGAACAGTAAAAAATTAAATTCTGTTTTCTCCTATCAATTTACTACCCAAAATGGAGACCAAAACTTTGAGGAAAGCAAATTTGACAGGTTGGGGTTTTTTTTCCCCCCTTTCCATCTCTAACATCGCTGCCAGTGCCAGAAGTGGTGGCATACACCCTTGTAAGGGGAAAATCAGGGAAAAATACAAGCAATGCAGTTTCAGAAAGAATGATAAGCCATGGAGAGATGAYATGCAAAGGGATTTTGCTGAGATCCGAAAATTGTACAGAGGTCCCACTGACCTTTCATGTTCTGATGTTAAGAGAGGATTTTTGGGTGTAAGGGATGAAACCYGGTCCTGTTCCAGTGGTGCCTCCTGTCAGGTGCATGGCAGAGGTGGCAAAGCTGCTCCCCTTCTCTCTATCTGCCACATATATCAACCAGCACTTCAGCAAATCCAACTCATTGCCTTTTCTTTCATATACTCAAAAATTATGGAGCAACTTCAGACAGCAGAATATTTTTCATATAAACCATGTCCATGACCAATTCATGGAATTAATACAAAGCAATGATCAAGCCCCCAGCTCTACACAAATTTCAGAGAACAGCAGAAAGACACATGGCTATATCATGCCACTGATTTTTAAAATAAGCTCCCAACTGGAGTCAATAATGAAATATGCTCAAAAATCAATGACATACCTACTACATGGTGATTAAATCTGTAAAATGAAGAAAAATCCATTAAAACTTTGATACTTAAACACTCCCAAGTCACTCACATCTCTGTTTCTGAAATTCAATTGCATGCCAAGACAATATATTTGACTCAAATGCAGCAGTAAGAATTAATTTACAATTCTCAAGAATCCCCCAAAGGAATTTTTMCCAAAATCTGCATCATCGAAAGGCTGTGTATAAGTGGCCTCAAAGTGCCTCAAGGCTACCATTCACATTTCAAAAGAAAATTCTTGTTGGGATGTTAAAATGCAAGGGCAGATGATGTCTGTGATGACTTCTCAGGCTAAAACTGTTGACTGATTAATATCAGTTGCATTTCTCTGTCTAATCATCCATTTTTTTTAAAATTTAATCATAACAAACATTCACAGCAACCTTCATTCTTCCCGCAGGAGGTTGTTAGTACAAATTGTTGCTGTTAGACTGGAATGGCACACAAAAATCTTGTGAATGAGAAAAAAAACCCCAAAACAGGTCCTGGCTATACCACCTGCAGGAAAGCAGCACTGAGAAACTCTGCCTACTAGCCAAGGTTAGGGGTCAAATGATTAGTTTGCACTGACATCCTAATGCTTTAAAAGAAAAATAATCTTTAGTTTCAAGTTCTGCAGCTGTCAGGGATGAAAGTGAGATAAGATGGACTATTGCTTTGGTCCAGATGGCAAYCTCTGTCCCTGTGGTCCTCAGAGTCTCACTGAAAATGATACCATGTTCTCTTCTTAATAAAAAAGCAGGTAAAAAGCATGGCAAAGCAGTGATTTACTGAACACAAGTGTACAGCAACCCTTAATTACCATTATCACTGGTTCTTCCAGGTGCAGCCAGTAGCAAAAAAACCCATTTTCAATTATCCCCAGATTCCTCTTTAAAAGTTAAATACCACAACTCGGGTCCACAACACCCAGAAACGTCGGATACCTTGGTAACTTCCCTTGAGCAAATTCTATAGGAAACATTCCTTTCCTGAACTGGAGGGTTGCTTTACTGAATTGCTGGGTTTAAACTACTGAGAACTCTGCTGGTAAGTGGGAAAGGAAGAAACATGAGGAAGAAAAGAGGAAAATCAGTTAACAGTAAATCAGCCTAAGTCTTTCAGGTGAGATTCTAATCCCCAAGGGCATCTGGCAATTGCCTTTAACCTCAGCTCTCCTCCCATGACTTGGGGTGGTTGATGATGCAAAACTTACTAACATTAGCCACTTGTCACCACTTTTTCTATGTCCAGGTGCACATACAGGTTGGGAGAAGCTGAGACAGTTAGAGAAGCCCAGAATTTCAGCAGAWAACCCTGGTCCTAAGGAACGTGCAGCTCAGGCAACTCCTTCACCACCTCACCTAGGGAGCATCCCATGCCAGAACAGCTCAGATCTAACTCTGCTTCTGGATCTAACCATATACTTCAGAGAATACTTGAGTATTTTACTAGACTTTACGCTAAACTGCAAGCTACCTCAACACTTTGCCYTCTCCTACCAGGACTGAAAACATAGCAGTTTCTGGGAAAAAAGTGCAACAAGTGAAAGCACCAATAGTGGGAGCCTTTGCCACCACGGAAACCATCAGAAATAATAATAAAAACAACAACAACAACAAMCCCTGAAAAACCCAAAACCCCATGCTTTTAGTCAGTAATTTTCTTGCCATCTTCCTGACTTGCAGCCATGGGCATCCAACCTTGGATCTTCACCTATCAATGCTGCATACTCTCTGCTTGGACACTTCAATTTGATGTTGAATCTGCTCCATCAAGAACACCAGAAACTGATGCTGCACTTACAAAGCCAACAGACACATTGAATCCYTTCCAGGTCATACACAACTGAAGATGCACAGAAAATTAACCCCTGGGTTAAGTTTCATTCAAACACAACAGATTTTTGTATTGCTGTAAACATGACATTCCTAACTAACAGACCTCAGACCCCAAGATATTGCCATCATAGAGCACGGTTTGATTTGGATATAGTGGTTTCTATGCATATTGCTTGCAAAGAAAAGACATTCTGTATTCTACAGAGTACTTCTATGTTCTCAGTGATTGGCTGATTGGGGATTAGAACTAGATGATCTTMAAAGTGCCYGCAAACCCAAACAATTCTAGATTTTAATGGTCTTTTCTTCAAGAAATTTAAAGTAATAAAATGGTATTTTCCTCAAGTTTGCCACAAAGCAATGCACCAGGAAAGGGGTGTTTACCTCTTTAGCTGATTTTATCACCATGCTTTCCTGCTTGCACCACAACCATCTAAAAGCATGCAGAGGATCTGCAGCAACTGGGATGCTRTTTCAAGAGAAACAGAAAACCTGCTTAAATCCAAGCTGTGACTAATGGCATGCATAAAGCTGAGTGGTGTTGAAGTGTTTGTGTAAAAGTGTCTTGCACAGGTACAAACCATAGATTCACATCCTCCTCTTCCAGTCATCAGACACGCCTACTTACCACTGGTAGCCCTGAAAAGACAAGGGGCCTTTGCAAAATGCCCCCGAGGTCAATGTGGGGGTCAATTCTCAATGGCAAAGCAMAATGAGCTGTTAAAGCACCTCCTCACCATTTCCCCTCCTGACTTAGTTTAAATGACTTGTGGGGTCTCTAATGTTAAAACATCTATAAATGTTAAAGCATTCAAAACTCAGGTAACATCAAACTTTGGGGTTGTCAGTGATGCTGCATTTTCACTTGGACCACTATAAAAGTATGCCACAAATTAATAATTAAATTATGCAAACACTGAGTAGAGGTATGTTTTTATTTCTATATTTTATATTGAAGACACTTTACCTCTCATCTTTTAAAGAAAGACAACTATTTGAGATGCATCAGCTGACTAGGAAAACATCCAAAGTTAGGCAGTTTTGTTGGCATTAACCAGAAAGATTGGGTAAATTATGGAACCYATAAAACTGCCAGGATTTGTTCTTTCCTAAACTAGTTGCTGCATTCCTGATTTACTAGTGAGAACTTCAAAGGTTTTTCATAAAGATAAATAAAAGCACAGGGACAGGAGCATAATACACAGACTAGGCAGCTCTAAAATACACTGTTTACAGTGAACTGGGAGAGAGCAACATTTCAGGTCATACTTTATATCTAGCAGAGCAAAACATCAGAACTGATATGACTGATAACCACTGTAAAGAGGGCAAACCTATTTTCCTAAAGATGGAAAACCTTTAGATACAGCTGACCAGTGTCCAGCTTTAAAGAATCAATGTCCTCTGTGATCCCAGACCTTTCTCAACAAAAATCAACAGCCCTTTGGGAATGGGAAGAAAGCAAGATCTCTCTCTTGCAATATGACAAACAGAATGCAAAAACGTAAAAAGTAGGACAGTGAACTGATTAGGAAGATTTGTGCATCATTAAAATAATGCCCCTGGGCCACCACCTCAATAAATACAGGACTACAAAGATGATCATACTTCAGCCTTCAAAACTCCCTCTGTGACTCATAGATAGCACTGAGAGAGCTGTGAGAGCAGGGAACAGACAGGCACAACAAGAGAAGCAGCTCAGCCAATTTTACTCCATGAAGAACAGAATGAGCACAGAGAGTGGCTTACAAATGACATTCTGGCAGCCTGGTAAGGTCAGTGCCAGCTCTGCCATTCAATTTGCTGYGGTCAGTCTTCTGCCATGTCCCATCACATCATTTCTTGGCCATACATGCCAAATACTTTTCCACTTTGAGGACTGAGCTGTCATTTTTCACTTTGTTACCCTGCCCTTTAACTGCCACTAAAGTGACACTGATGYATATCCCAGGAATTCTTTACATTATCCTGTGCCAGGAACTTGTTCCCTTTTAAACATTACAGTTGCTGGGTTGCTATTGCCCTGTACCTTATTAAGGCTAACACTGACAATATTGGTGACACAGTGCACTCATTAACTGGTTTTGCAGTTAAAACATCTGAAGTATCTAATTGCCTGGAAACACTCTTTTTTAATTCTAGTTCTTCTCTATTCATTCWACACATACTTAAGAAAGAGTATGTTCAGTATCTATAACTGTTTCACAAACATGAGCTTTTGTGGGTTTTTATTTCAATCACTATAAGCAATTAACTGGAGATATATAAATCAATATTGAATTTTTAAATTAATGATTAAAAGTGAAATTTCCTCAAATTAAAAAAAAAAAGTCTCAAGAAACACATCTTTGATATAACAGAAAAACTACTGCTAAATACAGTGAAGCCTTGGCATGCTAGAATTGCTTTCTGGATAGAAATAATAAAAAATACTCCTGAAAGAAAAAAACCCATTGGCAGAAAAAATACATATTATTTAAATTAGTGGAGGTTTGCCCTTTAAGGGACCAAGATTAAGATTCCAAGCAGGGTCAGGCTTGCCTTGGGAGCAGAGAGCAGCTCTTGCAGGCAGCTGGGACAGGAGGGGGTGGCAAGGACAGAAAATGGCGGTGACTGCAGGTGGCACCTGCACAGAACTTTCYATTTGAATCTGCACAAATCAGGACTTTTCTGAGCTCCTTAAGATCAATTCCCAGTTAGCCATCCCCTGCCAGGTGTCCAACACTGTTAACAATGATGTTAATAAGGCAGCAAAGGTCAGGTCTCAGAATGCTCTGGGGCATCCAACCTCTAAACTCTAAACACGAGGTGTTTTCTTGAAGAACAGTGCTCCCTACCTGCTTTTAGGCACCAGTAAAGTCTCCTACACCTTTCACAGAAGGATGAACACCTGCCAAACAACCTGGTGGTATTTCTAACAACATTTTAATTATCTCTAAAGTCTTTCTGTGACAAATTGCTACTTGTAATTTCTCTTAATTTTATACTTCAGGAGGAGAGGAAATGGTCTTGAGTTGAAACAGGAGWTGTTTGGATTGGATATCAGGAAAAATTTCCTCACTGAAAGCATGGTCAGGCATTGAAACACACTGCACAGGGAAGCAGTGAAATCACCATCCCTGGAAGTCTTTGAAATGTGTACATGTGGAACTTTGGGACATAGTTTGGTAGTGAACTCGGCAGGGCTGGGCTAACAGGTGGACTTGATGATCTTAGAGGTCTTTTCCAGCCTTAGCAACTCTAGGATTCCATGACATAACCTCAATACTTAATGCACGAAGAATTCCCACACCTGTTGTTGCTATACATCAGCGTGGCATGGAATTTCAGCCTGTGTGGCACAGCACAGGGAAAGCCAGGCTCCAGCTGSGGTCCTGGGAGGGCTTCCTTCAGCTCCTCCAGCCACAGCCACATCATTAGGAAGTGCCCACAGAAGTTAAGAACATTTCTGGAGAAATTCAGTCCCTCCCATACTGCAGGCACCAAGGACTCACTGAAGAGTGACACTCCCTCAGGCTCCCTCTTAATTTCCCCTTTATGCCAAGTACATTCTGAGCTCTAGAAAGGAAAACCCATTTCCTGGCTCCAGCCTGTGTTCTAACAGTTCATTTCAGCATCAATTTTGACAATTCACAARGAGATCTGGAATCCACTTCTCCACACTTCCTGAACTCCCCATCTTTTAGTTTAATGGGGACTTCAGGGRAAAAAAAAAGCATTTGGTGACTCTTTTATTTGAATAATGATGGAAATGGCATGCTATCATTCTGGGTAATACTTGGAATGAATAATGGTGCATTTACATGGCCAGAACCTCACTGTAACCCAAAKATCTGATGTTTTCAAACTTCAGAGTCCATAAATATGTGCAGATGTTCTCAAAGGCTGCTAGAATAGCCAGGCTGAGCTCATGGTGCAAGCAAAAGCCAAAGCTCAAAAGGTTTTATGTAACTATTCAGATACTAAAAGCTATATAAACTCCCACAAATGTCTTTTTGAATAATACCTCAATTTCAAAAGTTTTCCCCATAACAAATTCAGTGAAAACTAAAAAAAAAAAAACCCCAAAAAAAAATCTGTTCTAGCTCCTAGTCTTGCTTTTATCCCCTTCCTTTTCCTGCATACTTTCAAAATGCCTCTACTCAGAACAGCCAAGTTAAGGGTCCCAGATCCTGAAATCTTTCAGACCAACAATATAACAATTTCCTGCCTGCACTCAAGTTCAAGTGGTCAAGCCTAAGACTTCTAAACTTTTAGTATTTCCCCTGCATGTCCAAGACTAAATATACCACATTAAAAAAAAATTATAGAATTCAAATATAATCTTYGGCTGTGAATAATAAAACAAACCAAGTATTTTCTGAGCAACCTGATRGAGCTACAGTCCTAACTGGAGCTTTATTTAAAAAAAGCTGAAGTAGATCTTTGCATTTTTTTTCATAGAAGACTGCACATGCAATGACCTTTCCTACAGTAAAATTAACCCTCTCCAGAAACAGCAAGTTTGCTTCTAAGCAGTCTGAGGTGCTCTGTAACACAGAACAATGTGTTGCTCCAACCTGAATGCTGTACTGAGAGCCACAGGTATTTTAAAAAAGCAGAAAAGCAACTGAATTAAACAAAAGGATAGAAGTAGGCAGTGAGGAAATCCATGGCTGGGAAACCATGATAAMAAATACCAAAACTGTAGCGACATCTAAACTTCTAACAGAATTCTAATGCTTTATTTCTTGATATGTAGTACAATATTCTGCAGTTTATTTCACTCAGAAAAGCCAGAAACAGAAGAAACAAACCCTAGAAAACTGCATAGGAGCCCTATACAATTTTCTCCTGTAGCTTTGTCCTCAGGTAATGAAGTGGGATGACACCATGATGGTTTCCTACTGCTGAGAAATGCATTGTTCCTCTAATGGCTAATGCACCTGTATCCCTAAAGATAGTGAATACAGTGACACTCATTGGAGAAATGTATATTTTTTTGAAATTGAGCCAATTTGCTGTCTCTCAGCCTTACAAGCTGTATCATTAGTTACTTTCAAAGACAGGGGATGAAGAGATTTAGGTAACTTGGAGAAACTTGAACTAGACACAATGCATTTCAGGGAATTCCTTGCTGTGTTATTCTCCTCTTGGTAAGTAATATTTACAAAAGTTCCATTTCATGACATGTCAAGCACATTCTCTTTAGTAAGTTGGAAGATTGAAATCTACCTAAATATCCAATTATCAGCCAAAAAATTATGTTCTGCCCCAAAGTTAAAGATAGTGAAAATATGATATGAAGATGTTGCAGAAAATTTATGAACATATCACCAGCTASAGATGCCAGAGGCACTTTTGGTCATCTGACTTTGGAATCAGCTGACCCAAAGATTTACTTGTGGCCTCATGCCACAGCAATCCTACCACAGTGTGTTAGGATGCCACACAATCAAGTTGCCTATGCAAATCAGCACATCCTGACTGGCAGCAGTTGAGTYAAATTCTAATGAGCCCATCCAACTGTGTAAGGAAATGTCTGCTGGGACTGAACACCAGAACTGACAGCATTGGAAGTTTGGGTKGGCTCTTTGTCTTCCCCTGCCCAGGGAGATTTAAGACAGCCTTGAAGTAAGCAATGTCAGCTCAATTTGGCTRCAAGCTGTTTCATCATTAACCTTGATATTAGAAATATTTTATTTATCCATTGCTGAATTCTGATTTACGTATGTATCAAAGAGAACAACCACGTGGGAGCACTTTATAATTATATTTGTAAAATACACTAATGCCCTTCTCAAGAATCCTTCATTCTCACAACCAAATTGACTATTGGTCCTTGTTCATCATCTAGCTCATTTTTTATGGAAAARGTTAAAGAAAGCATAAGGATTTCTGTTTTCTATGTAATGGCCCACAATCCAGCCTGGTCTAGAGCATGTGGTTTCTGCACCCAGTGGCACTGCTGGGGATGAAGTGATTACTTCCCTTTGTGTCAACTCTGGCCTCTTCACCTGTATTGACCAGGCAGTTATCAATATCTAGCCCAGRGTGGAAACAGTCTTCAGCACAAAGTGAGAACTGCTTTTCCAAAATGTCCTAAAATAGGACCATTTTACATTAATAAAAGGTTTAATATATGTATTTATATTTGTACCTATGCTGGTTTTACGCATACAAAATTAAGTCTAATATATGTATTTATATTTGTATTTATATTTGTACCTATGCTGGTTTTACACATACAAAATTAAGTCTAATAGAAAAAATGCAGAATTTTGAACTTGGATTTTACTCATTTTGGCACAGCCCTGCACTGAAGTCTTTGCAAATAAACCTGTAACTCCAACAGAAGAGCAAGACAGAGGTCTGCCAGGGGCCCAGCCTATTGCCTGAACAAGAGCAGATGAACTGGGCATGCAAATAATACTGCCTCCCCTGAACACCATTTCCTTAGTGGGAAGAAAGTGTTTCTAAAGGCCAAGGACCTCCAGGTGATTTGGCAGCAGCAGCAGCACTACCAGAATGTGCTGGTAGTCAAAGCAGAGATGAGTCACCCATGGAAATGATCATCCGTAACCACATCTTGAGGCCACCAAACCCTGACTTCTTTCTAGAGTAGGCTGCAAGCTGCACTCAAATCTTCCCACTAACCAGTATTTCACTGCCTCTCCAGGACCAAAAATGAGCCTCTTTTCCCATGTGCTGCCTCACAAGTGGGAAGGATTTTGCAATCTGCTGAGTGGCACTACAGCAATCCAAATAATGTCACCTATATAGCACTTACAGGCTGAACAGGGAAATGAGTCATTCATTCTTTCAGGAAGGAATTTCACCGTCTGTAAGTCAAAAGCTCTGTTTGTTATGAACATTTGCTTTCTGGYGCAAAGAATTTGGAGTCACAGAAAATTCAGATTGACTGGCCCTTGGAAGAGAAAAATGTCTAAAGCAGCACTGGTAAAGGGACCGTGGGTATGGGTAGAGACATCTGTTACTTGAGCAATTTGGGCTTTATTTTTCTTTCAACATGGTAATATAAAGCACTAAAGAGAAATGACACCTGGCACAGAATTTCACTGTCAGCAAGACCTTTTGTGACTTGCAAATGCACTTAAAAAYTGGGAATGCAGGAAACAAAACTAATATATTTTCTAGAGTGAAARCACAGAGTCGAAAACAGATCAAGATATAGATAACGTTATTTTCTTTTCCTCTTTTTCCCCTTCAAAAAGAGAAACGCACTTCTCCCTTCACAATCCAAATGCAAAATTTAAAATATTATGAAAATTAAAACAATTCTGATTAATTTTTTTGTGGCAGTAGAGTAGGCAAACATCAAGTGACAGCTGGCACCTGATATTTTGTAGAAAATACCAATACTATCAGTTTCCTATATTGTTACTGACCAGATGGTTATTTAGGGGCCTTTTGACCTCAATTTCTTTTAATCTGGGAYAGTAGAGTTGAATAGAATAGAAGCTAAGGGTAATAATTTTCRAAGAACTGCAATGCAAAACCAGTGCATTATTTCCTTCCAGACTGCACCAACCTCAATACAAACAAAAGGCAAAAGACATTTTCTGTCTGGCAGGAAATGGGACTATCTTAGCTGCTCATCCCAACTTGTATGTCACATTTTTTATTTCCCTAGGTAGAACATATCAACCATATAAATAATAACCAAAATTTGCTAGAAATTACCCCAGAGAGTAACCAGTCCATATAGAAAAATGAAAGATTTATCTTGATATTATTTTGAAACCACATGTAAATGTATCGTCAAAATGCAACTTCTGCTAAAGGTRTGTTTCAAACCACCTCCATGCAACATGCAAATTCTAATAACAGAATATGAGTAACTATGTTTTGTTCCTTAACAAAAGCAGAGCAGAGGTTATCATCTTTATAAAACTGCCTTTTCAGAGATACTCAAAGCCTGGTGCTTTTWAAAAGGGAGAAAAAATAGTTCAAAACAGATTGAAATTAAGCTAGATAGTAAAGTCTGCCTGGGTATCTTATGTTTTTTTTTAAGAAAGAAAGGAAAAAAATGRTTCTGAACACATASTGACACTAGAATTACAAATATGAACACCTACACAGCTACAGGTCCACTAAGACCATGCATATGGTTACTAAAAGCTGATCTTATGATATTTCACCATTTCTTTTGAAGAATTCCAGAYTTCACTGWATCTCATACAGCCTTACCCCAGTCTTTTCAGTTCWGCCTGCTGTGGTATTTTGCTGTTAGTTCTGTCAATTCAGCACAGACAACCTGCCAGGTTCCAGCTCCCTGAGAATGTTATTCTGCATGACCATATTCCTAAAAAAGGTGATGTTCTGATCACCCTCATTCTAAAGAAGGCCAAAACTGTAACTTCTGTTTCATTCTGAAAACAGGAGTGCCTGAAACTATTTCAATGGTTTCTTATATCATGGAATGGCTTGGGTTAGAAGGGACYTTAAAATCCAGGYATTTYCAAGCCCTCTGCCATAGGGAGGAACRCCTTCCTCTAGATCAGGTTGCTCAGAGCCCCATCTAACCTGGCCTGGAACACTTCCAGGGATGGGGCATCCACAGCTTCTCTGGGCAACCCTTGCCAGTGCCTCACCATCCTCATAGGAAAGAATTTCTTCCTAACACCCAACTTAAACCTTCCCTAGTTCAGCCATTCCCTCTTGCCCTTGAAAGAAGTCCCTCTCAAGCCTTTTTGTTTAGTTAGAAGAATGTAAAGATGTATAGAAATGAAAGCTTGATGGATGAAGGTMTGAGTTCTGTGCTGCCTGGGCTCTGCAGAAATCAGGGATGCAGCACATGCCCTGATGTCCCTTTATAGGTCACACACATCCATGTTTCCTGTTTGAAAGTGACAGTGCATAAACAYTATCCAAAGACCATGAATAATTGGCATGGCACTCCTCTCCTACAACCCACTGGATGAGCAGGAGTAGACAGATGGGGGAAAATTTACCCTGCTACTGAAGTAGCAAGTGAAACAGCTTAGGGAAGTAGAACCCATGGTGCCCGCATCTATGGAACAATTTGTGGCAGGAATGGCAAYTCCAGCAAACACACATCCACTGAAACAATCTGGGACTGCTACTCTGCATCATGGTGGCTTCATTCCCTGTGTTATTAGGGAGGAAAGGAGCACTCCATTAGAAATGTCATGAACAAGAGGAGACAATATGAGCAAATAATGCCCTATGTGGTTTATAATTAGGTGCCCCTCAAAACTTTGTCAGTATCTCAAAAACTTATTGAAAGAAAACATCAAATGAGTCGAGGACATGAAATCACAGGAAGGAATGGATAAAACATAGGAAACTTGTATAAGAGCTAATGAAATCAGCCTCCAAAGATAGAAAGAATAGTTGTGAAAGAAACACAGCAATGAAGAAAAAAAAAAGCACAATGTAAGACCACAGATCCTTGCTGCCCCACAAAACTGCTGTAGCTAACTTCATCATGTTTACATGGGAYGCTGGCTTGAGTTTAAAGGAAACATTCACTATACTATATATAGTTGGCAAGAAAAAAGGTTCTCTCCAAAGCTTCTGGGAGCATGTGTTTTATGAATATGTGGAATAAAAGTAGTGATTTGTACCATTAGAATATATATCCTTCTAAAATGTGTCTGCATGGCTCAATCAGATTTCTTCATTTAAAAATATAATGCAATGCAGTTTTATTCAACTTTTTAGAAGTGAAATATAACCCATGAATAAAGTCTTTCAAATCTCTGCCATGAGAGCAAATTCTCTAAATGTTATTCTGAAGCACCACATAATGACTCCCAGCATCTAAAGCCCAAACCACTTGTGAAAATTCAGCCTTTCAAAGTGCTCTAACTCTATTGCTTCCAGCTGCTTACATCTGCCTAAATGTACTGAATCTTACACACAAAGTCTGTAAATCAAAGGAGGAAAGTGGTGGAAAGGGAGAGTAACAGAACTCTAAAAGACACAGACTGAAAAATAATTTGCTGCTATTAGGGTCTACTGAATTTGACATATTTTCAAAAACACCACCAGCACTAAAATTCCTAGACAGCTCTTTCCACAAAAAAGAGCCATTTCAACCWTAGACACCTGATACTTCAAAGTAATCTCTCCACTAAAACCTGTCCAATTCCACAGTCAAGAATGATTCTYAGAGAAATCTCAAGTAAACATATATCCTCGTGTGCAATGTTTAAAATATCTTTATATACAGAGCAGGTAGCATGACAGCTGCAACTCTCTCTCCTTTACAGTACAAAGACCATACCTTTTATAAAGGAAACTAAAATACTTATATWGCCTGTTCCAGTAACCTGCACACTCCTCATGAGATGGAAAGGGCTCAGAAAAAATAATGTCAGKTTTTGGTAACTTTGAATACAAATAGTGTAAAAAATGGGTACAAGTTCTGATGCTTGATGATTTAAAGTATAAAAAAATAGACTGGCAAAAGCTCATGAATCTGGTAAAACATTTAACAAAGGTTTCATAGAATGTTAGAGCACTCTTGATTTTTTTTTTTTCTTTAAAATACTTTCTAGCCTTCCAGCTTATTTGGAATGCTAGAAACAGTAATGACAGTACTTCTTTTTGAAGAAATGTACAACTGAGACAAAGCTCATACTCAAATGCAATCACTGATGTAGTCACCAGAACTGGACTCTTTATCTTTTAYCTCCAAAACGTTTGTCTGTTTATCAGCAGAGCTAAAGGACATTTGCTCCATGTGGTGATAACAGCAGTGCCCTCATCCTTGGCCGTTGAAGAAGAACCTCACTCACACACACGTTAAAGCTCAACATGCCTCTCCCTACCACAGAACTGTACAGTCCTTTATGGACCCCTTCTCAGCTTTCCAATGGAACTTCATCTTGGACTTCAGTTGAAGGAAAACCTCAATTACAGCAAAATGTAACGCTGGAAACAGATGTTTAAGATAAGCAYCTTCGTATGKCTAATTTWAAAAAAATTAATTKTACYCAAATTTGTAATTTAATTTTAATTGTATAACTGTATTCAGGTGGGAGGCATGTATGGAAATAAATAATATAAATGGCCTAGTTTTCACTTTATTTTTACTTTCTCTGTATTTTCCCAAATTTGGCAYCATGCTTTAAAGTACAGCTAAATACAGGAAATAAAACTAGTTTTGCTGAAACCAGCAAAATCTGGTATAAAATTCAACTGGWATAAGATTTCAGTTTAAGGGCAGGCCTTGAACTGAGGACAAATTAAAACCACWGAAAAATTTAAGACTAAACCAAGCTGAGAATAAGACAGAATATGCTTAAAGTGATCAGCCTCTTTTGAAAATATACCATCAGACTTTTCCAGACCTCACTGCTAGCTCCTGTCTCTCTATCTACAGTGTGTGCACAGTCTCCCTTTTCAGATGCTCATCCCAGCTAGAAATTTGATCATTTCATGCACAAAAGGTGATTGGTGATTTGAGGAGCTTTCATGGTGGGATTTATAAAAAAGAATGAAGCGTCTTACACCCTGGTCACTCAAACCTAGGGCKAAGCCAAGGTTCTTTTGCTCTGGGTAGGCGCAAAGGAGAAAATTCCAACTAMATATTTTCAAGAGGTAAAAATACACAAAAGTTTACTGGCAAACTAGAAAATTAAGGAACATTGGGAAAAGAGGAAATACATAACATCACTTATCACAGCACAGACTTAGCCCACTGAACACAGAAAGCCCTATAACTCCTTTGATGTCATGCTCCATGAGAAGAGATCTCGAAGAAGAAGAAGGGGAGAAAAACAGACAGGAAAGATATAGAAAGAGAGACACTCTTGGCTTTTCCTGTCTCTGACACCTAGGTAAACTAGGCAGTAAAGCCTAAACAAACTAGACTAAGAGGTGCAAAGAAAGTTCCAAAGATACAGAAAAATGGTATAGCCAATATGATAGAAGAAGGCTTCCATTAGAAACTCTGAGAGTGATRCTGTTTCAAAAACTGACTTCCAGAGTTATTCCATTGAAATGGATGTCRTCTACTACACTATGCTAATAGAGGGAAGGATAAATATTTTCAGGGATCATTGACTAACAAAAAATAGAGAAATAATTTTTCATGCTGGTAGAAGTATTCACAATGGAAATATCTGGAAAGGTGAAATGGATGACGGGTGCAGTGTGTGCTACAATGGTTGGAAAGGAGAGACCTTCTCCAGGACTCGGCTAAGAAAGCATTTCTTAGGATGAGAGTTCCTGGGAGAGAGCCAACAAAGAAATGGTTTCCTCAAAGATATAATAGTTTAAACTACTGTTCAAGTGTTCAAGAGCAGGTTGGACGGGGTTCAATGAGCAACCTGGTGTAACTGAAGGTGTCTGTAAGCATGGCAGGGGGGTTGGAACGAAATGACCTTTAAGGTCCTTCCAACCCAAACCATGCTGTGATTATAGGATTAAAAAATTTTACCTAATACTGAACTGGAAGCACTAGTACTGTGTGCAACAAACATTGACTTAAATAACTAAATCAGCACTCAATTAGTTTTTAAAAAAATTGACATACTTAAGCTTAAATATTTTTTCCTCTTCTCATGCTCTCTGACCCTCATATTACTCTGAGTTACTTATTAGATATGGCATCCTTTTCTCCATACCCTCTGTTGTTTGTTTTTTTTTAAGCCAAGTGGGACACATAAAAGGTGCACTTCATCTAGTCAGGTGATGTCTCACATCCTTCACTAACATTCCAAAAATAGAGAACTTCTGTCTGAAAGAAAAAAGACAAATGGCATCAAGTGATGCCTAAAATGTCATTGTGAAGCATGAAATCAAGTTATTTTTCACACACCTTTAGCCATATCAATATCTGCAAAACTTACTGTTTCAAATGAAAAATGAAGGATTAGAGCCACATGGTAGCCAACTAAATTCTTCCCTTGCAATCTGCTTCTCTGCTTAGGATCTCAGGCTTCAAGTGTGTGTGTGGGCAACAAAAAMCAGTTCCTACAGGGCAGGAAAAGCCCACATTACACTGCAGAGTGTGCTAAGAAACTGTTCTTTATTTTGCTTCAAATGCAAGGCAGATAAATATTTACAAGATTAGCTTGGTACAGTTAGCACAAGACTTGAGGAAATTTTGTAAATCTAAAGGTACAGTTGTCACTCTGCACAAAGAATTCCTGAAGTGGAGGGGAATTCAGAACTATCTCAGTCTCTATCAGCAGATTTCATGGTGTGCTCATTGCATACTTGCTCTAAGTTCCAGATTCACTCTGGGTTAAACTACTGCTTTATTCAGACTTTATTCAGCCTCTAAAATTCCTTTCAACCATATACATATCCAGCCAAACATCTAATTATATTTTGCCATACAAAGTAGTATGAAATAAACACTCGCTTTAAATGTCATTATCTTAATTATGGTAATGGCTTCAGGAGAAACCCACAGAATTATGGCTGATGATATTAGTCTTCTCAGCCTTAGAAAATAATACATACCCAACAGCTACATAAATCTGATAATGAGGAGAAACAGCAGAGCAAAAAGTTCATTGCTGAGTGTATGCTGCTAAAACCAGTGGATAACGATGGAAGATGCCCTGTTTTCAAGGGAATCAGAGTTCAGCCTAGCTTTTCAAGCTTAGCCAAGAGAAGAAGTCTCCCTTTTATCCTGATAATACAGATGATGGTTTCCCTGCTAGTAACACACCCTCTGCCTGAGTGGGATGACTCTTTATGGAATGGGGCAGGTTCCCAGGGACTAGAAATCCAGAAATACTTTCCAAGAGCTCTCCAGCCTGTATGCAGTGGGCTGCCAGCATGAAAGATGATGGAGGAGGAAACAACAGGTGAGGGAGAAGAAGGAAAAATTTGGTACAGTGATACACATAAAGGATCTATGACTAGAGGAAAGTGAGGGGAAAAGGGAATTAGGAATGCTTTTACTCTGTGTTGATGCTGTTGCTTTGCCCCTAATTGGCCACTGTGTTGTGCCTGTGGGAAATGTCACCTTGGGATAACAAAACATAAACACCACGAATGATGCAACCACACTTCACTTATTTTAGACTCTAGTCTAAGACTTGATTTCTTTTCTTTAAGGACTGTGCCAGAATAAGCTGCAGAAATAGGTCTTAATGAATTAATTTCAGCTCACTTAAAATTCACAATGATTTCTTTGCAGCAGCGCTGCAGGATCCACTGCCTGCATACTCTGTGCCACTGAGGGACACGGTCTGGACACCAGGGCATGTCCAGCCTGGCTGGCCCACACTACAGAATAAATCTGGTTTTCTCAGGATGCCTCAGAGGAAATGTATTGCTCATGCAAAACYCCCTGGAATGTGTGCTGTTATTAGGGAATTAATGAAAATATGCAGACATAGCACTTGCWAGTAAAAGGCCCTTGATCACACTGTACAAATGGATGGCACTGTTGTCACACTTTAGAGAAAGATGTCACCAGTTCTGATGCCATACAGCTTTCTGAATCCGAGAGGATCACCACTGCTCTSTAAACATCTTGATTTCAGTGTCACCTGCAACTGCTAAAGGCCTGCTTAGCATTAAAAGGGCACAACTGTTGCTAAATAAACCTAAAAATTGGGGTTTTTGTTTACACAATGATGAATCTCCACCAAACACACACTACTTCCTTCTCTCCCCTCCGAGGACTTGCACTGCAATGCAGAAAGCAGACAGGACTGTGCCTCATGTAGTTAATGATGAGATTTAATACCTCCAGCAGCAGGATGAAGAACAGCTGGTTATCTACAAGGTGGATTTTCTGGATTGCTGGGGGTGTTACATACAGCACACTTCAGCAAAGCATAAGGAAACACAGTCTCCTCAGCATCTGGGAGCATCCCCCTGATGTCACCTAAAAATAGGTTACACAAAAGGGATGCTAAGGGCAAGGACTGTGATAAGAATGCACAGGGAGAAAACCCTTCAGTTACCAACAGCCTGTCTGGCCCTGACAACAGCTTCTGCTGCAGTTTGTCAGAGGTCACTGGAACAGCAAGGCTCACTTAAGAAATAGTGTGTGAACAAAAAAAAAAAAAAAGCCCTGAATTTTACTGCCTCATTATGAGACAACAGATGGATGAAGAGAGATGTCAACTACACAATTATTATGCCAAAGGATATTTTAAGGAAGGACTTCAAGGATTTAACAAATTTTAACAAATGTTTTCAGGGAGAACAAGGGGAATAATTCACAGGGTCTACAAAAGATCTTATCTAAGAATATAACTGAGAGGCTGGCCTAGCTGAGGAGGTGAATTCACAGTGTGGAATCATCAGGAAAAAAAGCCGCAGAAGTGAACACATCCATCTGTTGTGCTAGAAAAAGGCACTGAAAAAACCAAATTTAAAACAAAAGGAGTAAAATGTCCAATGCAAAAGAGAAGGATATGGCCCTTACAGTAGCATCCCAAACAGGTAAGAAGAGGCYATAATTGAATTTGGGAAATTCAAAATAAAAACCAGATCGCTGGAACCAAAATGTGAGATGATGTTTGGATCAGAGTTTCAGTTTTGTGGCTAGCCAATTAAAAAAAAGGTTTATTTAAAAAATCTTCCAGCCTCCAACACATGAGCATGAGGTCCTTGTGAAGATCTAGTGAAACAGCAGCAGCCACTCATTACAGGCTAAGGGTTGGCAATTTAGGTTGCAGTGACAGGTGAAGGAGACAGAGGGAAATATTTTGGGAAATGTGACTGCTTAAGTGCTGAGACAAGGATTGAACAACCTCATGCTTGGGTAAGAGAGTTCACCCTCACTTCCATAGATGCTTTAAACAGGTTTCTCAATAACAGACCCAACCCCACAACAGTAGAAAACCACTCCTACCTCTCCCTACCAGACAGCCTTAGAGAACCAATCGGGCTGACAGCAAAGGTGCAGCTTTCCAAATATAGAGAATTGTAATACTTGATATTGTTAGGAGAAAGAGCTTTCTGAAAGAAACCCCCTCAATGCATTAGGTGTTATGTGCTTCAACCATAAAGATGCACAAAGACTGTGAGGGAAGAACAATGTATTTCAGGCAATTAGGCATGAGATGCCATTGCTGTCATTGCTCACTGACTGCCTTTGACAGCATCTACTGCAAATGGCACAGATCCCTACAGAAGTCTTCAAAAGCTCACAGTATTTAATCTGCAGGTATTTGAATTTGAAATAAAAGGGATATTTTCTTCAAACAGAATGAGAACAGGGTGAACAACCATGATTCAGAGAGCTTTAAAGCGCTCCAGGATAAGGCTGCAGCAGGTGATACACCTCGTGCACACTCACAAGCCATGTACCTAGCTTGACTTTCAGAAGACTGAGTGGCAAATTCACAAATAGTTGTTTGATTCATTTGAAATGAATGAATCCAAATACCCTGTTTAGCTCAGAGGTGGGAGGGAATATCATATTTAAAAACGCCAAATCAACAAAAACTGCTTTGCAGGATGTGTTTAGAACAAAATACCCTATCTGGCATACGTTAGAACAGAACAGAAACACACCGTGTCAACAAGGAGGCTACAAAGATAAATCCACCACTGGTTTTGAAGTATCTTTTTCTGGATTTTTTTTTGAGTTTTGGAGTATTTTCTGCTATCCTGGAGAAGAGCTTTGAGAAACCAGCTTTAAACAACCAGCTAACAGGAGGAGAGGGTAGAACCAAGAGAGAAAACTACCCTATAGCACTTGATACTCAGGAAGTGGGTTTTCTAGGCTGGGGATAAAACAAGTCCTCATCTTCCTACAGCCCTCCCTGGACTGTAGCCACAGTCCAGCTCTGTGGTGTTTATGACACCAAGCACTGCCTTGGGTGTTCAGCCATGGTCCCCCTTCCTGCTCAGTCATCCCTTGTGCCTGCAGGCATCACCTGCCACTGTTTTAAACTGACTGTGCTCCATTCCTATGCTGATCCAGGTTTTACTTTCTCCAGGCTCCCCCATCCTGCTTCCCTCTGAGAGCACAGCRCTGACTGCCTTGGGTGGATTCTCCCCACAACTCACAGCTCTGACAGCAAAGAGGACGTGGCTCTGCCATACTCAGATACTACTCCTTCATCACCAGCTACCATTTGCCCTGCTTTTTGCAACAAATTCCAGATGAATTCCAAATTCCATATTCAGCAAAGACACAATTCATGCAAATCATTACTTTTATTCCAGGTGTGTCTTCCCTAGGAAAGGAAATTCCTCACTTCTGAGAAAAGGATCAAGTGAATACTGACAGCGTTAGTGTTATGAAATTAAACACCAAGCATAAACATGCAAGAAAACAGGAAGGTATTGTAGGATTGACTGGCATCAAATTTCCATCTGGAATCAATCAACAGTGCACTGCAAGATGAACCAAGGGAACTATGCAGTTTTCATAAATAGGGGAATTATTTTGAGGTAGACTAGAAGTTAAAATAAAGGATTAAATTATAGGAGCTGGTTGTCCCTGTAACAGCCCAGGTGTGAAATTTTTGCAGACTGCACCTCCAGCCCAGCAGAATACTCCTTTAGAACAGAAAAACACTGAAGAAAGGGGTGCAGGCTAAACAGCAGAATCGCAGGCACAGCAGAACTCTTTGGGATTGTTTTTTGTCTTAAGTAAAGGTTCTGCTTTTTCAACAATTTTCAGTTCACCACTCTCTGCTACATTTCTCAAGAAGCCTCAAGATTTTTCCTCTGGAGAAATCTTGCACAGATTGCTTGTACCAGTCCAGCCACAGGCTGAGCAATCTGTTCTGGGCTTTTGTTTTGTTTTGGTTTTTTCTTTCTTGGCTTTATTGCAATGAGCTCTTTAAAGGTACCACAAGCTGTTCCTTTCTCTACCAGAAAACAAAAAATTATCTTTTATTTTAATGTTTTCTACCAAGAAGTATATGCTCTAAGTGGAGGTTTAGCTGARCAGAAATTCAACTGCAAACATAAATTGCTACCAGCATTTTGACCATTTATCATTTTTGACACAAGACCTTCCACAGGTTACAGCCATACAGGAGTATAATTCTGATAATAAATTGCAAAGTGAATTTCTGTAACCATCTATTCCTCTGTTATAGACCCCAGACATTTTAGCAGTTTTAGGCACTTATACAYAGCCCAATGACAAGTATGCTTAGCTCATGTATTTTCTTAGATTTATGAACCAACAGAGTTAATTCCTTGGTAYTTTAAAGAGCTCAACAAAGAGTTTTGCCCTCCTGTAGCACTCAAAACCACCAAACCATTGTATTACATGGGATGCAGAGAACTTTCCATTCATTTAKGTAAGAGAGACACAAAAGACAAAAACTTCCTTGGAGACTTCTAGAAAAGAAGACCTGAAAATCAATGTATTCTGGCTTGCTAATGGATGKGTGACTCAGTACTCTTGAAAGAGAAAAGGATTTTGACCACCTTAGGTTTGACCAAGTCTAAACGATTTCCCCATTTTAAAGACAAGAATTATTGTCTCATTTAGAAGCCCCAAGAAATTTGAGAGAGTCAGAAAGGATTTGAACCTGCTGGCATCACTGCCCCTCATATTGATCAGGAACCTTTTCTTGTCAGCATCTGCACCTCCCAGGACTGAGCACYCAACACATGGTCACAGAATCTTGTTTCATGCCACTAAAAAGCACATTGTTGTTTTCAGGGGCTGACTTTTCTTAAAAAAACCCTAAGGATGAAGAATTAGGCAGCAAGAAAACAAAACACATTTGTATGTATGGAGGGCTTGTTCCTAATCCAAGTAAGGACAATCTAACATTTATCTGTGCCCACGGGAGCTGCTGCAATTTTGTGGATAATAACCATAAGTTCATTTTCCAGAGAATCACAGAATGGTTTTGGTTTGAAGTGACTCRTTAGATGATCTTGCTCCAGCCCCCCTGCCATGGACAGGGGCACCTTCCAACAGGCCTGGTTGCTTGGAGCCTTGGCCTGCAGTTTTTAATGTAGAATCACAGAGGAAAAATAATTGTCTTGACTAAATTACATTAATTTCAGATAACATGCCACAAATAACAGTCTTTTAAAATTCTTTATATGTTTCTTGATATGTCTCTGAGCATGCACTTCCATGCTGTATGTTGAAAAAGGGGCATTACTCCACAAGACAAAATTTGTTTCTTTCCCTCCTGTAAGAGGGAAGGGCCAGTGATTGACCATCACTCCAGATCAGAAGGATAAATTAGAAAGCTTACTTGTACAAAAGGGTTTTCCTAGAGGCTTTATATATTTTTTGTGGCCGTTTTTTTTGTGTGGTGTTTTTTTTGTTTGTTTGGTTTTTTTTGGTTTTGTTGTGGGGTTTTTGGGGTTCGGGTTTGTTTTTTTTTTTTTGGTGTGCTTTTTGCTTGCTCAGGTTTGGTTTGGTTGGTTGGTTTGGGGTGTTTTTTGGTACGTGTGTGTTGGGGTTTTTGTTCGTTTTCTCCTTGAGGCAGAAAAAGGATATGCTAGTAATGGAAATGAAATGAAGGTGAACATGGATTTAACAATGAGAAAGAGCAGAGGGAGAGATTCACATAATTCAAAACTCATTTTGTGATATCTGAGATGTTTGGAAAATGTTTTATCTACATTACAGAACTTCAAGTTGTACTAAGTTCCCCCAACCCTAACCTCAATTGTTAGCTCACTAAGTATATTCCCAGAAAGAATATGAATTAAACATTATAGGAGAAATTCCACTAAATATAGCCTAGAGAAAGCAGGTGCAACTCTTAGAGACGTGCCTGGCTCTAGTTCAACTCCATGGTGTAAATTACATYTCCAACATTCACATTGTTAGCATTAGGGTAAATTATGAGTGGATTCTATGAAATCCAAAATGTTATGCTGATGTAAAAATATGATAAGAGAAGGAAGGAGAGCTGGGACTGGARAAAGAATGATGAGAAAAACTGAGTAAGCATGGTAGAGTAATGTGATGTATATGAACAAACAACACCAGTATGAGTTATAGGCTCCATTAATTTCTTTCCTCCCCTATATTTACTTTTTGCCTAGAGGGAACATAACATAAAGGAGAATTCCTTGTTTCAGATTATGCTTCTACTATCCAAAAAAAAAAAAAAAATTTCCAGAACCAACATGAGCGTGGAGACTTCAGTAATTGGACCCATACATCACAACAGGTTGTCAAAACAAACTTCTATCCTGCTTTGCAGAGCTGGCTGTTTCAGAAGTGAAGACCTAGGAAGACACTGATGCTAAACAGCGCTGAATGCCCCCTGCAAGGTGCTAAGTGTCTCGAATGTCCATTTAATAAGTGTGAATTGAGAGCAGTCAGCAATTCACAAGTGATGCTAAAATGCTCGGCAACACAGAGCTACAGATAGGTCAGATCCTTTTTCCTGTGGCATTTTTTTTTCTTTTTCTTTTTAACAAGGTCTGTGTGATGTTCTTCACCTCGAAARAGCATGGATGAAAGTGTTCTTGAGAGGTGAAAACAGCACTGGAAATGTGCTTGTGTGTAGCACTTTCCCATCTTGGAATCCGTCGTGGTTTTGTTCTATCTGGCACATTCTGGTGTGCAGGAGCAGGGCTCCCCTGCCTTCACCACAGGTTCCCTCCATGGGAAGCTGCCGAGCTGCAAGGGCAGCCAGAGGAGGATTGAGAACCTCTGTCCTCCCCAGCATGAGGATTTGGTTGTCAGGAATTCAGGACATCTCTCTGGTTGTCCTGGATGGCTCGAGCCCCTGCCTGGAGGGCTCAGAGACCTTGGCATAGAGCCCAAGATGCCTGTGACTTTGATTTTGACCCATGGAGCAAATACACCACCTTTATATGAAGAATTACAAGCCAAGAGAGTTTGAGTAGAATGATAGTGAATTTATCACAGGGTGACAATGTAGAATTTTGCTTTTTAGAATGGGAGTTCAGGAGGCAAGATGGAGGAATCTGGGCGTGTCCAGTCTTTCTCCTTCTTCTTCTTCTTGGCCTCCCATCTTCTGGGTGATGGTGGCACTTTTGGATTGGTTTAAGATAGAAACTCACTGTCTAACATAGGTGATAGGTATTGGGAAGTTACGGTAAATAATGTACATGTGGTTTTTAGTATAAAAATATAACACTGCCCCAAGGTGGTCAGTGTGCCTCAACCCAACCTGCCAGACAGACCTACAGCGAGTCAGAGAAAGAATTTTATAGATAAGAAATAATAAACAACCTTGAGAACGAGAACAGAAAAATCCTGACTCCTTCTTCGACTGCCGGGCTGGGAAAAGAGATTTGTATGCATCTCGGGTTACTCTGACCAGTGCACATCCTGAGATTTGGTCTTTGGAGGAGCAAGGGCTCCCGCTGGGCTCAGGCATGGCCCTTAGCTCCCAAAGGCTGGAGGGTGCTGAGGGCACCTGGTGGAAGCCAAGGGCATCCTCCRCACTGCCAATGGCACCTGTCACACACACTGTGCCCCTCCCTGCACAAGCAGCCAGTGGTGGTGACCTGCTGCACCCCGTGCCAGACTGAGAGGCACTTCATCTGARCCCATCTGGGACATGTCCATCCTGTCTGCACCATGGCAAACAGCGTGRGAAGGATGGTTTGTGTTAAAACCCAGATACCCTGGCACAACCTCTGAGGGAGTACGTCACAGACATTTTATGAAAAATCCTTTTGCTAGGATCTTTTCTCCTGAGAAGCTGAGAGGCCTCAGGAACAAAATGTAAATGATAATTATCTGCTGCTGTGGAATGCAACAGGTGSATCTGTGATTGGTCTCATGTGGTTGTTTCTAATTAATGGCCAATCACAGTGCAGCTGTCTCGGACTCAGGTCAGACACCAGATTTTATTATCATTCCACTCCTTTCCAGCCTTCTGATGAAATCCTTTCTTCTATTTTTTTAGTATAGTTTTAGTATAATATATATAATAAAATAAATCAGCCTTCTGAAACATGGAGTCAAGATTCTTGTCTCTTCCCTTCTCCTGGGACCCCTTTGATCACCCCCACAGGAGCAAGCTCCTATTGTGACACAGGACAACTTCAAYTGTTGGGTAGTGGTTCCTTACCTGTCCAAACATACAAATCAGCAAACAAATAAATTTACTATAATCTGACAGAAATGCCTGGCTATGATGGAGTGGGGGATTTTTCCAAGGAAATGCAGAAACAGACACTGGGTCTGGTAGATGGCATAATGCAAGTAACTTCCATCTTGTATTATCACACCTTGTCACGTTAACAGAAGTTATTTCAATTTCCAAAGTTTGGAGCAGCCAAAGAGGAACCTGCAGCTGAGCTAAAACCCTGAAGCAGTCTGAGTAGCTTTAGAGAAGGCACAGTATTTTCACAAAGCAAGTACAAGTGCTTTCTGTGAATAGAAAAAAATACTGTTCTGACATGACTGACCAGATGTTTAATTGCTCTGTTCAGTACAAGAGCCTTTGTCTGACATACCAAACATCAAGAATAAAGCAAAGAGGAAAATCTGTGAAACAAGGCATAGACACAAAACCTACTTCAACGTTAATAAATAGACTTTGAACAATTTCTTGCCCACTACTATTATAAAAATCAGACATTTTCTGTAGGATGCTGCAATACACAAAACAAACACAACAGCAACCAGGTTCACTAAAAGAAACAGACCTTTAAAAAAAAGAAGTCACACAATCCATTCCCAGAAAACACAGGAGGAGAAGGAATACAAAGGAAAGACGGAGAACAGAATGATCTCCCTTTAATTTGTCAACATTTTATTTACATAAAGTGAGATGTAAGGAAAATACAGGATTCTATGACTTCAGCCGGTGAGTCCAAGTCATAGGCTGCCTGGTGTAAAGTGATGGGGCATTGGAAACATCCCTTCTAAAGCATTGATTCTAATTAATTTAGTGCTTGCTGATACAAAGCTTTGCTAAATCTCTTCCCCTTTCAAACACCTGTCAAGGAACAAAAATCTGCATTTTAAATTTTTTTCTCCAGAAACATTTGACTTAGAGTAGAAAATTCATTAGACAAATGCAAAAATAATTGGGACCTGTGTGATCTCCGTTGCCATGAACAGCACAAACCACAACTCTGGTATCATCTTACTGCAAAAGTCTCATACCTTCCCAGTGATTTCTCATGGGCAKCTCCTCACAGCACTGACTCCTTCACAGCACAGCCAACAAACTCCAACTCTCTTCATCATCACCTAACCCACTCTTTTGTAGGATTCTTCTTCTTATTGGACACAGCTGTGGCCTGTTAAGGGCAGGCCTGTTCCTCATCTTTGGTGATTAGCACAGCTGCAACTSCTCAGGKRTGAGACTACCTTCTGCACTRYCTTTATTTTCTTACATTCTATCCCTCCACACAGCTCAGCCATTAATAATGTATACTGGAAGGCTTTGGGAGGCCMAGAGCAGCTCCTAGGAAAAGCCTGGGAGTACCATCATGACCATTTTGGACACAAGTACCATTGGGAATGTCTGCATTTGGGGGGAGTACAAGCACCAAGGCTGCCTGAGTCTGCTTGAGTTTGCAAGTGGCACTAGGAAAGTGCAAACTTGCAAAGGGCAAAGATGGTGCCAACACAGAGAAACTGAACAGGGGCTGATGGGAATAGGTTTATAATGCTTGACTGTCAYATTAAAACAACAGGCCAAAAAAAGAATTTGTTAAAACAAAGACTTTGAACATTCACTGGGGGGACTGAAAYGAGATGATTTTCTACAGCAGAATCAGATTCTGTGATAATCAGGTTTTAAATAGCCAGAGTGTAATTGCCTACAACACATCAACTTTAACAGTTCACCTACCATAATAATGCTAAGATCAAAAGACCTAAGGTTTTTAAAAGCCCAAATTTTTAAACAAAATTCACCTATTAAAATCTGATTCTCTTCAAGTCAGAATTTGGTACCTGACATCACACCTGTAAAGGTGATTACACCTGTAACAAACACACCTTGGACCCTTGGGAAGGGTCTGTGAAAGGCACATGCAGCTCCTCGGCACCAGAGGACGACTCGGCTGTGTTCCTTCTCTCTCCCCAGCAGCTAAGAGAGGAGAAGCACAGATCTCTGAACCTACATTATCAAAATAAATTAAAGCCCTAGAGGGCAATTCAACAGCCAGATTCTGGCCAAACAGTTGGAGACAGATAAYGGAAAAAAAAGGCCCTGAGCTGATTTTCTCCACTAACCCAAAGTCATATGGGGAGAGTGCTGACAAATAAAAAGGAGAGAGAAACAATCTAGCTGCATGGGTTGTATTTTGCAAAGTGCTCAGTCTGCTTTACAATGGCCTTGAGCCCTGGGAGCTGAAGAAACAGGGAGGACTTTTAGGAGTAAACACAGTTCAGTGTTGTGGATCATAAGGAGGTGTTCTGCAAACCTGATTGCATTATCTATGATGTTAAGGATAATTATTAAGCAACTACCTAAACAGTGGATCATATCCTGTCTCAATCACAATGCAGTGCAAGAAGGAAAATCTCTCTTAGACTCCAGAGATGAACTAATAAAAATGAAAGCACAAGACTCATTTTTTTTCCCTCTGGGATTTATTTTAAATTACCATGAAGAGAGGCTATCTCCAGACATGTGAAAATAAARTCCAGGTATAAGATAGACTGAATGCAGGATGAATGTCAGGAACCCTCCACATTCTGTCTATGATAAGCAGCATAAGAAAAAAGCTTTTAAAGCACTTGCTGCCAAACCCAAGTCAATCAGAGGCTGCATTTACTATTATAGGGCAAGTGTCCTCAAATCAGAGGGGCAGACATGACTATACACTCACACCAGAAGCCTAGACAATTCTACAAATTGGGGCAGTGTTATTGAGATCAGTGTTCATCAGTGATTCAAGAGCACAGCAAAGGTAGGAAGTAAATCCTGGCCTACAGAAGCTACTGACATCACTTCCATTGGAGAGAAAATAGTTAGAGTCAGCCTGCAATCCCTGCTGCAGAGAGTTTTTGAATTGAAATTCTAGCAACAGAGATAGAGCRGCATAACAGTGGCTGGGCAGTCAGATAAGTTGAATGCAGCTGCATAAACCATGGAAAATTTCAGGGTACTAATATTCTATATATCTTCCAGGTGAGTCAAGCTCAATGGGTATTTTACCTCCTAAGCAAAGAAAGATAAGTAAAGGATTATGATGATATTAGAGATTTTCAATTCACATAAGTTCTTTGTTAGATAAGGTTAAAGAAAGAGTTCAATTACAGTGCAACATTCAAGTTAACATGGAGATAACAACGGGCAGCTACTTGTTACCTGATTAGCTGAACAAAAGAAAAATGAATATTTTAAAGGCAAAAAAAAAATTTGGTAAAAAATAATTAATCTAGAATACCAATGCAAGTGTAGATGAAATTTGATAAGCYCAATCATTAGAACTGCAGAAACATTCTTTTTCAAGGCATTTACTTCCCTGGGATTTTTAGACTTGCATATTCCTTATTCTTCCTTCCCTTAAAAGAATGTGAGATTTTTCACTAATTTCTATCTCCTCARTAATGAAAATTTAATGATTTAATATTATTATTATGTGCTAATAAAGTAAAGGATCGCAGCAAATCTAATGTAGAAAATAACTTGATACATTTACTGATAAATAAATAAATTGATAAATAAACTGATAAATTCCTTTGCATGTTATCTGTCAGTCTTTTCACTCTGATTGGTAGAAAGTAATAAAATATAACTAATTCTCACAATATACATAAAATATATATATAAAGGACATATTGCCTACAGCAGATAAAGAAATAATTTATTGGTGGTGTTCATACTTGTCTGATAATGCAAAAGGCAAATGTCTTTTTTCAGAAWGGCAGTGCAGCAGTGAAACAATAATCACTATTATTTAGCCCAAAAAATAGAAATACCTCTTGYATTGAATTACATTGTTCTCAATGAACAGTGGTTTCACTCCTCAAATAAGTGCAGGAGTGGGTTACATTCTTCTGGGTATTAAAAGAAATGTATGTCACATGCAAACAAAACCACTGTTGATAAATACAGTCCACAGGGAAGGGTGCTTTTAGGAAAATGTTTTACCCAAACTACTGTCTCTGCCACTGTAAACCTGAATGAGGGAGGGAACACTGGTCATGCAGCACAATGTAAGCTTTTTAGCAGAGAGAAATGCCACAAAATCAGCATGGTAGTCTGCAGTCTCCCAGTAAAGCCCTGTCACTTGGGTTCCTGCAAAGTTCAGTGCATTTCCACAGATAAAGGAGTTGGAGTCTTAAAACTGGATGCTCTTTTTGGGTGACTTAAAGCTCAATCAGGTGGAGCTGGAGGGCAGAAGCCAAGTATTGGGCAATTATCAGAGAGAAAACCTCGTGTGTCCTGTTTACAGTGACTAATATTCATAATTGCCTGCACAGGCTTTTGTTACAGATTTCCAGCATTCACTTAGAGCAGTCTTACTCCTCTTCTTAAAAAGCAGACAACGAAGTTCTAGTGTCAGAGTCATCACCCAACACATTTGCTAAAATGGCAATTKCAGGAGCTGCTGCCCCAATCACACTTCCTGAAATATGTCAGGATTYTCTGTGCTCTACACTCTGGGTGTCAGAGTGCTGCCTTGCAAAATCCCAGTGTCTCAAGAGTCTCTGACCACTTACCAGCCATTATAACCTCCACTCCTCTGGGCTTCACCTCTATTTGCTAAATTTCAGACTAGAGCAGTAAGAATGGAATATCAATCACACTTAGCTTTGCTTCCCTTCATCAGCAATGGAAAACCAAGTAATTAAAAGAAGGTCACTCCTACATGGCTTGACTTTGGAAAAATTTCCTCAAGGGCAGTGGCCCCATACTGATGTCAAATATCTTCAATACTAAGGATCACTCCTGAATAAATACCTGGAAGAGTATTCCAGCTCAGGTGATATAATTTATTTGATATTAGCCTCTCAGTTCTCAGTGCCCATGACAGGAGCTGCTGAGCTAACCCTGCACACAAAATTAACTGATAATTCCAAACACAGGGAGGATAGAGAGCTAATTGGAAAGTCCCCTAGCATTAAATAATTCCCATCTGTCTTCARAATCATAGTATCAATCATAAAGATTGCTGCACTGGCCTTACTTTTCTGGTACTCTCCAAAGAGGAAATGGGAAAGGTACAGAATGTATAAATCATTTTGATATAAAAAGAAAGTACTTAGCATGTAATGAATCCCCAGCAATGTCATCTATGTTAAAGGCCAYGAAAAGTTTTGTAAGGTCCTGAGTGTAAACAGCATAAGCAGAAAAGTGGTTTACAGCCTCACAGAGCAATATGAARCTCTATCTTAGACAAGCACACAAGCTAAAATCTAAATGAACCCATAAACCAGTTACCAAATGAAGGCAAGAACTAAGCTGTGTGTCTTATTCTGAATCTTTGGGTCTTACATCTTGGCACCAAATAATTGGATTGCCACCTAGATTAGCCATTTGCAGTTATTTCCATTTTTTGAAAAATGCCTGGGTTATAGTCAAGCAATGCTTCCTGCTTTTCCAGTCATTAGAAAGCAGAAACTCAAGCATTCAGTGGGACTCAGAATCTGAGGGTGATGCTATCTCTCACAGGAGAGGACTGCAGGTTAGCATTAATCATGGAAACCATACAGAACAATTATAAGATAAAGAACAAAATGGCTTGTGCCTGGTTCAGAACAGAAGCATGCTCTCTTCTGCTAATAAAATGAAGTAAAATAAAATAAAAGCCAGGTAGGGCTGGTTTTAAAAATGAACAGGTTTTCTCCATCCTACTCAACATGTGCCATCCTGGACAACTTACATGTCATGCCAGCAAATGTTTGCTGTGGACTCTGCAATGCACAGTCTGTGTCTACCATTGCATCCTGATTATTTGTGTGTTTGTGGTTTTTATGCTTATGTTTTGCTAGAGCCAGCACCTCTTAAYGTGAACTTAGAGATGACAGATACACTAAAATGCACACGCGATTGAAGAAAAAAAATTAACTTTTGTTTGAGGCTTTTTTTAAGAACTGATGTCAAATGAGATTCTGAAGACTTGTACAGATTTGAGGCRGGTCCCACCCTTCCATCTGCAGCTCCTGTGCTATGGCTGTCCCCAGGAATTAAGGAATAGGCATCTTCACCTGCCCAGACTGGTGGTTTACTCCTCTATGCATCAAGATGGATTTATGGAGGCAGGGTGAAACTAGATAATCTTTAAGGTCCCTTCTAACCAAAACCAYTCAATGWTAATGAGATATATTCATGTATTGGCAGCTCTAATGTCCTCARAATAGCGGTTTGATATTTGCCAATAAAATTAAAATMCAAGTTTGTATATTATTAATAAAGTAATGCAAAATAACGTTTGCATGTTGGCTTATAGAAGCCTTGGAAAATTCCTTGGCCAAAATATGATGCAGAACAATCGACAATTTCAATAAGCATGAGCATATGAAGAAGAACATTTTAAAAGATAAAAGAATTTTGACTTTACATAAAATTATCATGATACTAAGGACTGATTAGTTTTTTAAATTTAATGTAACAATCCTGATTTCTAATATAATTTCCATCAACCTCATAAATATTCATGTTACTTTAGTGCTGTCACACAGAGAGGAGCAAATATGACATACAGCTCACCAAGAAGAAAAGTCTGAGCATTAAATGTATGCAATAGAGAAAGGGCATTCAACCATGACTGTAACACTCTGAGCTCTGCTTAGTGTGGTTTAAGAAGAGATAGGAAAAGAGACAATGATATTTAATAACAACATTAACAGGGGCAACAAATTTTATTTCTATTTTCTACAACTTAGCTGCCAATTCCATATTTTAGGAGTACCAAAGATTCCTATTTAAGCTCTGGACATCACTGAAGTGCKTACAAATATGCAGATTACTCACATTAGCTTGTGAAACTTATAATTTCATCAGTCCTTCTGAAAATATATTTTTATGTACCTACCACKCTCTCCTGATTCCTCTGGGTATGATTTTCAGTGACTGACTTTAGCATACTCAAGTACACTTTCATAGTGTACTAAGTGGATTTCCCTAGCTTTACAAGGACTGCTGTTCTCCTTTGCAGACAAATGAAAACAGATTTAAAGCCTTTCTGCTACTGACCCAATGGCATTCTAGTGAGAAAATCTGATTCAGTTGATACAAACCAAAATAACACSAGTAATGAGGGATCAAAAATTAAACTAAATTTGACTACTAGAATATCCTGAGTTGGAAAGGACCCACAAGGACCATGAAATCCAACTCTTAGCCCTGCACAGGATCATCCCAAAATCATGCCWTGTGAGAGTGCTGTCCAAATGCTTCTTGAACTCTGTCAGGCTTGGTGCTGTGGCCATTTTCCTGGGGAAGCTGTTCCAGTGCTCAACCACCCTCTCTGTCAAGAACCTCTTTCTAATACCCAACACAAAACTCCCATGACACAATTTCATGTCATTCCCTGTCACTAGTGACCAGAGGGAAGACAGAGGTGCTGGCCCTTCTGCTTCCTCTGCTGTGGAAGCTGTAGACCAAACAGCCCACATGACAGTAAGTTTGGGTAGACAGATCCCAAAGATCTGTGGGATAAATAATMAAGGAAGTCCCACTTTTGAATATCCAGCATTAAGTTGCGAAAGTCTCCAACTCCATGATGCAAAGACTGACTGAAATAAATTTAATCTACAAAATCACACTAGTTAAAAAGTTGTTTTGGTAGATTAACAGTGCCATAGAGGGATAAACCATGTATTAGGCATTATCTGTGTCTTTTCATCTTCATTCCTAATAACTGAAGCTATCATAAGCTCCATATCACATGCTTCAGGTAATTTGATMATACATCTACACCAGATCAGATACAATCTGTACTTCTATTTGAAATGCACAGATCTAATATTTACAGGCATAACATTGAGGTCTAAATTTAGTTGCAATTTCTATTCACCATTTAAGTCTAGCTAGGATCATTATTTACCCAGACAGCAATTTCTCTTGCTTTTCCTCATCTCTTTAAACCTCATAGATAATTCCCATCCACATGACCGGTAATGATCCCGAGTCCTTCAATATGAGCCACCAAGGTGCTTAGGCTGGAACACTGCTCCTCTGAACACAGGCTGATGTTCAGCCTGGAGAAAGCTCCTGGGAGATCTCATTAACAGCCTTCCACTACTAAAGGGGCTTATAAAAAGGAGGGAGAGTGACTTTTTACAGGAGCAGACAGCAATAGGACAAGCAAAACAARGGGGAACAGTTTTAACCTAAAAGAGGAGAGATTTAGATTACATGTTAGCAAAAAATAGTAACTGTGAGGGTGATGAGGCACTGGAACAGGTGCCCAGAGAAGCTGTGGATGACCCATCTCTGGAAGTATCCAAGGAGAGGTTGGATGGCCAGCACCCTCCTCTAACAGGAGGTGTCCCTGCCCGTGGCAGGGGTTATGGTCACTTCCAATCCAAACCATTCCTTGATCCTATTATTCTGTGACTATGGAGAGACAGGTGTGAATAGARCTCCTGTTCTAAACACTCAGGCTGAGGGTGACTGAGCTCAATGCACAAAAGTACACAGGGGAAATAGGCATTTATGACAATTTTTGGTCAGGTGACACACAGCACGTCTTCCAAGGGTATAGAATAAAAATACCTCACTTGAGGGAGACTTCCTAAAGAACCAGGAAAAACTTTTGTTATTAAATAAAATTCTAGTCTATTTGGCTTTTGCTATACCTTTCAAAATGCTAATTTTCTGTGAGTGCACTGCATCAGTAGTTACTCATTGTTGTGGCTCCTTTTAACTAGCTGAGAAAGGTACTGGCCTTCTGTGCCAGTATTAAAGGCACCACAGTAATTGCTGTAGCTAAGATACATATAAGAATGGTCTTCAATTTTCATTGCCTCTACTCACACTCACTTTTAACTTTGGCTTGCAATCACAGCATTGCTAACTACCCTTTCCACTACTGCTGGAATCCTCTACTATGTTCTCTTTAATTTTCATTCTAATTTCTCCTATGAAATTTAAATTTTGAGACATGTAAGTCTTCAAAAGAAGCAGTCCTGGTCCTGGAATTGCCAGACTGAGATGAACAGAATATTTTAATACACTTGCAGTCACATTTCAGTGTGTACATGGCTATGGGCTGTGATGATTTCACTAGCAGGGGCATTTGACTGGTCAGGAAAGCAACACAGATTTTGAACTGCCACAAGGCAAGCTGTTATTCTTCCTCTGATACCCAGGATCCCAGAAAGGAGACCAGGWGAAAGGAGACAAGCAGAAGAGCTTGGATCTTACATAGAGACTGGCTGAGCAATCATCAGTCTTTACTTGTGGTGACAAAGTGAGGGAAAATTGGAGATTGGAACTGGCTGGCTGTGGCTGTAGGGCCCATGAACATACCTGTCTTGCCCCAAAGCAAGGAAGGTATCTCACATAAAGATAAAGACAACAGAAACCACACAGGGGAAGCAAGCTTCATGTGCACTCACAGCCCAGGAGGAAAGGGGAAGAGAGCTCAGGGCAGCCAGACAGCCAGGAGCCAAATGTCAGAGCTGAAAGAGARCAAGTAGTAGCTGGCTAACTTTCCTTAAGAAAAGTGCCACAGAACTTAATTTTTCCTTGTTCTGGAGTACCTACTAACCCCTTCCCAGCCCCGCAGTGCAGAAAGCTTGTGCCAAGTTATGGACATGTAGTATACAATCTAGTTTGACACTTAATCCCATATGGGGACTTGTATAAGCCTTCACGTGAGCACCTGAACCAGTGGTCTCAGAGCAGCTGGCTGCAGTCTGGCTCATGTCATCACAACCCACAGGAACGAGAGCAAAGCTCATTTCATTTGTCTGGTGGGGTCACTGGCATTTGGCAGATGTTAGCCTAAGCATTATTGATCAAACACAAGGAAAGTGGTAGAACATAAGGATGATGAAACACTTTCTGGCAATCTGACAGATGCACTGCTTCTTTGAGTTGGGCTGTTCATCCACACATGATATCTATACACACCAATACCTGAAAACAGGATGGCAATGTAAGGAATAATACCAACATTTTTGCCTGATCTTTTCCTCTTCAAAAACCATATCAAACATATTAGAGAGCCTGACTGCACTAGAAGTCTACAAATTCCTACCATATAGAGCCTCTAGCACCATTTCTCATCTTTTATCCAATACTTTAGCCCATTTAAAACCCATATTTAAAATACTGTGAAAGAGACAATCAGCATTCAGATGTACGACTGAATGTGTTGTAACTTCAAGAATGTTCACCTACTTATATTGCTCATATTTATACCAGCTGTGAGAAACAACCAGCATTGGTTGTTTCAGACAGTTTATTTTAAGATTGAGATACTTGGTGTTAAATGATGCTGGGTTTAAAAAGCAAGAAAGTTATGGAAGAGGTTTAGAAAATAYGTGTTAGCAATTATTAGGCAAAAAATTTCTGTTTACTGTAGTACCTCTGGTAATATCAGGAATAGGGAAAAACCTCCTGAAACGATAAAGAGTCATGAAATTGCCATTGTGCCATAAATCTCCATTCTTAAGTTGTTCAATTGCCAGCTTTTCTAAGTGGAAGATACATTATTTTTTTCCCACAGCAGGATTAGAGAGCAATATGAAAATATTTATTATCTATGGGTTTCTTATCCATATTCTTTTACTGTCCTTAAAACATCAGCTTATACCAAGTGGTTGTTGCTTAAAACCAGATTGCTGTATGTCACAACAATTTCAGGTTTCTTGCTGCAGGCTGGAAAGTCAGATTCTGTTTCTGTAAACCTAGAGATGTACTGAAAATATTTAGATAAATAAAAATCATTAAAGCTAAGGTTTGAAAAAATAAGGGGCATTGCCCATTTCATGAATCTTCATTGGTTTGGGATCTACAAGGGCAGAAGAGTCATGGAATCTGAACTATCTCATATGTGAAAAAATGGCCAGAGAGATTTTAAAATTTTGTCATGTATCTCCATTGAACAAGACTGGTAGCTTCATACAAGCTTTTATTGCAAAGAACATGATTACAGGGATATTTTTAATTCAAAATTTTACTAGGCTGCCAAAAGTTCTCACAGCACTACATTAGCTCTGTGACCCTTAAGATGCGCACATATTTCTGTACAGCAGCTTTTTTAAGTCACTTTATCTCCCACAGAGTTACGGTCTTGCAGGTGACTTCACCAAGCCCTGGTAGGTACAGCAAGGCTTCAGCACCTGAGRGTCAGCCTGTCCCCCTCTGTTCCCCTTGGCACTCAAATATTTTGGTCATAAGTGAAATCYTCTGTCCTTCAGTGAGGTTTGAGCRTGACCCCTGCACTGCCTTCCAGGCTGGGAGCAGCAGCCAGTGCTCCTGAGCCCTGGTCCTTAACAGCAAAGAGATCATGGTGCTGCCACCAGCAGCCAGGCTATCACAGAATCACAAAGGTTGGAAAAGACCTCTAARATCATTGCCTCCAAACATCAACAAACAGCTCAAGGGGCACATCTATTTCAGTAAACCTGACTGGAGAAGTGTGGGAAGGAGAGCAAGTTGCACTTTCGTTCCTCGACTTGACTGTTGACATGACAGAGGAAGTGTTATGAGAGGAACAGCACATGCAAAGGATAAAATAAAGGAGAAAAATAAAGGAGAAGCAGTAGACACTTCCTGAAGAAAAATGCTTTTCTTCTCAGCAATGAAAATGATGACAGAATTGGTGCAGCTTAGCTTGGCAGCTTCTCTAGGGTAGTTTCAGGAGTCCTGCTGCYACAGAAATCAGGGCACAAATCAATCTTGTGAGTGACAGGACAAAGGCTCTATCAGGAGATGTATTTAACAGCAGCTGTAAATATTGGARATGTTCTTTCTGACACAGTGAAGATTAAAAAAAGCCTAATGTTATCAATTTGCCTGAAGAGACCCAACACGGGACAACTGGGTGGTGCTGTCTCAATGCATGAAATGATGATGATAAAGTGCAAAGTCAGCCTGGACAGCAGTATTTTAAAATAAAAGGCCTATTTATTTCCATTACTGAATGGAGAGGGAGATAAGGAACACTGGGCTAATTCCACAGAGAGCTCAGACTCCTCTTTGATGTCCTTGTACCTTTTCCTGCAGGAGACACTGGTGGAACCACATTCCCTGGCACTGGGACRCAGGACACTCCTCTGCAGCTCCCTATCCCTCCTTGAGATTATTGAGGCTGCTAAAKTGTCACAGATGCAGCAGGACAAAAAAACCACCAAGTTTTGCCCTTTCCTCACCCTCAGGAGAGAGTTTATGCAATCAAGGGTGTCTATGCAGCAGCTGCTGCTTTTGGTACTACTGTAAACTAAATAGTTAGAAACTTAGAAACTATTAGAATAATATACATGCCCTTGAAATCCTATAGCCTGCCATGTTGATTTGGCCCTGAGGATCCAAATCCATTATAAAACTTCCTCTTCTTTTGCCTTTCAATAACCCATTTAATATTAGCCACAATCTATCTTTTACTGTAAAAAAAAAAAAAACAGAAAAATGTGGCATGGATTCAACTAAAACCCACATTTTAATATGAATCATAAATTTTCTAATCCCTCTCTCCCCTCYCCCCATTAAATTATTCTCTGGGTAATGAATCAGATATTCTTTTATTAGCATATTTCATTTCTCAGCCTTTCAATACATAGAAATAACATTTTCTAGCAAAAGACAGCTCTTAGACAATGGAAAGACATTAAATTGTAGATTTAAAAATTCCCCTTCTACTGAAAGTCCACATGTATATTGAGAGGCTAACAGAACAATTGTGCTGCCTCAAGATTCATTAACTGCTGATTTCATGCACAGACAGGCAAGAGAGACAACAAGGAAGGAAACCTTTTGAATATTGCATTAACTCTGATATTCAATTATTATWACAATGCCACTCAGGAGGGCTTGCACTGAATTTTGTAAGAGATGGGGATTTTAAGAAAATTGTAACTGACCAATTTGAAGACTCACAAAATAGTGTTTTGATTTCAGTAATACCACGTATTACTCATTCTCCCTTCTGAAACAGGAAAAAATGTTTATATTGCATTAAGAKTCTTAGAATTTGAAGCAAGATCACTTGAAAACAAAAACTGAAACCTTCCCTATTTTTACATTATTAATGACAAATCTATAGATATGATTTCTATACTTTTCCACAATGGAACATATATCCAAAAGGACTAATTTATTCTTCTTTCTTTAACCTCACCAGAGCCTACTTATAGTAGCTTTGTTCAAACTGTTCCTATTTTTCACATTATTATATTTCTTCTCAAAATGTTTGAAATTCTCAACTATTATCTTGTAGATATTGGTAGCTTGCAGCAAGAATTTTCCTTTTAATTATTAATAGGCACACTTTTATTTTTTGTTAACTAGATATCTAAACAGAAGCCCTTGCAGAAGTCATCTTTAAATGGCCTTTTGTGTAAAGTGATGTTTCCCCTACTTTACTTCGCACTCCCTTAAGATACCTAGAACTTTGAAGGAAAAAACAGTAGGGCTTAATGCCTTACCATCAAGCTAATTAGAAGAACTGCTAATGAGTGTAAATTAGTAATAATAGCTACAACACACACCCAAGGAAAGAAATCCTCTATCTCAGCTGATGGAAAACCACTCATCAGTCAGAGGCACAGCAACTGTTGGAAAAAAAAAAATTACACTTTTATTTTCACAAGTATGTAATTTAACATCAACCAGGGGTTTCCAAAGCATGCACATGCCTTGAATTCAATGGAATCCACAACTGTTTGGCACAGGACTTGGAGCAACCAGGCCTAGCAGAAGGTRTCCCTGCCCATGGCAAGGGTGTTGGAGTGAGRTGATCTTTAAGGCTCCCCTCAACCCAAAGCATTTCTATGAATACTCTATAGCTTCTTACATTTACATTTCCACAACCATGCTCAGAGTTCAATAGAAAAGACAGGAKGTTGCTGTTGTCCATGCCAATCCTTACTTTGCAAACACTAATTATTTAGCAGTCTCATCTTTGATGAAAAATGAGATGTCACAGCCCCAGGTGCTGGTTATCCAACTGCACACAAAGCACATCTCTATTTTGGAAAGCACACATTTCCCTTGCTGGAAGCCATTCTCCCTCAATTTCACCAACTTCAGAAATAGTGGCTGAGCAAAACTGTCCCTAAATCACAAGGAGACAAAACCAGYCCAAGTCAATCCTTTTATCTGCAGTTAACATTTATGTGCCACTGATGTCCTCACAAAATTCACYCAGATTCCACACTGAAGCTCAGGTATGACTCAACTATGCTCAGCAGAAGTGAGCACACATGAAAAATGTGTCTCTTCTACACTCAGCCCTAACTTCAGCCCGAGCTGATGCAGTGCCATCACACACAGCCCCTTGTGAAATTACTGCTAGTATTTAAAATGCCCCACAACAAACTTTATTCCAAGATTCAGGAATCCTGATAACACTTTTGAAGTCTGTCCAAAAAAACCCATCCCAAACAACAAAACCAATCCACATGAGTTCAGAGGCTCAGAAAGCTTTAACCAAAGTCTTAAGCTCTTAATTTGTAAAACTAACATGAGAATACCCATGGTATCCACCATGGGTATCAGAAATTCCTTGACTAATACTTGTGAAGAGCCAACTGCCAAGGTTGCCCTTCGATGCTGATTGTGTCAAAATTCTTCCTATCCAGGGCTACAGTCCAATAAGGCTGGAAAACAAACTACTTGCTACCAAATAGGAGATAATATGATAGACTGAACTTGAAAAATAGCTTTAAAGAAATATTTTTGTTTGCAGGTAATGGGACCTCTCTATATAGAATGACTGTGCTTATTCCTGTCAAATATAATAGACACAATAGAATTAAACAAATGCATATATTTTCATCTGTTTTTTTTTTCACAGAAAAGGACTTTGTTCACATAACATTGAGAAAGACTATTTGATTATTCCTGTTTTCATCAGCATGGTTATTGGAAAAGATATTTAGTGGAAAAACTAGATATGCATCCAAATTTTATCCCCTAATAGATAAAACTGACACAAACCTATAAATTCCCTTTACTTTATTTTCAATATAASCATTTCACTTCAGCTGAAAACATGTTTATTAAGGGTTCAGTGATTGAAGATAAACCAATTGTTAACTACTGTTGACAAATGATTGCTTGGGGACTCCTGCTCATCTAATAAAGTGAATCTGCTCTCCTCACATTTCTCCTTGCTATCACACCATAAACTACTTTTATAGCATCTTCYATGCAATGCATCACCAGGCACTTTACATTATAAAAGTAATCAGCAGATAAAACACCACTGGATCTTATAACACTGACATAAAATTCAATATCTAGTAAAGTCTAAATCAAAAAGGTACGTTTTCTGCATCAATTTGCAAACTAAGAGAAACATGCACTCCTTGTACTTGAGGATGGAAGAGAAGTCCAGCGATATGGAGCAGGGCAATTCAAAGCTTAGATTTGATACAGCTTGCACACAAGCCTTAGAAGTTACTTTGAGAGACTTCAGAGAGTCCAGCTGACACAGAATGAAAATGTCAGATGCCAAGCCCATGTAATGGACATTCAGTTCTCCAAGAACAGAGGTTTTAATGTGCACTCGTGCCTTGGCCAAAAGTAATCACAGTTCTTTCAAAACTGATGATTGCTTGCATTATCTCTGTTTTGGAGAGTAATAAGCAGCTGTTTCTCTCATAACAGAAGTGGTAAAATTGTTCTACTGAATCACTGAGAAGGTAGAGGGGTAAAAAATGGTTTGGAAGGTAAATTTAACTCAGGTAAAACCTGATGAGAAACAAAATTACCAAACACTTAAGATATCTTGAAAACAAAAATCTAATTTAATGGTTTATTTSAGAAATTTTTATCAGGTACTCCCACCAACAGTACTCACACCCTCACTTATCAGAATTTGTTTATAATTACACAAAGTCAAACCAATCCAATATATCAGTGAAGTACAGAGAAAAAAAATTACCTGTGCACACTTACAGCTGAAAGAGATTGCAATATTTAGTGTTAATAAAAATCCTCATCTATAGGAATAGCACTTGTGCAGTAGTGATTATCAACCAGGGTGTATGTGCAGAATTCAAAACTCATATAAATCAATCTCCAGGGCATTTCAGAGAAGGACCTTTAAAAACTCATCAACAGTGAAATAGAAGTCAGGAATTATAGGAGTCCACAATGTAGAAAAAACCACTATTCCATAGTTGAAGAAAAGAAGGGACTCTGAGCTATAACATCTTTAAAATATTTTAAAATAAACAGTCCAAAAGACACACTTCATGYTGAAAAACAACAGTGTAGCAAGTTCTCCAAAACACAGGCATCATGACAGGACTTTATTCAGTGCAAACACCACTAGGTGGGCTGGAAATTAACAAAACCAGCCTGGAGAGTTTCCATGCACATTGTCCCATGGAAATCTTTATAACTTGCAAAATCCAACTAAAAGAACTCTGTTAGCAGAACAAATAATAAAGGATCACAGAGGGAAAAGGGGCTTGAGACAGCATCACCAAAGGATGGCCACACCTATTAGAAATTATATAGCCTTTAATAATGAAACAAGAACTTCTGAGGTCTAYATTCAAGTCTAATTTGTTGAACCACTGAGAAGGCAGAGAGGTAAAAAGAGTTTTGAAAGTAAATTAAATCAGCCAAAATCTGATGGGAAATATAACTATTCAATATATATTTTTATTTTTATAATAAACATTGAATTTTTCAATAACTCTTGATTAACTATTAAAGTTATTTTATTTTATTAAAGTATTATAACTGAATTGAAAACTCAACATTCAAAATCTAACACTTCAAAATTATAATTTTACACTTTGCATTTAATTCCTCATGATTTTAAATTATAATTTTATTCTTCTAAATCCAGTGAACAACTTAGGAGGTATCAGATAGTYCCAGTGCAGTATGGTTTAGTATTGCTGCAGACACTGAAGTGCTTGGCTTTTAACAAAAGCCCAGGTTATACATCCTCCTACTTGTGAAACAAACCTGAAATGCACTAGCCCATCTGATGTACATCACTTAATAAACTTGTTGCAACTTAGAAGGCGRACTAACATAGGCTTATTGTTCTATTTYTCAYGTTTGCACTATAGCCTAGAAATCTTTTTTGCTACTTTAGCATCTATTCTCGTAACTTCTGCTTAAGGCTTGCTTTTTTAGCTTTCCTAAAACCTTCTGATTTTTATGGATTCCAACACACTTGGACTGAAAAAGCAGAAATTTCTGCACTCAGAAAAAGAAGATGGATACACATTGCAGCTCATAAGGCCTAATCCCACCTGGAGAGCTCCTGGTGTCCTGGTAGACTGAACACGCTCCCACCTGGGATAGCAGGATGTTGCTGCACCAGTGGCTGCAGCAAGGCCAGGTGTTGTAGCCCTGCACCAACGCAACCAGGCACAGACAACAGTCTGCCTTGACTGTGTTTCCCATTCCTCTGGTGGAAAGAGACAATGCAGTGACAAACAGGAGCCTGCAAGGAGCAAGGCAGGATGACAAACAAGATTTATGTTTGAGCATTCCATTGGAAGAAGGAGACTCTCACCCTATTCTTGGCAGCTGTTCCGTAAGTACACCTTGAAATGAGAAACAAGAAAGTACTAAAAAGCCCCCAAGTTATACCTTGATACCCTTTAAATCACATATTTGCAAAATAATTGCCAATCCTGTTGTATTTCCTAGATCTGATCCATACCATTCATGAAGACAAGAACATCAAGGGATGTAGCCATGMTATTTTCTGGAAAACMCTTTTGTTAGGATTTTTTCTCCTGAGAAGCTGAGAGGCCTCAGSAAGAAAATGTAAGYGATAATTATCTGCTGCTGTGGAATGCAACAGGTGGATCTGTGATTGGTCTCATGTGGTTGTTTCTAATTAATGGCCAATCACAGTCCAGCTGTCTGACTCTCTGGTCAGTCACAAGATTTTATTATCATTCAATCTTTTTCTTCTCCTTGCTGGCCTTCTGATGAAATCCTTTCTTCTATTCTTTTAGTGTAGTTTTAATATATCATTTACTTTTAATATAATATATATCATAAAATAATAAATCAGCCTTCTGAAACATGGAGTCAAGATTCTCATCTCTTCTCYTGTCCTGGGACCCCTGTGAGCACCACCACAAAGGGAGCAACCTTGGATGCAGCCAAATGATCTTGCAAGGTGCAGCAATGATATTCCCACTGCTGCTTATTATCTTCAAAGGTTGAAAACAAATGAAGAAAAAAAGAAAAAAAGCTTCAGGGTGCTTGTATGGCTCTGCAATGATCTTAAACCATGCAGGTAGAAGACACAGCAACTGCAGCATCATCTGCAACAGAGGCAGTGTGCCGGATGCTGGGACAAGTTTCCTTAGAAAGAGCCAAAATAGGRCTGTGAATAATTATACAGGAAGAGTCACTAATAGAGGGAGTGCAGCCTGGAAGTTGAACACAAGCAACAAAGAGCTAGATTGCAAGGTTTTGTGCTGAAGAGTGACTGAAAACCCCTGCTTGCTCAGTGGAACATGGTTTGAAAAGCTCTGCCTGAATTGGCCAGAAAATTTGCATGATGATCAAAGGTAAAATAACTTGAGCTGAAGAATAGCAGAAACCTACTTCATTTTTTTTTTCTGGCAGGATGGGAAATGAAGGCAACACCACAGGAAAATTATGGAAAGCAGCCTGGTTGTTGCAAATCAAGGTTGAGACTTCTGTCATTAGATCAAAATTCAGCTGCCCTTAAGTTTTTTACTGATATGCAGCTGTTCAGTCCCTGTCACATGAAGGCTTAGGGTGTCATTCAGTGCACCCACAATGTCTGAGAGAACARGACTGTGACCATGATCCTTGTTTACAGGGGATACAGGGTGCAGAGGCAGCAGAAGCAATGAACTGGAGACTCTGCTTACAGAACTGAAGAACAAAGGGTCCTGAAAGTACTCCTGCTTCATAAATTTCTGTATGATTGCCACAAAAATCAATTTAATTGATGCCTAAACAGCACAAATACAGACAGTACATGCACATACACAAGACTGTGAACTCTCACACAGCTGCTTGAACACCAGCCCTCCTGMCCCATTCCACTCACCTTGCTGTGCCAGTAGGGCATATCATTAATAGGCAGACACAACACATTCAAGAATCCACTGTGCTTTTCATCAAAAAATAGGCAAGAATTTTAAAACCTCAGGGACACTCCCAACCTTTAAGTATCTCTTTGGTAACACTGAATGAAAATAAGAATCTATTGCTGTCATAGACCTGGTTGTCTTTTACATATTCCAGATCCTTTATTCACTAATTAAACACTGAACTTTCATTAATGCTGGTGTTCAGTTGTGCTGTCTTAACTAAAAATAGGTAGTCACCTAGTTCASTCCTGCTCAACAAACTAAATGCAGGGCAGATATAGGCAATCACATGGGGAGAATAAACTGCAAGGCATTAATGACCCTGTGAGAGCTGTGGAGGATGCCACAGGTTGTCCTGATGTTGGTGTCCTTGAAAAGCTTTCCATTAGAAGACCTTAAAATAGTTCACAAGTGCAAATAGTAAATCATTACATATCTGAACAGCATAAGGAACTAAACATACTTGCTTCCTGGCTTAATTATGATCTAGTCAGAAAATCACATTTTTGTGTATCAAAAAAAGTCTATAATCAGGGGAATCATTATATGGAAGTACACTGGGAAATGGGAGGTGGCAGCCAATAGCTACATGCATAATTCAAACTGTGACTCGGGATTACTCACTGGTTCACATCCTCCTGGGACCAAAACATTAGCTCCAACAGTTATCAAAATGGAAATGCAACAATGCAAGTTGATGAACTCACAAAGGAAAATCATCTCACTACTGTGAATAGCCATTTACTAATAATAAAACATAAAGAAATGTAAACTCAGGACAGTCTTAACTCTMGGGAACGTAGATGTGGGAGATGAAGCATCTCCAACAGTTCTATTTCTCACAGAAGAAAAGTTTTCTGACAGAGCTTGTTTCTAATTTCAGTTGCACCSTTGTTCCCAGTATCTGGCACACACTGAGCAGGTGATGAGGAGCAGACACTCAGCCCTAGGTCAGTACTGAAGAATTCAACAGACCAACATTTTACAATTACAAAAGACCAACATTTTCTGCAAAACAGTTATTCCTGCCTGCAAACCTGCAGTATTTTTGACTGAGTGAAAAATGTCTTTCTAATGCAGACAGATGAGCTCTGACCTATGACTACCAAACCTAACGTTACTATCACAGACAGAAGAGAGGAAAAAAGTGAAATTAGATTCTGATTTCATAGAAGTAAAACCAGAACAAATTCTCGAAGGTACACTCCTTACAGACACTGTTGGGTCCTTTGAATTCAGAAGTAAAACCTGACAACAGAGCAGCATCTTTCTGAAAATCTCAGTCTTAATCTTTATAAATGAGCCAATGCTGACTGAAGCCAAAGAGGACCACGAGTGCTTTGGCAGTGGTTGCATCAGATTTTYTGATGGAATTTGATGGAAACATTAAGCACCTAATGGGAAGTCCTCTACTTTGTGYGCAACAGTCATACAGAAAGCAACATGCCTTCTCTCTCTCCATGTTTCTGGTACTGTTCTTTTTCAGTCAATGGCTTTAAGYTGAAAAACAGTAGGCTTAGATCAGATATTACAAAAATCACCTTATGGAGAGAGTGGTGAGGCAGTGGAACAAGTGGCTCAGGGAAGCTGTGGATGCCCCACCCTTGGAAGTGTTCAAGGCCMGGCTGGATTGGGYTCTGAGCAACCTGGTCTGGTGGAACGCGTCCCTGTCCATGGCTGGGGTTTGGAATGAGATGATCCTTAACGCTGCTTCCAGCTGAAGCAATTCTATGATTCTACACTTAGGGAGGCCTTTGGGTTCTCAGATTTACTCAGGAAAATGAGAAAGAATGCCTAAAATTCGTAAAACAACCCAAGGGTACTCCCAGTGAACGAGCAGAAGTAATTTTAAAGCAATCGACAGCGAGCAGTTGGAAAAAACAGAAGTGCTGGAGAGAAATACAAACTTAAGCCTTCAGTGCAACATGAGCTGCCTCTCAGCTGGATTGGCAGAATGTATAAAGGAGAGGCATCAACTTCCAAATTGCAATGCAAATATTTCACCAGGTTCTTTCTCTCAGAAAAGATAATTATCCTCTCTCCAATACTGAAGGAATATAACATAAAACCATTTTGAATTGTGATGTTTCGAGAGACATTCCATAGTATGAAAAATCAGGAAGGTCACCTTCATTTGAGATCAGAAAAATGTTCACAGGCAAGAAAATTAGGATGAAAAAAGAAAAGACATCTCATATTATCACAACCCTAATTCAACAGGTATTTAATTTTATGAGCACAGCTGAAGAAAGTTTAAACAAAGTCATTATATGAATATAATGAAGAAAACAATCCTGGTTCAGTGATGGAATGGAAATCTGGAAGGTTAGCTAACTGTTGCACCAGGAACAACTACATTCTTCCACTTCCTTTAGCTGCCTTTGCCAGCAATAAAAAGAATCTTGTTCCAGATTTTAAGCATGACATCCTGGAGAGCTTGATCTGTCCCTCACAAGATGTTAGATTCTACTAACTGCATCATGTATGCAACATTAGGCAAAACACAGAAGGAARAAAATGTAGACTTAGGGTAGCTCAGAACTCCTTTTTCAGATGCTTCCAAGCAGAAATGATGCAAATCATTTCTGTTTAAAAAAGTCTCCTGTCGATTTAGAGTTCATGGTTTTAAAGTCATCCCTTTCACTCCTTCCAWGAGGCACATGTTGACATGTACCTGTTAAATCCACTTAAAAATACATGCCCTGCACCCAAAACCTGCTAGAGGTTAGGAAAGGTAATTTTCAGAAAATGGGTAATAATTTAAAAAGTAGGCTTCATCTGTAGAACCCTTTACAAATGAAAACAGACTGAAAAATGAATTCCTGAGATCTCCTTTAAAAAGCAGGAAAATTAGGCTTTTTCATTACTTCAGGCTTTGCTACTTCRCAGGCTTTCCACACTGCCAGTCTCTGCTGCCTTGGGGAGAAGTAACTATCATTATACAGTGCAAAATAAGTACCAATAGCCCTAAGGCTGGATGGAACACCTAAAAATTTCTGACTCCTTTCAGAGTTATGAAAATGTACACTGACACTCCCACTCCACCCTTAATGAAATGAGCAAGTTGTGCTTGAGGCCGCTCAAATTCCACAACTGCTGAGCCTCAGTATGAGTGTGATTATCCATGGGCTTCTCCTGGATGACCACTTGGAGTTCCTCTGTGCTTGTTGAATATGCCCTAAAAAGGTTCATGTGTTGTTTTTTCTTTTAATAAACCTGCCTTTAAGGTACCACTGCAATAGTTCAGGTGCTAGTTTGTCAGCCCACATCACATTCTTCAGAAAAAAAAGGACCTTTTATATTTTCCCAAATCTCTCCAATTTGAAAAAAAAAAAAGAGAGAGAGAAACAAAAATCACCATTTCCCCAAACAGAAAAACAACAACAAAACCTAGAACAACCCCCCTCTTCCAATAAATAAACACATCCCCCCCAACCCCCAACCAATCCCCCCATCTCTCCTTCCCCAGTTAGCTATCTAGATCTATGGACTAATGAACTTTGACTTTGACCCTTTTTGAAAATGAAACATGAAAAAGCAAAAAGTCTCAATTAAATGTTTGACTGCACAGGTCACTAAAAGATTAAAATTGTAAAGAAACAATACTACTAATTTGGTGTAAATGCTTAGGATTTATAGCTGTGTGTGTATTGAYCTATAGAAGTGGTTTGGGCAAGCACTCATCCAAAAAAAACCCAAAGTGTTACTGTCACTCCCCACAACTTAATATCACACTACAAGGAGCATTTCCATGGTGGAAGCCCACATCCCAATCTGTTTTACTGCTAGAAAAGACAGTTTTAGCCAAAGAGTTATTTAGGATGTTATTTCATCCACTCTTGTTCTAAACCTAGGGATGCATAGTGCCACAAGAAAAACAGATACTTGCAAATCCCATCATGGATTTGTCACATCCATGGGCACCAGATACCACTGCCCAGCTTCTCTGGATATTGCACATAAACATCCTATGCACTGAAATAAATACATGAAAACTGCCCACAGCATTCACTCACCACCACAAATAATGCACAAATCATTTTACAGATCCACTACTTTTACTTTAAATTAAGCATCAGTTTCAGTGACACTTCTCTCTCCCCCAGGGAGGAAACTTGCAACATTTTAGGAAGTTATTAAAATAAGTAAAAATTAAATATTTGACAGATAATTAGCGCAACCTCCTTTCTCAATAAACTAAAAACGCCTTTTAAGTAAAGTAGATAATATACTTTGTTATGTTAATTCTTACAGCTTCACCAGATAATGACCAAATCAATGCAGTAAAAGTGTAAATTTTGCCCAATACTGATAAAGCAAGGAAGGGACAGCTGCTTTTGGCAAACCTGAGAAGGTAAGAGAGGCTTGCAGATCCTCAAAGCTTTGAACAGAATGCATCAGACACACAAAGTGAGGTCTGACGAGGCAGCACTGGGAAACAATCAGCAGCTGGTCTCAGCCTTTCCAGGCTGGATGAACTCAAACAGAAAACAGCACAATAAGATTCTATCTGKGTACATATTTTTCACTTCAAGGTCCTACCAAACCCTCTCTAACAAACTGTGGATTGTAGGTTATGGCTCCCTCTGTGGAACAAGGCTCCCAGGTAAAAGCCAAGCCTGCCTTTTACTAAATTCAATTCAAAGTTCTGTAATGAAAGGATAATAGAATCAGGCCAAAAGCTCAGTCCATTCAATCATCTGTAAGTCACACTTGCTGGAACCAAATCCAGGTAAATCACAGAATATCCCCCAGCTCAATGGCTTGGCCACACCATGCTCCTAAAATACAAGACAAAGAGGAGTAAAASAACATTTAGACTAGCAGCATGTGCAGCATGCTCCCTTGAAGGTTTTGGATTTGTGCAGACATCCTGAYATTTTACCAACACATGCCAGGCTCATCCCTTGACACTCCTTCCTCTCCTGACTCCTGTGGTGCCAAYCTTTCCCACCTGGCTCTTGTGGTTAAAGTGGTGCTACAGTTTGAGGACAACTTACTATAAACTAAACTAAAATAATTTTATTTAGACTACCTAAAATAAGCAGCACAGTTACACAACTTTATAAAAGACACAGGTGAAGAAATGAAAGCAAAGCAATGCTTTAATAATACTTTTTCCTTTTTACATCTCTGCTCATTGCACAGTTCCACTCTGYGCAGAGTTTATGCCTGAGGGTGTATCTGCTAGACAATGCCTACACCTGAGTTTTATCAGAAAATTTCCTTGTAAGGGAGAGGTTCCCCATGGACAGCTTCCAATAAAAGAAAACCCTTGGAAATACTTATCAGAGCTCACCCTCAGTGTCTCCATCTTCCCTTCAAACTTTTATAGCAAATCTCTCATTTGAAGATTCCCAGGTGTCCAGACAGGCTTGATCTTTCATTCCAAAATGTGSTCTAATTTTACCTTAACCACAGGGTGCTCTTACTATTTTTCTAATAAAATAATTCCTGCTTTCTTGCCTTAGAGATGCAAACATCACAAGGCCAGCGCTGAGTRGTTACTGAGCAGCTCTGTCTCCTTTCACAGATGAAGGAAATCTCTCCCTGCTTCCCTGACTGACTGCAGTGCTCCTGTATTGAACACTACAACTCCATCACACATCAACACCTAACTGGTACATAAGCACATCAACTCCTGATTTGATTCTGGAAAAACACATTGTTAATAATTTTCTTGAGGGAGGTTTTATATAAGGGAGTTAGGTGACCTTTATTTTTTTAATACTACATTACATTCTTGTTCTCATATTTAGGTTCATGCTGGTGTAATGCCCACATGGTCAGAAATGTGTCCTCCCACATCCTATCTTGTATCTCCCATCAMCTTTCTCAGATTTTGGGAACAGTAGTGAAATACATCCCATCTCTCTCACGAGTTATCCACTTGATCCTTCTGAATGAAACACACTTTTGAAATAAACACTCAGCAAATTCATCACATCTTTCAGACACTTCTCACAGTGCTTCCAAGCACTGGAAGAAGTTTCAGCATAGACACCTGGTGGGTGCAGATGTTTAACTACCTGTATGGACAATGATCTAAGGTGCATAAAAGTTGATACTTGCTCTGTTCTACTTCCTTCTGATCAGTCTTCTCCCTGTAGCTTGGGAAACAGGASTTAGTGCTCCTTCAGCATCCAGGAAAACATTTCTGTAGTTGAATAGGCAGAAGGTAAYAAAACCATTCCAAACCCTGATCAGGAAAAGAGACAAGAGGCACTAAAAGCACAAATCCCTTTCTACTGCCCTCGAGTGTAATCACAAACTCTGCCATGCTGTTAATGAACTCCTGCATGTCATATGCTCTCTCCCCAGGGTAAATGAATGCATAACTCATTCTTGCAGCAAATCAATTTGATAGCCTGGAAGTTTTAAGGCAGCCACACTGTTCTTGAGTGTGTCCTGTCCTTTGGTAAAGCCGTCTTACTGGTGTATCCTGCACTACACAGTCAAGTGAGATGACCTGCSCCCGCATCTGCAAGAATGCACCTATAAAAACTTTTGTTAACTTGTGCTTGATATTGCCCTCCCTATGCTATGAAAAGTTTCCTGTTTACTGCCTTAAACACACACACAAAGCATGCTGAAGCAAGATGGAAAGAGATAAACAAGTTGAATTATATAAGTATATAATATTATAGTGTATTTTTGCACATCCTTTATCCTCCAACTCCTACATGCAATACTAATGTTCACAAAACAAGYGTGGGTTTAATATTCTGTACCTCTGAACAAGGTGAAAAACTAAAGAGGTAGAGCACACTTTCTTCTCATCTCCACCTTCTTATCCCCACATGCTATTGAAACCAATTTTTAAAAAATGCTAGCTTTTCCCTAGCTTCCAAGTACAGTGTGTCTCCAAATTTTAGAGACATTTGTGAATTCAGGGCAGCAGGGTGAACAAGCACTACTGCAATACAACACACAGGTGGAGAACTGGGGACAGCAAGAAGCAGGAGCCAGAGAAATGTCCCCTATTTTTAAGCATCCTACTTGAGGAACCTACACTCTCACTATAGTGCTGACTCTAGCCATTCAGCCTTCAAAAGMCAGACCTTAATACTTCTCCTTGGACACACCAAGAAGTTCTATTAAAGTCATGCTGGATGACTCATTCACAGGCCCAGACAGGCACCAGCTCTCAAGGCAGCTCTCTTGGCCACCATTCAATCCTTTCCCTCTTTTACAAGCACCCGTAATTTTTTCCRTCTTCTTGATTCTGCCACATATGGTGTGACACAACATCCTTATGAAGCTCCTTGAAACAACAGCATCTTTTTCTTAGCTGTGATTTGTCCAAAACACATACCATCTGTGCATCCTGGAGAGAAAAAAGCCCTGCAGCTAGTGAATGYACAGCACACTCCTAAGCAATGGAAAGCAGGTCATAAAATGGGACACAATAATGGGCTAGAGATCTTGAAATCAGACCTCCCTAAATTRTCCATGTAGGGCATTCTATGTTAATTTTGCTGTTGCATATTGATGCAACACACAAATCTAACCCACAGATCTAYATGATAAACCATGGTCATTACTCCTGGGTTTTGCTCTGTTGGAAATTTGGGGAGACATAAAAATAAAATCCAATGCATTTCAAAGCACCCAAAACAATCACCACAGATCTAGAAAATCTGGCCCTTCTTCCTCAGTGGGTACAGGGGGACTTCCRTGTAAAAGCATAAATAATTCCATTCCTTGAGATTAGAGAAGGGGAAAAAAAAAAGAATCCCCCAGCATCAAAAGTCAGAGACAGGATTTCAGGATGCAAACATACCCCAGTCAACATTAATACTTCCTCAGGGCTTTTATTTTCTTTGCCTTTTAAAAAATTAAAACAGCTAAAAATAAATGACAAAAGCCTGGTAAAGAAACACGATTCATCGACTTTTATGACACAGAGCTTACTGCCTCTGCCAAGATGTGTCTCCACAGAGAGCTCAAAGGGTGACCATTACCCCCCTGACCACCCAATCCTTCCCATCCCCTGTGAGGCTGCCAACGCACACGCTAATTGCTGCCAACAACCATAATGCTTTCTGTGTTCTGAAATGGACACCTGGCATGGGACTATTCAGCTCATTGCACACAGGCCAGCAGTTGTCAAATGATCATGATTTCTGGCCAGAAAAAAATTCTGATTTCTGGGCAGAAAAAGCCTCTATGGAAAACTCTGGGGGGAGGGGAAAAAAAGCATATGACAGCAACACRGAGGGAAAGCAGATAAAAGAAGTGACATCTTCTTGTCACAATGTTCTGCCTCTTTGCTGTTAAATATGTAGTATCACCAAAAACCCAATCACTCCAACCACTTTACTCAGCTATTGCTTGGGGCTCAAAAGCACATGGCTGGCTGTGCTGCTACCTCTGTTGAAAGCAGAGGTCTTGCAAGGACCAGCCTTGGGACCCTCCCAGTCTCTACGTGTGTTCCTGATGCCAGATCTGAAAGGAAAACTGCAAGGCATGGGAGAACATAAAAAAATAACTATAAGACTTGTGAGGATTTTAGAAATTACTGTAGTTCACTCTGTGGGGTTTTTTTTCTTCATTATATGGAAGCATTTTATTTAGGATAGGTCAGTAAGAACCAAGGAACAGAATGAAGCATATGTCTTGAAGGTGAAGAGTATGGTATTTTTACTACCAGACTGCAGAAATTCAGTCCTTTTCTAAGTCGTCTCATTTTAAGTGGAAATGGTTGAAATACATTGACTTTTCAAATTTTTACTTTATCAAAAACCCTGCATATGAGCAAAGTTCACCCTCATTAATGCCGCTTAAGTGTACATATGTCCTTGACATTTTGCCCCATCTGTGGAATAACATTTATTTTTTATTAAAGTCTTGATGCCATTTTTCAAATACTTGAGCCAGTTCTGTTCAGATTCACAGAAAAACCCTTTTCACCATTATCATGCAAGATGATTCATTTACAACACTCTCTTCTGTTAAAATTATTCAATTCTGCCCAAACAAAACAGTCAAATAAAATCCCTCTAGAACACCACTTGAGCTATTAGCTGATATAATGTCTTAATGAGGACATATCCATTTTTCTTCTGGAAGAGTTGATTATAGAATCCCACATACAGCCATAGACCATTTAGAAGATTTAAAAGTTGTCCTAGGAAGCATCTCCTATCATTGTTTCAGTTTTCACCTATTGGCAATATCCCTTAAGAATTCTGAAAGGAAATTTGCATTTGCTAAGCCTTCTGCCCAGAACCCTTTATTAAGGAGGTTACAGGTTAACTGACAGGTTAAGTGGAGCTGCTCACAAATGGAAAACATCAAATCATTTATAAAAAGAACCATAAAAATACTATGTGTAAATAAAATATTTATTACAATAGACTACAGAGTGATCTGCTCTGGCTCTTTGCTAGCCAAGGATTATGGTCCCACCCACCAGCCTTTTACCAGCTACATCAGCACTGGCTGTGCCACATCCTCTACAGCGCCTGGAGTGGTTTAGAGCTGTATTCTGTGTGGTGCTACAGTGCAATGTGTGCAGGCAGAAGCTGCAGGAGTAGAAGGATCTCTAAAATAAAATTACAGTTTGATATGTGCCAGGTAAAATGGTACTGGGGAAAAGACAGCAGGTTYATTCATATCAGCTCTTCTGGGATAAGAGACATCCTTTTCATAGTTTCTAATTTTTTAATATTTTTTTACTAGAGCCTGGAAGAAAAGATGACYTGCAGGCACTTTCTTTCAATGCCTGCCACAGTTAGATTGTGTGCAACAACCTAGAAGGAGAGCAACTCAAATGCACTAACACTTCTTCACGTATTATTTCAAACTGTTACTGCTTTGGGGCTGTATTGTAATATACTTACTAAATATCTTAATTGCTGTGATTTAAAGTGATAACAAACAACAGAGCAACTGGCTTTGCAAGCACTCTTTCAGTATCACTGGCTGAGCTGGGAGCATCTGGAATAAATGTATGTACAAAGAAGTTTGAGAGATCTATTTCAAGAACAAGTTTTGGCTGATTCAAACAAACTTACTCAAATCTCTTTAAGATCAAGAAACAATGTAGAAACAAAAAGGAAGGGAAAAAAATGCTGTCCCTTTTTTTCAACAGTGATCAAACCAGATCAGTGGAAGATAAACTTCTCTTGCCACATTCAGAACAAGATACATGGCACACCCTTTTCCTAGCTAACTACCCTTTAAATAGTTGATTGAGATTCTGCTCCAGTCCAGTTCAGTGCTCATTTTTAAAGTCTGGAGAATGATAAAGTAATATTATCTTATCTGTACAGTCATTTCGTACTTATTTTGTTTTGTGAAGAAAAATTCTATTTTGCTGTGTATGGGTTTTATGGGGGGGAGAGATGTGTGTGCTTATTTTTTAATGAGAAAGGGTGGGGGAGTGATGAAAAATATTTTGATTTATCAGTTGAATAGTATTTTAATGTCTGAAGCATTAATATTGCTAAGATTTGACAATCGTGTTTTGAAATATTTCCAAATCACATAAGCTTCACCCACTACATGCATTAAAAAAAAAGTGTAATATGACCATTCAYAAATGCCAGTGTCTAATTGCCAACTGTCCCTCTGAAAATTAAAACTCTGCCCCAATACCCTTTTTAGATAGGAAAAGCACAGGAAATCTGCCATATCCATTTTAATAACTAAAGATTTTAATGATGAACATACTAACTCTACATACTAATGATGCACTTATTTATCAATATTAACTAAAGAAAACTAGATAGAACATTTTTATTTCTATTTAGAAAATGAAGTCACATTCTGAAACCTCACATTTGGCTTCTCTGGAATTATGATGTTTAAATATTTTGCTGCTGCAGCAGCTCCTCTTGGTGTTAGCCCCCTCTATGTGTTTATATACCAAAGTAACTACATGAAAACTCAAGGATATAGATATCTCTCTAGACCTAAGCAGTACTTCCTAGGGAAACCAAAACCTAAAAACTCTAGACTGTTTTCATTTGGCTGCTTAAATATAGAATTAAAGGGTAGCACTAGGTGATCCTGTTTGAAAGCTTGGACTGTCCCACTCCTCCCCTCTGASTTCTGACTCCTTTGGTCACGGATAAAGTGACCAAATGTCATGAACTCCCTCCCTTAAAGGGATCAGGCTCTGTCTTACCTCTGCTTAAGGGGTTTTGTCCCCCAGGGGACAGGCTGCTCACAATTTCCCACTCGGATAGCTGAGCGCTTTCTCACCAGCTTCAGGTCAGGTTACCTCAATTTTCTCCTGGGCCAGCGCCGCCCTCCAGCTTCAGCAGCTGCTCTGCTGTTACCTGCCTGATGTACCTACAGATTGCAACAATAGCCTCTCTCCCAGCTAACTTTTCCTGGGTTTGACAAGCCAAATTTTACATCCCCCTCTCAAAGAGTAACTTCTCCCCATTGTTTTCCAGTTCCAGTCTGCATTTTTTAAGAAGGGATGGAYGCCCCATTCCAGTAACTGTTTAAGGGCARGYTGGATAGGGCTTGGAGCAACCTGCTGTAGGGCAAGGTGAGCTGCTCATGCAGTRGGGTTGGAATGACATGAACTTTARGGTACCTTCCAAACAAAAACATTCTATGAACCTATGGTTCTTAAACACAAGTGACCACAATGGTACAATGATTACAAGATCAGGTTTCTCCAGTTTTTTTCAGGTCATGAATGTGTGTCTATTTTCACTAAAACATTTCATGCCATCCCTCCCCAGACTGCATTTGCCTTGTCTATGGYTTYATCACATCACTCATTCTCGGCCATWATGTGATTTAATAATTCTGAGTCTTTTTCCTCTGTCATTTCCAATTGATGAACTCCCTATAGCAGAAAATTTTATTAACCCCAATGTCTATCACCTTACAACTCCCCTACAAATTTAATAATGTTTTTGTTACTCAGTCTTCAACATTGTCTACTATTGTTATGGRCAGGAAAAGCCCTACAGCTTTTATCAAGAAATTCCACTGGTTTCATCCAAGTCTTACATAGTAGCCACCACTAGAAATAACATAGAAAATCAAAGCCATGGCCACAGTTCAGGATCTGTTGCCTGTCCTAGTTCACAAATGCTTGTAGGCATCCCATCACCCCAGCTGTATCTCCAGCTGGCTATCATACAATTTTCTACAGATCTCCACTTGCTTTAGCTAAGGAAAATTTCCTACTGAATATYGCATCTCATGCTTTATCAAAATGTAGGTAATATCTAATGTTTTGCCTTCAAATAGAAAGTCAAGCATCTTATCAAAGAAAGGTGTTCAGTAATATCTGAAACAATGTCTTTGCATTTTATCTGAGCTCCCCATTAAACTCTGTGCCTTTAACTACCCATAATTTCCTTTTTGTACTCAAAAGATCTGCATATTTCTCAGAACAGACTAACAGTTTTGTAGTGGGCCAGATCACTTTATCGTCTTCTGTTGATTTGGCATCCCTGAGCTGAAAGATTTATTACCAATCCTTGCTCTTAGAGAAGCCATTTCATATTATCATGTCTTTCTGAATCCTGGAAAGGAGATTATGTTGTTTCCTATGACTTCAGGGCACTTATGTAAGGCCTTTAGAGCCTGGCTTCCACTTTCATTATGATAATGTTAATTTCCATATATGAACTCCTGTGAGGCACCCTACCTCTGCCCTACCTTTTAAGTGAATGTCTTTATTTGAACTTTAATTTGAGCTTTAATTTGGCAGAGAAGTGTATTTCCACAATGTGGTCAATATGAATGAATGCATGTGCATGCTGACGAAGGGTGAATTCCAAAATTATGGGACTGTTGGTGGGGTTTCTCACAGAAAATAAATTGTTTGGTATGAGTAGAGATGGCACAAGGCTTTTAAGATTTACCCTGAGAAACAGACTAACTGAACAACATCTGTTGGATTAATCTGGAATGAGAAAAAAAAAAGCACAGAAACGTAACTGCCCCTGAGACAAGCACGAGAAGAAATGGAGACCCTTCAGACAGGTTCTTTGAAGGAAGATGAGACGCTTTCCTAAATGAAAGCCKGCATCTCTCAGAGGTAGGAAGTGGCACAGGGCACCTGTCAGATTGCATCACACAGGGAGGAAAAGCAGTACTGGCAGTGCCTTCCCCTGGTCACCTATTTTTCTTCCAGGAGAGAGAACAGAGATTGACAGCAGCCAGGGACAKGCAGCATCTTGCTAGGTCACAAATATGAAACTAATCTGTATTTAAGCTAGGAATGTGAAACTAATCTATATGAGGAGGAGAGGTGTCAGCTTGGRCAGCTAAAATTGACAGTTTAAGAGCTTTTCAATGTGTGAACTAAGGGGGATGAGCAGCACTTCCATAGAGAAAGGTGTGATCAGCCATTGCTGGGAAAGGAAGGCTGGAATAAGGAACTGGAAACACCAACCCATTAYGACAAGCAAAAGTTCTTTAAGATGTCAGAGGGTTCAGAGCTTCTGCTACCCAAGGACTGCAAAGCCTGGTGGTGGCAGCAAGGGCACAGAGTGAGAAGAAAAAGAGTGAAGAAACAAAGGCAGGAAAGTCATGAAGCTGCTCCTTCTAAATAAAGCAATGCAGCCACAGTGGTTGGAGATGGAGTCTTTCCAAAGCAGAGCACAGGCTGTTAAATAGAACAAATTCCCRAAGTGATTTTATTATCCTGGCCTTGGTTATTAAGTAGCCCTTCCCAGGGACAATCATGTCCACACCATAGGAAATCCAAGGTGTTTTTCCYAATTTGCTGCCACAGTTTGATAAGTAAAAAACACACAAAAGGATGATTGCATTTGTATTCCTACCTACTCTCCCAGCACACCACAAAGAGTAATGCCATGGTCCAGCACAGATCTCTTCATGCTGGCTTAGACTGAAAATAGGAAAATTTTCTCCATTGAAATGAGCAGGGAAGTGTAAGTGTTCAGAAAACATGYATATGTGATTCTCAGTGACATGGTCCAGTAGTGGGTAGGCAGTGCTGAGCTGATGGTTGGATTCAATGATCTAAGAGGTCTTTTCAACCTTTGAGATTCTGTGATCCTTTCCAAAGCTCGACTGGCCAGGGACAAAATTGCCTTGATTCTGAAATAATCTGCCGCTTCAAATCCTTCCTGAAGGCTCATCTCTACTTTAAAGCAAGGAAAAAAACCTCAACACAAACCCAGCTAACCAATTGTGCTTAAGTATATCTGATTAAAAAAAAAAAAGCTTTTTGAAAACAGTCATGTTACAAATAGCCAGTGTRACAGTGCAATTTTAGTCTACACTATTTGCTGGTTTTCCCTTTTCATTTGTCCCACTTCCACTTCAAATTAGGCTGTTACTTCTTTAAAATAGGACTTCTAGTTGTATGGCACAATGATCTAAATGGYAGACATTCTGAAATAATAGATAATAATACGTGCTCAGGGCACTAAACAGGTACTTATTCAACATAAAGTTGTCAGGAAAAGATTCTACAACAYCTCTTACTACATCATGTCTTGATAATTCTTTTAATCCCTTCAGYATTATCCTGGGTTTATATTGTTACAAAGCAAAAAGCACCTCAAAGCCCCTGTATGTGCCAGTTTAATGATAACTGTTCCTAAATAATTTACTGCAAACAGCAAAGGCTTAAGAGTTATGTGAAGATGCCAAGAGAGTATTCTGTGCACCTTCACCATCTCCATTTCAGTGCCAAAAGAACGTTTGATTTTTATCCAAAAGCCAAAGGCAAAACCCTGTCACTGACAAGTGCAAAAAAATGCTGATTTCAGAAAACAAAGCCCTTGTAGTGATGATAGCATTTACCTTTGGTCTACTGGTGGCAGACATGTCACTTTTATACAGCTTCATATAGAATACACTAATAAAACATGATAAAAGTCTGCTCTAGTTATGCTGGCATGCAGCTGATGATAACCTGTAGTGGAAAGTTCATTTTTAAAAGTCAGCATTTTATTCTTCCTAGGAAATTTAAATCTTTATTTAAAATACATCTTTAAAAAAATATGTTTGATAAGTAATATGTGCTCTATGATATCATTTGGGTTGAGGTTCTAAAATATATTGTTATTTCCAGACAAATTAAAACATCTTGAACATTATGAAGTATATTATAATCTATTTTTGAAAGTGGTAGCTTGTGAAAAAGCTGTTTACACTGAAATAACACTATTAAAGGGAAAGTTTGGGTTTGAGTACAGCTTAGTGCATCCTGCCTGACACAATAGATGAGCACCAATACATTCCAAACTTCTTCAGAGAAAACCACCAGAAGTTGTAACTTACACCACTTTCTGCAGTGAATGGAACAGGGCAGATAATCTGACAAGAAAAGCTCTTCTCATGGAGTTTGAAGCTCTAGCTGGATCCCAAAAATAAAGAAATTCAGGACACGTAGGATAATGGCACACTTTGATGGTGAGACTGACTGCACGCTTTTTTGTTCCGCTGATGTTCCTTTTTATTTCAGGGATTAAATTTAAAGGCTATTCTCATTCCATGTGAATCACACCTCTCACATTTGCCTACCCACAGGAGGGGGATAAAAAAAATGGTAATAAGATCTAGTTTGGAGACCACTAACTGGCAGAATTCTCTAGCTGGCAGGATACTGGCAACCAAAAGTAGATCAAGCACACTACATCTTACATAAAAGAGCCCACGTGCCTCCTCACACTAAAATAACAGCTCTGCTACACCAAGAATAGTGTTTGTAATTGTCTTTTCAGCAAAGCCATGACTGCATAAAGCAAGCTCAGCATGGGTGCTCCAGTTGATTTATAGAAGCTAAATTTTTCTTTTTTTGATCACAGCAATAGAGAAAAGTTTCTTCTAATGCATCTAGGCAAACGCTTTAAACAAATAAATAGCTTGCCAAAGCCTTTAGATCAGTTCAAATATGAACTCTGTCCCCACAACAGYAATGGAACAGGCTGCTGATTTCTCAAAGGCAAACAGGTATTTGTGATCATTATAAATACTGCACGTAATAGTCTTCATTCACTTTTGTGCTGTTTGTTCTTTCCTCAGATCCCATCCAATTTCCCAGAAAATTTGTGCTTTTTCTGTCCCATTAATGTCCACACTGCAGCATTCAGGAGGCAGGAAGATACACAGCATATGCTGATACTTGCAAATAGCAGCACTGAAAGCAGTGTACAACAGAGCACATCTCTGAAAAGAGGCTGCAATGAATCACTCCAGCATGCTGATTAGCATTTTTACTACTTGAAAATTTCAACTTTCATTTTTTTTACTGCATCTTAATGCACTGCTCTTTCCCTTTTCGGTTGACTGTAACTAAAGAATTCTTCTTCTGCTTTCTCTCTCTCTCTGACTGTAAAGTAGTTTATGATGTTCTGCATGGTGAACAGCATATATAAAAATAAATTGTATGCTAAATATGTTTAGAAGGAAATATGATAGCAAATCAAGAAACAGGAAGATTTAAACCTCCCTTGCAGCCCAAAAGAAAAACAGCTTAGTAGAGATGAGGGATATCAGCTTTGCTTCAATATTCTACTCCTGCAGAATAAATATTTGTATTACATATAGAGTTATGATGTATTATAACAATAATTAGTGTTTCATGCCACTCCAAAATACCAAGAAAGACAAAAGGCTGGACAGGCAGGTAAATGTGGATCCTCTGTACAAAGTTGCTTTATTTGATTTCAGCTCTTACTGCCACCTATAGGAACAATGCAAGCCTGAAATGACATTAAGCAATGTGCTCTATCCCATGTTTGAAAGGGTTCTCAAGGGATTCAAGCACATCCTAGAAGTTTTGCACATGCTTTAGTACTTTTGCACATGCTTTAGTACTTTGCTGTGTGGAGGACACACCTGTGGAGCAAGGCCACTGAAAACACTGACTTTCCAACAGCTATTCCCAGAGCTTGACGAGTGTTCACTGGAGTGAAGTGCTCTCCCTACACTGCCCCATTCCTTACCAAAGCCAAGCAATAAAGGAAAACTCTCCATCTCTCAGAAACAACTTTCTAGAGTACATGATATATATTGCATACAGAAAGTGTTTCTGTATCTGCACAGGCACTATTTAGCATACTAATTAAAGTAAGAAAAAAGAGCATTAACTTTAAACCAGGTCTTCTAAAGTTAAAAATATCTATTACACTGTGCTACACACTTCACTACTCAAGATCACTGAGGAGGAAGCATATAACCATAAATAACATCCTATGTTTAATAGGGAAACTGTAAGACAGCAGTATATCAAAAACCTACTATTTACTTGACACAACTCGCACAGTAAGCTCATTTTTGTTGCAAGTAAATCACCTCAATATAAATAAGGACTTCAGGAAAAACAAGCAAGAATTCATAGCCTAACTCAGGAGAATCATAAATCTAAATGTTTCTTTATGAAAAAAAATGACACCAATCCACTGCTTGCATCCAATTTTCAGCTTCTCAGGAATTCACCTTGCCCATATGCAGCATGCTGTTACAGTGCTATTCAGCAAGATGCCAGAGCTGAAGACTCCCCAAACAGTCCCAGCTGGATAGATGGGTAAAGCTTTTACCCTGCTCCCAGAAAGGCTGTTTGCATGGCATGCCTGAAATAAAACAAAGCCTTATATGACCCTTTTTAGTTTTCCTCCTCTGAGTCTGCATGAGACAGAGCTCAGGAGCAGGTCTCAAAGAGCGGTGAAAGCGAGTACTCTATTTGAGACTCCTGGGAAAGAAGGATCAGGACACTGGATCTTGGTAAAGAATCTTCACTCAGGTACCTCTCCATCTCAACACTCTGCAGAGCTGGAAATATCACCAAACTAATTTGCAAAATTGCTGTGGGTGAAGAATCCAAGATAAGCATAGGCCATAAACCTGAAATGCCATCAGTTCTCAAAGGCATCTCACTGAACCTTCTGATGCTCACAGTAAATTATTTTTAGCTAACTAAGAGCGAATCTTCCTGGTTATGATACCATCTTCATTACACCATCCAGTAGGCTACTTCACTGCAATGACTTTTAGATTAAATTGTATTGATATGTCATAGGATCACAAAATGAATTTATATTCCAAATAGCTGAAACTACAGAAGCAGAAAACTCTAAGTCTGCATTATATAGCCTTACTTATCTTTCTACAGTTGGAAATGTTATTCATAGCAAACCAACCAACATTCTCACAAAGTAGAAAATCAGTAACGATGGAAAACATGCTCTGCAAATACTCATTTCATAACACACTTCTGAACATCTATTTTGTGCTCATTACCCACAAAAATCCAAGGCACGTGGGTTTACTCACTGTGCTACTCATCAACAGCACATTTTGATTGTAGCTAAAGAAACATTCAGAAGAATATTATCTACAGTACATTCACGTGCTGCCTTTCTGATTCATGCTGAGATGGCTGTTCATTCAACCCTGTCTAATTAGCACTCCACAAATTATGAATGGCACATATTTCAAACGAACCATTTCTATGCACTCTGAAGACTGAGAAATAAACACAGAAGAWTTTTTTGATGATTTTTCACATTTAGGAACTGGTCATTTTATTATCAGAGGATAAAAGRATTCTCTGCTATTTATCAGCTGAGCAATAAGTTCTGGCTATCTTAACAAGTACAGAAACAAAGAATAAGAAACAAGAGGAAGAGATTTCTGTTTATCTATTTAGGTTTATGACTGTACCTCACTTTGCCTTACCATCAATTGTTGGGCACCAAAGGAAAGCACATCAGAGGAATAAGACTTAGAGCTGAAGGTTTTGCATTGTCTAAGGAATTAATAAACAACARAAGAGCATCTACTTCCCATGCAGAMCAACTCCATATATAACCACTAGCTGGCTGATGGAATTGGCATTTTCTTTTTCCTTAAACTGTATCAGCACTTACTCTCCCCTCTTGCTATCACTGCTCCTCACACAGAATTTTAAAGAAAGAAACTTGAAGATGAAGAAATTTGTGTGAGGACTGTTCTTACAAGGTCAGCTGATACATAACTAAATGTCCAGTTCAGGACTGAACATGAGCAGCTTCAGGGAGGCATTTGGTCATTTCATAAATGAACAATCCCCAACATATTGAATAAATCAGAATAAAATTCTATTTACTTATGTAAGTGCACATATCTCCTATGCAGCTCCTGTTGAGATTGGAGGACCTGTTAGTGTGAAGGCTGCTGGTGAAAATAAACATTCATAGCTGGATGTTCTTGCAAATATTTGGTATTCCCTGAGTAAAATCCCCTACAAATTGAATAAGAGATAGCAGGAGACCCTCAGTCACACTACATGTGAAGTGTGTGTTTCCTGATGCTTCTATAAACTCACATCTAGCTTCCCTATGCCAAAACTCCATGATTGCTCTGGCACACACACAAGTAAATACTTAATATTCAGTTTACATCAAAGACGTTTCATTAGTGGCACCGGTCAGCAGCAAATAAATTGCATGCTGCCAACACAGTACAAACACATTTCCATCTCCTGAGTTTTGGGGGCAGGATTGGGCCATGACAAAAGACTCAAGGACAACCTTAAATCCAGTACAGTGCATCTAGTACTTTCATGGAAATCAATTATCTTAKTATGCCAGTCCAACAAAAACAAATCAGAGAAATTACCAAAAGAAATTACTATAGACTCTGGCAGAAAAGAACAGGGTGGTGGGGGAGAATACTTTGCATTTACCCCATTATTTCCTCGTCTTTTACCTTTTTTATTTTCTCTTTATCTAAGCACCTAGCATTGGTCACTCAGAGAAACAGAAAGGGGCCAGTCTGACATTTGAATTTAGTCATTTTAACTCTTTCCACATTGTTAGATCATGTTTTTACAAGAATAGAGTTTCTGTTCTYTGTCTCTGGTTCCTTTTACATTGGGAATTCAGTTTCCTTTAGAAYGACCAGAAGAGGAAAAAACTTTTTCCTTTTGAATAAAAACTACAAGATTCCTAAGTGATTCTTACAGGATACCAGGATCTGAAGCTTTAAGGTGAGCAAACAATGCAAAATTATTAATAAAATAAGATTAGCAAAACMTCAAAATTATCAAAAGAAATAATTATAGTATTTTTAATGAGACATCAAAGTAATTTGACATATATCTTCTTTGTGTGCATTCTTCATTCCTGTGAAGAAGGAGAGCACAAACCCTGTGAACTACTTCAGTCTCAATTAAGACTTTAAATTAGGAGTTAATGCATGTGATGTATATGCCTTCAACTGCTCACTAGCACGGAACTGAATATTATCCACAGTGGGTATTGACCTCATCTCAACTCATACTGCTCCTCCATTAGGTGTAAATTCATGCATAGTCCATTTTAGATAAACGAAAGTGATTCCATCAGGCATTAACAAGCCAAAGGAAAATTTCATAAAAATATGAACCAAATTTTTCAAGCCCTTCTGCATACAGTAAAAACAAAGTACTCTGTACTACATTAACTTCATCTTATGATTCTTTAAAAATACTTGTCTATTAGCACATGCCAAGGCAATAAATCCAGAATTACGTATTTTCRATTGATAAGCCTACAAAAACTAAGCAAGTATTCCATAACAAAAAGCCTTTGTTGCCACAACTAACATCCATGAGTGATAGTGATGTCAAACAGAATATCTTRAGAACCTTTGCACATATCATAGATCTGTTCAGGATTAGAAGCGGGGGGGGGGGAAATCCTATTTTTATCAGGAAGTAACACTATGTGAAAGCAAAGCAAGAAATCTGATGGCCTTCCCGTGGTCTTGAATAGATCTTTGAATTTCCTTTGCTCAAAAATGTGTGACCTGAACTCCCGCACTGTGCAATRTGACAGAAGAAGAGAAGATCCTCCTTCAAAGCTGGGCTCTCAAAAACCCACAGGGACCACAATTTACTCAAAATTTAAAGGTAGCCTTTGGAAACTGCCAGCCAAGTGCACAGCAGTCAGGAAGGATAATGGAAGATAGTGACACATGAGCAGTGTGATACATACAGAGGCAAGTTCAAAGCTGCAAATATAGTGCCTGAGGAGAGAGGTGAAGAGCCAGATGCTGCTTCTGGCAGAATGTCTAGGAATTATTGCACCAACATCCATCAGAAGAGGCCAGCATGTCAGGAGATAGGGATGTGAGCTGTGCTTCCTCACATCAAACACCTGAAGCCRATTCTGCCTTCAGAAGGATTAAATAAGGAAGGGCCAATATTTAGACAAAGAAAAAGAGAAGCGGAGAAAGTGATATCAAATTCAACAGAAAGATATTGTAAAGAAAGGTGCAAAGGTCTAAAACAAAACTGCTCATGTCAATGAATACCTGGTTGGATGGGACTTGGATGGGCTCCATCCAACACTGGCCAGGCTTGGACATGGCCCTGAGCAATCTGGTCTAGTGGCAGGTGTCCCTGCCCATGGCAGAGAGGTTGGAATGAGATGATGTTTAACCTCTTTCCAACCCCAACCATTCTACAATTCTGTGATGTTCCCACCAGTACACCCTGTGGTGGCCAGCCCCACCARAGCATGAAGACTGGCTCCATAAAACCAGGTAACCAGAGATCCTGACCCAACTCAGTTTTTGCCACTGAATTTAGATCCAGCAAAGGAACAGCCATGAGGGCATGGAGGAGGCCCACATGTTATGGCGACACAGAGAKAAGTGTCCTCTAATACACAGAAATATTTCTGTAAATAGATACACCCTAATAAGGCTCCTGATTAGAAACTGATGATAATTTTCTTTGTGGGGCCAGGGTGATGTTTCCATTGACACTCCCATTTTCTTRTCTGTGATGGGTAAGAGGGAAGCCAAAAATGCTGCTGACTCCCCTCAGTACCAGCAGKAAAAAGGTGTCATGGTGATGCCTTAAGTCTTGGCTTCTCATATTTTCCAGATTCTGTACTGAATTAGTAYATAACTTYGAACTTCATATAACATGTTACCAAGTTCCCTTCACCATTTAGTTGGAAAAAACAATGCTATTCCAGCCTGAGAATCAAGGACATCATTGCAGCTTCAGGCAAAAAGTATAAACAASAGCAAATTGTGGAGAGCAAACTGGGAGGATGGGACTTCCTAACCTGAAGCTGTAATTGGACAATTAACCCCAATGTACAAATGGACCAAAACTTATAAACGTGTGAAAAAATGTGCTTTCTGGTGTGGCTCTGTCTGTTGACTCTTTAGGAGACTGAGGATGGCAAGGTGTTGAAATGTAATTTGCATTTATTCTGGAAAGAATAGGGGCATTTTAGAAGTGTTTCCTTTTGTTTTGGTTTTGGGTTTTTGGGGKTTTGTTTTGGTTTTTTTTTGGTTGGTTGGGTTTTTTTTCCTGGCTAAAGCTTAGAATTTCTGGGTTTTCCCATGCAATTCTGCCTGGGAGGAAAGAAGCTAATGTTATCAGTCAGGGCTTTCTGTACCATCCCTTAAAAACAATATTTTGGTAGAAGAAGAAAAAACCCAAACCAAACCACCACATTCAGCATGTGGTTCAAGCCTCTAGCATTCGATTAAGTAGTGTGGATTTTTTTTTGTAATGCCATACCTTAAATTCAGTTCAAGACCTGTAATGGCTTAGAGGTAGCAAAGGAAAAGGAACTTGATAGCAAAGGAAAAGATCTTCTCTGAAAATGTCCAGATAAAAGCAAAACAGAGTGAAACAACCTTTGATGAAGGCAGGACTGCAGCTATCCTAACACTAAGCAAATTCAGTATTGAAAAAAYATCTACTGAAGAAGACAGAATAGGGTAGGATACCTTTTAAGAAACAATTTCCAGATGTGGAAGGGAGGAGAAAACTTAGAAAACAAAGCCTAATATGAAAATCTATAGTCTCATACGTATCCAGGTCCACAATAACATACAGCTTTGGTATAAAACCTCAGAAACAAAAAGGAACAATTTCTGACATTGTTTACAGCAAAACACTGGAGATGGCCACACCTTGACACTGGAACTCTGAGTGCAGCTATTAAAATTACAGGGGGCTAAGACAAGCTATAGGTCACGCAGCTCCCAAGGTAGCTTCCATAATTTCACTTCTACTGCTACTGTTTAAGACTGTGAACATTCCTTTAACAAACCAYTGATTTAAAAAAGGACAGCTTTGTATTCTAATTTGTGTGTTAACATTTTTGAACTGGGGTTAAAATGCTAGAGAATCAATTGCTGAGTGCAAATTTTTATCACAGCAACATTGCAAATCAATCAAATCCTTCTTTCTATGCCAAACCTGCAGAAACTATCAGTTTGAAAGCACAGACAGTATACAAAGGCATAATCCAAATATTTGACAAACACATGTCTCATAGTTAGGAGCACATTTAAAAAAACTTGCAAAGCAATTTTTTACTCTCTTGCAGCCAGTGGGGCACAGATAGCTCAATCATGAATTTCCATCACTTCCTCTGACAGTAACTCCTAAAAGAGAGTTAATCCACATCTAATATAAAATATGATGAAAACTGTAGAAACTTTATTAAATGTTTATCCATCTATGCACACACACTTTTCTCTCCCCAGTGAAACCCATTCAGCAGATGGCTTTATTAAGCTTAAAGAAGCACTGAAGAATGACAGATTTAAGTACAAAACGAGACAAGAAAGAGTTAAAGCGATGCTAAAAGGCTGCCTGCTTTTGCCTGCCTGAAGGGCTTGATCCTGCTGAGAAAAAGAGACAARTGCTCCATGGATTCATAAAGGCAAGAGATTTATTCCCCTAAGCTGCTGTGCATGTACCTAGCAATCCTGAGGGGTCAATTCTCTGAGCAATCCAACTTAGGAAAAAATATCTTTTTATTTTCTTTCTTCTTAAAGCTCAAGAAGAAGAGGAGCTYGGACAGTCTAGGAAAGAGATCTGCTTACAACAGAGAACTAAACAGTTTATCAGGACTACATTAGATGATCAACAGGAGTCTCATGTAGCTGATTTGCAACCTAATATTTCCTTTGCACCACTGATTTACAGGCACACGGGTATTAAGCAGCCTGTGAGTATCTCATGAAATTCTTTCATCTTTCAGTCTGTGTGGAGACAGACAGGCATGCTGGGCCTCGCCCTTGGAGAGATATCTCTTGAATGGGATATGATAAGAGCTTCTCAAACTCTCCTGGACTGAGAAATCCTCCCTTGGTCATGGTGAGTTCCTAGAATGCTTTGGAGTCTCATGTAGATTCGTTGTGACCAATTGTCTTTTCCCCCTTTGTACCACCCCCACTTTTCCCCATAAAACCCCCGTTTCTGCCCTGTTCAGGGGGAGCTGTCATCACTGGCATCCTTTGCAGGGTGCTGGAACAAAGGCTATCTCTGGAACAGCTACATGGTGCTCCTGTCTCTTTGGCCCTGTGTTGGCAGGAGYGCACCTTGCAAGGCAGAGCTGGAATCACTGCTAAGAGCTGAGCTGCACCTTGCTGAGGTTACCCCGTGGCTCAAGGACTGTCTGAGACCCCTAGAAAGTTGTCCCTTGTGGGACCTCTCTCTGGGAAGGCTGGGCATCCAAGCCAAGCCATCAGACCCCTGACTGGCTGCCCAACAAGTGTGCTTCTTGTACATTTGCCAAAAGTCATCATTTTCCAGCATCCTGGATGGCTGCAGCACCAAATGATAAATGCTTTCTCAATGAAGAGAACATAATTTCATTGGATTTCTCCTTARGCTCAAGCCTCCCTAATAATAAATATATTGATTAAAATTCCTGCTCTGAAAACAAAGAACAGATTAAATAAGTGCTTCACTGTGAGAATGTGTGTATGTGGGAATCTCCACTTCTGTACACAGCTCAACTGAATTTGGTGAGACTTGGTTAAAAAAATGGACCACATCTGTAGATTGATGCCTCTGCAACTCAGGAAACCATAAATCAAGAAACCTGGAAGAGACAGAGCATGATGGCAGTACACTGCAGCTAGTTAAAAGCTGTATCAGCTGTCAAATATTTACCATGTGTTCTGATGAAGAGACACTGTTTAAAATAAGAAGGTTTTTAGATATAGCTCAGTGAGCCATCATGTTCTGTAAGTCACATAATTTGTTTTGTTTGTGTCAAATCTCCAGTTGCATTTCCCTATTATGCACAAGAAGATATGATATGCTGCTTCAGAGGGTCTTTAGTCTTAAAACAGAACACATTTGAATGTGTTGCTTCATATAAACAATCTTGATTGTTCCASTAGTGATAACGGGCTGTAGGTAATCTCACACAAACCTGACATAACAGATCTACGTCAAGATTCTTCTGAGACCATCCATAATCCAGCCACATCCATTAGTCTAGACCTATCTGCTAGTGGAAGCAGGTAAAAACAGGGCAATAATAACAAAAACAACAGGCTCTGTGCTGCCCTACAACACTCAGCCATCAGCTATGGACATCAACCRCAATTGTGGCCAAATGGCCCCAACTGGGCAACGCGTACCTGGCGGCACAAAACCTGCTCTCTAAGATAAAAACATTTTAGCAAAAGCACTTATTAATCTCCAACTAAAGTTCAAAAATTTGGAAAAAATATACCTTTAGAAGGCCACAAAATGACAACTTCCAACTTGTCCTTAGTAGAAGGCCTGAACTTCTGACTGATGGTTTTCTAATATCAGGTCTTAAATGCCACTGATCCCACAGCAAAGCACTAATGTGCTCTGGCATCAGTTCAGATCTGTATGGACATGTACCAGGCCTCACACTGGTTTAGTTTTCCTCACCTGAAATGTCATTTTGAAGGGCTCCCCATTTAATATATAAATGCCAGGTGTCTAAGAGATGATCAGTGACCTTCTAAAATCACAGTGCTATCATTTCCCTTGAGGGCACGTTGATTTTTGTCCTGGGCACCGTGCCACAAACCAGCTAACAACATCACAGCAGCATCATAGCATGGTATTGGTGGAAGAAACCTTAGACTGGAAGTGACAGAGKCCATATGACAACAGTTACTCTGAGGCACAGTCTTGTCAGCTCAGGAGTGTTTGTATCTCCATGAGGGGGTATCTGAGTCCAACTGAAGTAAAAAAAAAAACTTCCAGAAGTATTTCACTGTCTAAGAGCTTCAGATTAGCTTTCCACAGATTATTTAGTCATGCAGGACACGAGCTCTCATGGAAAGCTTTTGAGATTTCTCACTGGAAGTTAATCAGACTTTGTCTCCTAGGTGTCTGAGCTATGCTTGGTGTAAGATTTAAAAATCTGAATTTAAAAATTCTAAATCTTTAAAAAACACAACAAGCATTTGTAAAGTACTTATCTATATGCCCCGCATACATTATGAACTTAGAGACTTCATGGCAAAGTTTCAAAACATCTGGTAATAAATCCAAATTTTAGTCAGTTTTACTGGGTCACTGGATCACTGTATTTTTCTAGATGTTACTCCTTGCATCCTGGAAAATGATGACAGTATGATAAAAGCATCTGAAACTGATAAGAGAATGAACATAGAGTAAAATCAATATAAGTGTACTCAGAATACTTTTGTTGCTGGATACTACCTGAACCTCTGCCTAAGAGACTTCTCTCTGAAATTCTTTTAGAGTTTGTGTTAGTCTCACCATGGGGATGATAACAGTCTGAAAAAAAACCCAAAAAAACAAACCACTGGCAAGGGAAGGAATCGGTATTTTAAAGTAAATAATCCCATGATGAGACAACCTAACACRCTGCTTCTAGACAGAGGTGAAAGAAGGTTCAGCTGGAACACTTTTATTTCAGTATCCTCCAGCTGCTTTCATGCCCATCTTATGTACCTGAATTCAGGAAAAAATTCTACAGTGGCCACAGTTTTCAAGAAAAAGGAAATTTTTCCTGCACAAGACCATGCAATCCTTCACAGCAACAGGGAATGCTCTGAGACACAGAGCGTATCCTTTTCCATTCTACTCCTGCAAAAAGTGTCATTAGTTGCAGGAAAACAGAGATGTACATCTGGCCAATTGTAATAAAAAGACCACCTAATCACCTAACCAGGGTTTTGGGGAAGAACTAGTGTGAAAAAAATAGCACTGAAACAGCTACTGATTTCAACTGAATTGTATCTAGTAAAACCATCCTCCATTTTTGCAGCACTATGCCTACACACACATGTTCTAAGAAGAACAGACAACTTCCAGTGTCTGTTCCAGTGTTATCAAAACATATGACACAGTCAGATCCACACAGACTTTCAGCATATAAAAATAAACTATTTTTAAACAAATAACTGAAACGACAACATTTTCCACCCTATACAGTSCAGTGGTAAATTCCATCTTTGTTTCTCAGATAAGATTACAATCTGCATCTACCTAAAGTGATGCAGAAAAAAAGGATAGAGAACTATCACAAAACTTCAGCAGTTTCCTCTAGGTCTCAAGGGACATTTTAGTAATTTATTTTGGAAATTATAAAAATAATGTGGCATACTTACAGTGGAAAGAGAATAATTCATTTATGACTTCATTCTATTGTCCATTTACAACCTTTTGTTACATTGATGGGATGCAAGTACCAAGAGGAGGAAAATACTTGTAAACAACATCTTCCTCAACATTAGCATAACAGCAAAAAAGWTCCTGCATGCCTTGTGTGGAAGCATGGAGAACTTCCTCCAATACAGCAGAAATAGCCACAGTACAAGTTGGCAGATTTGTCAGTTTTGCATCCAGATTTGAATGGCTCTCGCTCAAAACTCTGTTCTTAATGTTCACCTCCATCACCAAAAGCAGAGAAAATGTGCTAAGCTCTATAAATTCACATTTTAAAATTTACTCAGTTGCTCATTAGCTTAAAGCAGAACCTATGTTGCTTTTGAACTCTGACTTTTTGATTAGGAAACCTCATTAAGAAAGGTAAAATTAATCAGATGAAATTCATAAACCATATTCAAGAATGGCCCTGAACTCCTAAATACAACTCTTGTTAGAATGAAAAGGAAATATCTTACAAGATTATAAAAAAAAAGGTACTTGGACTCTTCATTCTAACTGTATAATTTGAGAGGAGAAATGTTAAATTAGCTGCCCTGAGTAGGGCCAGGTCTTCAGGTGTGATAAAGCTTCCAAACTTTGCTGACAGGAGGTGAGAAGTAGCCCTGACGCTGGAATCATGTTTCAGTGGTGAGAAACTACCTTAATTTTTGTTTTGTCTCCATCCATTTTTCAAAACTATTATTCAATATATTTTATTGACCGTATATTCATACGCTTTTATTCTATTTCTATCATAATTTTTATTCCACAGTTAAAGTCAATTTTTTTTTACAAGAAGTAGATTGGGTAAATCTGAATTTAAATAGCCTCCTTGTCACTATCTCTCAGAGATCTCTCATGATCCACAAAGACACATATCCAATATCATGATTTTTCAAGGGAAGGCTCAGTTTCTAAGTATAATTCTAAACTGATATCTCCTAGAAATATTGTCTTGTGTCATTTCTAAATGAATCAGTATGCRAATTAAAATATAAATTTGTCTGGCCAAATAACTATCAGTTTGTTGTAGCATCCTTCCATTGTAATGACAGTACAGGRGGACTTCATTTAGACTCTCATCAAAAGGGAGATTTCATTTAGGGTATTTACATGTGAGATATTTGTTAAAGCTTTTATAATGCAAGTGTTAATGCTGCAAAATATTGAAGGTATCTTCTCTTACATCAAAAAAACCCCAGAATTACACAGAATCAATACGCTAATTCACAATTTTGCACTAAACAATTCCGTTTATTCCCCAGCATTAAYTTATAGAAAGATTTTGCATTGCTTAGACCAAAAATCAAAGTTCTGATATAAACAAGCAGCTAATACACACTCCTCAGATATATTTACCCATAAGTAACTTTGGAGCGCTTTATGAAACAAAATATTGATTCCAAAATCAAGAGACCTCTCTTGAGGTGTACTTTCCCCTCACTTGCTGACCCTGTACTCCTACTTAATTATATAAATAATGTACCACTTTCAAAAAGCCAAAATTGTTTATGCATTCCTTGTAATATTCTAGTTCTGGAAGGCAGAGATAGTATAATTAACATCCATGATAAATGTCAGAAAGCTGYTGCTTTGTTTCTTTATTTCTATGGAGGGAAAGGAGAGAGAGGCACAGAAAAACACAGTAAAAAGCCATTGAGCCCTTTAATATGTACTTGTTTTCTTCCTTTTTAAATGCTTGTACAGAAGGCCAGCCTCCCAAGCACTGGAAATAGTTGGATCTCTTCACTGTTAGACAAAACATTAAAGGAGAGCCCAGTCCTGCAGTGCTGTATGGCAAAGACAACCCCTGTGGCAGAGACAAAGGGCCCACCCATCCCCAGCTCAGGCCCGTGTGGATGAGRAAGAGCAGAACCAGGGGGTGATGCCTCTTCATCAACAGCTGCCAGTCGCTGCTGGTTTGTCACATGCAAATGCAGCAGTGTTCATACACTGAATTTGTTCCCCAAGGGAAAATGCCTCTGGAATCACAACTGCTGGCCAATACAAGGAGCTGCCGCGTGGAGCACGTTGGCAGAGCTGCCACAAACTGGCTGCCTGTTGTCATTTTTATTGTGCTTATAATTGCAATTATAATCAATGCCTTGTGTTCTTCCACTCTCATTCTAAAGACACAAGTTGCTATTAACATCCTGAATGCCAGACAATAGCTTATGATGTCATTTCCTAGTGCTGCCTTCTTTAAACATTATGTTTTTGTCATATAGTGCACATAGTGAATTGAAATTCCTTATTTTTCCACTTAAGCTGCAAAATTAGTAGGTATTTTGGCAATAATCAGACTTTAAAATCTCAAAAATATCACCTAGAGGCTCAGCACAATAAAAAACACATGTATCTGTGTGTTCATCCAAATTCATCAAAATTGTAGACCCCTGACTCCCTTCCCAAGAGTCTTTATCCAATGTGAATATCAGTGTTCCTTTTTAAACAAGCCTATGATTTCTCTATTGACATATTCTCACTGAGAGTAGAGCTATAATACAGCTAATCTATATCTACTGTATTCTAGCTGGAAGCCACTGATCTCAGAAAACACAAATAAAGAAGTTCACAGGGGGCAAAAAGCCAGAGTCTTAGTATTACTTATAGTATTTTCTGTTTGCCACTATCATTTCTCTAATCATTTGAACAYAGATGTAGAATTGGTATTTGCAGACTAATCAGCTAGCAAAAACACTATCAGCAAAATCATAAGACATAAACAAAAGACTTGGGTCATGAATAAATTTCTGCTTGGATCTTGCACTGTATTTTATATGTTCAGGCACYTTCTGAACTTTTGCAAGTTGAACAAAATATCCTGTTATAAGCCCAACTTGAACTCAAGCAAAATGAAAAGAAATAGAACCAGCCAAGGCACAGAGCTAAACAATCAATTTTTTTTTCCATGCCACTTTCTGCATTGCTTTTGTTTTTAACTGTGTGACCTSCCAGTAAATGAACAGCGAAGCATTTATTGTCACCAGAGCTCTGAAGTGACAAGTCTTTAAAAAGGCTGCCTTCTGCAATAAAGCATTTTTGCAAGAAGAGATGAAAATTGTACCTCAAAACATATTCATTAGATTAGATTGATGTATATAACAGCACAATAGAACGGCAAGTCACAAAGGATCAAATAATTGTCTTAATAATGTCCACTATAGTGATGRACTGGAACAGTTTGTACATTAGAAGGCTATTTATGTACCCTGGGATTGCATTAGGTTTTGCTGCCTACAGGCACCTCATGAGTGCACCAACAGCTCTGTAACCCACATCCCTTTGTGGTTTGTAACCCAGAATGCAGCAATTAGTATTTCMCTTTCTTCCCAATTTTTTATACAAACATTTTTTTTTTGCTTTAGTAATTACCAATGAAAGTATGACAGAAGGAAGCAGGTAATCTGTCTCTTCTTGTGTAATACTTTTACAAGTATTACAAAATATTTTTTGTTATTTTGTTTTCCAACCTTTCTCAAATGGGAACCTAGACAACTACATCACATCCTTTTTTCCTTTTGTCAAAAAAAAAAAAAGGAAAAAAAGTCCAAAAAAAATTCCTGGCAAATAAAGACAACATCTGGACTGAGCATTACTGAAACATGGAAATGCCATGTTGTCCACTTTCTGTCCACTGCTGCTGACATCTAATTGAAGCCAAATGTTGGGGTGGCCAAGAATCTGAAATGAGGGGAATACTGTGAAAATCCCASAGCAAAGAGCATCTTTCAGTTGAATGATTCTTCCAGCACTGGTAATAGCTGAATATAGGCAGCACTAGGATGATCAGTGTTTCCCATTCAAAATCACCCTTTAGCAAGGGCAGTTAACAACAAGAAGAGAAAGAATCGTCTCCTCTCTTGGATACCAATAGCACCAGAAAAGCATGAGCATACCTCTCTTAGGAGGAAAGGCTGARAGAATTGGGATTGTTCAGCCTGGAAAAGAGAAGSMTYWGGGGTGACCTAACTGTGGCCTTCAGTACCTGAAGGGAGCCCACAAGAAGGATGGAGAGGGATGATTTACAAGGGCCTGGGTGACAGGACAAAGGGGAATAGCTTYATACTGAAAGAGAGCARGTTTAGATTAGATACTAGGAAGAAACTCTTCCCTGTGAGGGTGGTGAGACACTGGAACAGGCTGCCTGGAGAAGGGGGGAATGGTCCATCTCTGGAAGGGTTCAAGGGCAGGTTGGATGGAGCTCTGAGCAGCCTGGTCTAGWGTGGCAGGGGAGGTGGAACAAGATGATCTTTAACCTAAACCATTCCATGATTAGCAGAGACATACACTGAGGTCCTCAGAATGAGGAAAGATATCCAAGAAGAACTGCTGGATTCACAGCTCTTATTGGGGTTTTCTGTTTGGTTGGTTTTTTTGGGGTTGATAWTTTTTGAGTTTCTGTGTTGAGGCGTTTTCTTTGAGCTTTGCTATTACTGTTTAGTTGTTTGGGTTTTTTTTTCCAATGGAGGAAAGCATTGCCATCCAAAACTGCAAAGTAGAGACAGTCCTGCATACAGGTGCAGATGATGCTTACAGAGAAGCACACTGAAGACATGGAACTATCATGAAGGTATAAACAGTTTACACTGCAGCCATTGACTATTCTCTTCAGCAGTCACTCAAGAGTGCCTGGTACAATTTTGGGTTTCCCAGTGTACCTCACTCTCCTTCAAAAATGAACTGCTTCTTTTTACAGTTTTCAAATCGACCTCAGTGTCTGGAAGACCCTGGAATCTACCAAAACATTTAAGACAGATTTAGTAATATTTTTATATATTTAACATGGAATATTGTGTTCCATCRACACTGCAGAAAAATGAATTGGTAGGTTTTGTTTAAAGTAAGACATAATTTTCTTCATCATGGTTTTATGACAATTTCCATCTTTGTTTTCATTTAAATGCTATTAAATGTGTTTGGTTTTGAACAGCCTTTGAGAAATGATTAATGATAAAAGCATTTGGATAATGGTTCATCTATTTTTGTACACATTGACACAGCAGATATGCCATTCTAGGCTGGAYTCTGAAAGGACAAGAGTCAGTGTTACACAATATCCATGACCCTCTTTTTGTTAATCATCTCTAATCAGCTGTTGCTTTACAAATCAAATTTCTTAGCCCTTTCAGGCATGCAGTGTGATGTTAATGTGTGGCAACAGAATGTTRATTATAGACCACTGGGTAGCACTAGCTGCCCCATTAGTGGCATCCAGCTGTCCAGATTCATGCATGAGCAAGAAGGATTTAATAATTTAAGAGGAAGAACAGCAAAATGCCTGTGATGTGAAATGCTTGTGATGCAAATAAGGACAATACAGGAATAATTAGTGTGAGGGAAAGCATCTTTTCAAAGCAATAGTTGAGGTAAATGACTGTAACTTTATTAATCACAATATTAGACATTGGCATTTTCTACAGTGTTTTTAATTAATCTGYTAACCCTGTTTCTAGCAATGATGAACATAAAAGCACAGTGTAAGAAACTGGGCATTCTAAGGCCTACAGAGCTAAAAATATCCATTAACAGATTGAACCCAATTTGAAAAATTAACTGTATTAAAATCATTTAACCGATACAGAGAGTTCTACTCTTTTGGGATACCTGTGTTTCCAGCTGTAGAAAGCACCAGGGTAACATTGCCTTCAAACTCAAAATGCAGTTAGCATGGGAAAGCTGGTATTTTTTTAATGTCATCTTTTAAAGCAGAATCTGGAAGCTTCAATATGGAGAGTTTCTATCTTTTTCAATATTAAAACTTTTTCATACCTGCACAAAGACCAAAATCTCCCACCCACACGTTTTCCTGTGAATTTCAAGTCCATCCCCAAAACACCAAGGCAATTCTWTACTTCTGTATCTAATTGCTGTAAGTTCTAAAAAGTGTCAAATAAAAGTGCTGAAGGTTGAGATTAGCCCATCRCTACTTAAACGGGAAGAGGGCACCATTTTTCTGACTTTATACATCTTGGCCTATATTTCCTTAGGGTACAGAACTTGGCTGTGTGTTACTCTGGTATAATAAACAGTCAATGGTTCCATAAATAGCAGGGTCCAGCTTCTGAGCTGATGCAAATTGACTTAAACAGAGCTAAGCAGCCTGACACCAGCTGAGGAAACAGCTCTGTAGATCTAATTATACATACAGCAAAAGAGKCACTAAGAACCCTATCTCAGTTCAGCCTATTTGACATAATTAACTGTACAATAAAATGTTCTGTGATCAAATAGCTCAGTTCTTTTGAAGTGCTCACTTTCCCTTTCCTGCAMTAAGCACATCTAAGGAGAAATTCATTCTTACATCCCTGAACATTTGCAACTATCCACACCAGAGGCTGCTGTTTTGTGCCTCATCCCAGCTACTCTGGAGAGAAAAGCAAAATCTCCAGCTGGGTGCAGCTATGACAGCGGAATAAAACTGTTTCAATGCATAAAGTCCCTCAGTGCAAGTGGAGTCATGTCAATGGACAAAAGGGACCAAAGMCATGTTCTCAATTCCATTCTACAGGGGCCAGACTAGTACAGAGGCTGGGAAGCGCTCAAACATGGAAAAAATAGTCTGGGTTGGAATTGGTGATCTGAAGGTGAAGGATTTGGTAAATCCTCTCCAGGGCTTCACTCTGCCTCTCTTTTCTACTCCTCACTCCRAAAACAAAGATGCATTTATTTGAAGCTCTGTTAATTTTGGGAGGGGGGAAGGCAGTAATTAGCGTGCCTCAGTTACATAAAGGGTTAATTCCTTAAACTGCTTGTCAATTCATTACTCCAAATTTTGACAAAGACACTTGGATTAAATCCTTGAGTAAATGGATTTATGTTGTTTAGTCATTCACGTKTTAAAACTGTCTGGAGCTCCACTGTGTTACCCTATTCCTACAAGAACTGATGTGCTATTCCCACAGACAACATTTATTAAATCATTATATCATTATTTTCTAAACCAACATTCTCTCTGTATTTCAGTAATTTGCCTCCTTGAATCAGGGTATACAGAGCCTGAGAACTATTAAGTTAAACAACTTCTCCTTGGTTATCTTGGTTTTATTTCTCCCTAGAAGTCTCTAAGCCATTCACAGCAGTCCCTGACAGAATGTGCTGGAATACAATAATATATCAATTAACTGCAGTCAACCAGCTGCTAATACTATTTCTCCAAAATGTCTTTATTATTAATGGAAAGCATTGTGGTGTGGCAACATGCTCAAAAACCAACTGCCAAAGAAATTATGGCCCAGTTCTGTGCATAATTATATTGCATTTCCTAACATTTTGCTATCACATTAATTAGTAGAGTTGTGGTTTTAAGTTCACAGAATCAATTTGACCTCTTTTAGCAAAAGCCCACAGAGGCCACCCAGCCAGCAAAACCTTATACTTATCATATATTTTAATTTGAAAAAGCTTTATAAAACATATACCATCTATGGCTTCACATGCATAAATACCTTTATCAACCACTGAGTATTTCTTCCAAACCACTTCSTAGAGCATTTAGAAGAAAATCATCAGCTCAGAATGACTACGTACGGAATTACTCACACGGGTGCTAATTAATCTAGCTGAAAACTGGGACATGACAGCTCTGGAGACTATTATAAAATAGTCTTTATTGCTYGTACATCACAAGGTCAAACATAATGTAGGTGTCTGAGGGGGCAGAGCAGCTGAACTGGGGCTGCTTGGTGGCCCTGAGTGTCTCAGTCCAGGTCCAGAGTGACAGCGTGTCACCGTCACACAGAGCGCTCCAGGCGCGGGCACAAATTGACACACGGTTTTAATGGGGGAGCTAATTCAGGCTTTTTCTCCATCTCCTGTAACAAACACTGACACCCGTGCTGGAGCCTCAGCAGGGCTGTCTGGGCCAAAGAGGGGCTGGGACTGCTCTGCTCTGTTCCTCCCAGACCATGTCATTCCAGATTGTGCTGACATCTCAACCCATGCACAGCGCAACACCCTTCAACCTCCTCCTCGTTTCATCCTGCTGGGCAGTGTCACTGCCCTGGGCAGCAAGGAAATTAMCAAAATGCCTTACACATAGATTGTTTCCAGATGTACACTCCATTTACCTTCAAATCTCATTATTTTTCTAAACAAATGTAAGTTTGAACACCAATGCCACGTATAATAAAAAACAATACATCATTAAAACATAAAACTACTGCACTATAGTTCAGAGAAATTAAATGGTTTGATAAGCATTTTAYGTTCATTTTTGTTTTGACTAACAGCTGTCTGTGCTTCTTGCGTCCCTGCAGGAAGAAAAATCAAAGCTCATGCAGGAAAAAAATACTATTACCATCCTCCTTTCCAAAAGCAATTCTTTAACTATTCAGTCAGTTCAAATCTAAAAATAGCTGAGGAAAAAAATACATGGGAAGAAAAAAGAATGCCTTCTTAATTGCATATTAATTGCTATACCCAATTGTAACTTTCTTTTTTCACTAGCAAGTATCATAATTTGTGCCCTTRTAAGGCTCTGGAGAATTGTGCCAACAGAGAATGTGCATGTCAAATAATTGATTCAACCTGCCATTTCCCCACAGGGTCAATAAGGAGCAGCTGGACTTGAAATCCCTACCTAGAAACAAAAGCTGCAGCACATGAGATAGACCCAGAGTGGAGGTACAGCCTTTGTTTTCCACATCCTGATCCACAGCACTCAGCTAAACGCCCAGGCAATAAAGCCAAATATAAATAGGCACACTCACCACTCACACAGGGGGCAGAACAGGGATGGCTGAAAGGAAGAAAGTGAAAAGGAAGTAGAGAGCAGTGCATACTGGAACATGCCAGATCCTTGCATCAACAATTAATTTTTAGTCCATGTGACTGCTTTGGATATGCTGGACATGCAAGTTCAACTTTTTCCACCAGCTCACTCGAGATAACCCACTGGCCAATAGTGCACTTACATGATCTATGGTAGCTCTCCCTTTCGACTAAGATATTTTTTTCAACTAAAAATCTGGATCAAACAGCTTCTCTTCTCTGCACTTCATTTCTAAAGGTCAGGCAATATTCTGGGTAATTGACAGTGTCAGAATCCCCACCCCTGCTTATTTCCAGTCCAGGTYGCAGACAAAAACCATCCAGGGGTCGCCATGGCTGTCCACAGCTGGACATCTGCCCCAGATCTCAGCTCATTTGACAGCAGCAGGACCCTTTTTTCCCACATACACAACATAAAAGGTGACCATGAATCACTAATAAAGACAAGATACTCATCATTTAGGTGGAAATCCCATTTCACTGGGCAATCTCACATCGAATTAGTATTTTTACATGGTATTATAYACCTATAATTCTTTATTCTCTTAATAGCTCAGAAAGAAAAAAGTATAGTTGCTTTTTTCCTTCTCAGCTTCTGCTATTTGGAGGCATCACACAAGCTAGATTTATTTTTGGAGTACCATGGCTATAAATTGCATGTCATGGGATTGTCCCTCAAAGACATCTCTGTCTCAAAGAGAGCATTGCAGAAACTGAAGCACCACGCTCACACTACCACAAGTGCTAATAAACGTATCTGTATTTTTTGCAAATGCTTGTGYTTTCAACGTGGGAGCTAATTCAGGCTTTTTCTCTATCTCCTGTAACAAACACTAACACTACCACCCTAGTTGGGCTTGACAATTCCTSTGTGTCYCYTCCAACTYAGAGCATTCTGTGATTCCATGATTAGGGATCCCCATGCCCGTCCTTCCTTGTTAGCAACCGTGATGTAAAAATTCCTTCACTGCAAAAATTCCACCTCTAGTAAAATTTAGGAAGGCTTTGAAGACTAGTGCTAGTCTACAGAAGCTTACTCTTTGGATTTACACTCAGAACACTGAATTACAAGTATCTTTGATAATTTGCAGTACAGCAATTTCTTACATACACAACTCCACCTTGCTAACAAGCGATTCAGTACCAAGTGCATGCCAGGCATTTCCCAAACTCCCATGAAGACTCAGATCTCATCTGAGGGGTCTGAGTGACAGCATACACACATAAGCAATCTGTAGTTAAGATGAGACTTTATTCTCATAYGATATGCCCCATAAAAATCAAGCTGGATAAAAAATGTCTGGGATATTCTACAAATCTAAGCATGCATATTAATGAGATATTGCAGTTATGCTATATAATACTCTATCAAAGTTTACAGAATCCAACAAAAAATCAAGGGTAGTGGCACCTCAGCTGTCTGAAGGGAAACATATTTGCTTTGTAAATATTAATGAACTTTATATGATGTCTGTAGGGAGAGATTTTAGCAGGGAACACAGTCAGCAGGACTAAAGCACTTCATTTCTATTGTCCCTTCTCAAACATTTCCCAACAGGAGGTTATCATCATACAGATCATATATTATTATATGCAACCCCAAAGGGAGATGTTTGTTTAAATGTCCACAGGGAAGAGGTTATCATCCAACAGGCATCAGGAYTGAAGTCAAAGTGCTCTGTGATAAGTTTGTTTCGTTTTAGGTTTGAGCATCCAACTCCTCTAACAATAGGCAACAGTGCAAGTTCAAAGACTTATTTCCACACATGGAGAAGACATTTGACACACAATTTTTAAAAAAAATGCAAAAGCAAAAAGAATAAATGAAATTATTAATATAGAATGCATTTTATCTATAAAACAATCCATCACCATCTAAACTAAAGGATAAGACTATCGATATGCAATTAGAAGACTAAGGTTTTCTAACTTTTTGGTTAGATCACAAACTCAAAGGGGCTTTTAATGAAAGGTGAAATTTCCAGCAGAAAAGGCTGAGAATTACAGATAAAACTCTTCCCCCAACCTGAAAATGTGTAGCTGGCTTGAGGTTTAAATGCACAGTGCCTTTTAGGTGTGTGGAAAAGGTGTCTGGAAGAAACCAGAAAAGAATGCAGAACTTGAAAAATCCCTTCCTCACACATCATCAAATCTAGGAAATTTAGATGTGGGTTCCTGAAAGGCCCTAGTTTCTTGCAAGGGGGAGAAATCAGAAAAACACCTATTCCCCTGGATTTACTGAGCATTGATGATGTGGATGAAGATATAGCAGCTGATTCTCAGTATTTCTTTTCAGCCTAAAAATGAGCAGGGAAGTCTTACCAAGTGGTATCTTAGGTCTAATAGCAAAGATGAGACAAATCTACTACCTCAGAGAAGTTCAATACTCCTGGTTCAGAAAAGCATCCCAAATTCACCTCTGGTAAATGTAAAYTTAGTCCTGAATGAAAGTGTGCTACTGAATCAGGATGAAGACAGAAAATAAGAGRGACATTCCAACGCTGACATTTTTATTTACAAGGCATAACTGCAAGTCAAAGCTGTGGTCTGTGCCAKGGAAACCTTCATCTCAACTGTAAAATTATATTGCTTTTAAAGCTACTTAATTCTGCTTTCACCCTGACCAGTATTTATCATCTAACCACTGATTGTTTCCTACTTATTTTACTYGCCACAAAGTATATTCATCCTTTTCTTTTTTTAATGTAGGTAAAAAGAAAATAAGGCTTCAAGAAATTAATTCTATTTAGATTTAGTAGCTGTAAACAGTCTATGCTTGTAAAAGGTAATTTTCATTTTTTATCTCATGGGAGACCAGGTTAGAAGTAAGGAGAAACCTGAGTAAGTCTTGTATGGCCTTTGCTCAAAAACTTTCCATGAAGCATTGCTTACAATTCCTGTGGAAGTGAAGAATTTCATAGCTCACCTAATTTATTTTCCATTTTTCATTAATCCCAAATAAATGAAAGAATSACATAATCTGTCCTGAAGTCTAAGTAGGAAGGTCATATGCAGCCCTAAACTGTTCTCACATTTAAATTTAAGCAATTTGTTCTGTATTAATTTTCAGTTATTTTATCTTGGAAGCCTGCCATCACTCCCATCTTTCCACAGGTCCTCATTGTCAATGCTCTCCACATCCACAGTKCTCTTCTCAATCTGTTCTGTCATTTCCTATTTAACAGACAGACCTATTTTTCACCTTCCCARGAATACAGTAGGATACAGAACCTATGAAGTATGTGGCCAATATCATCTAACCTATTAAATGTCAGAATCATATATCTCAAACTATATGTCAAGATGCTGAAGTCTAGCAGCAATAAACTCATTCTGTTCCTCACAGGGAATGCACTCTGGCTATGAGGATCCATGTGGGTTTCCTTCTGTGTATATTTGATTGTGACCTACTGTTGATGGCTGATGTGGTTGGAAATGATGATARGAATTGGCCAGATCTTAGATGGGAAAGTGGAATAAAACCTAACAAAAAATTCTATTTACAGTTATTTCTTTCATACCAGTTTGGTTCTTCACAGGGTGATCCAATGATTGCTTCAATACGAGACTCCCCTAATGTATTTTTTTGTATTTTAATATTATTTCACCCTCATGTTCCACGCCGGACATTCTGTTTTGGGAAACACTGTAGGCAAGAGAACTGAATTTAAATCAAACCACAGTGGCACCTTTCCAGAAGCAAAACAGCTGTGTGAGTTTATTGGGAGCAGAGCACCCAAAGAAGCCATCGTGCACTCTGCAGGATGCCAGGGAAGTGCCAGCAGAAACACGAAACAAGCCCGTGCTCCATGTGCAGAAGGGCTGCAGCCTGTGCCAGCAGTGCCATCCCTGTCCCTGGGCACTGTGGCTGGGCAGGCAGCCTGGCCAGCAGCTGGTGCCCATCCCTTCCACCTGCTCCATGTCTGCTGGTGACTGCCAGCCAGACCCACCCCTGGCCGGCAGCTTCTCCTAGGAGTCTCCCAAAGGAGAGTATCTCCACAATAGGAGCCTCCCTGCAAACCTCCACAGAGCGGAAGGAAAACCCTCTCCACCACCTCCCTCCTCTACCCCAGCTCAGCACAGCTCCTGCTAAATCCAGCTGTAACCCACTGATACAGTTCAGACACCAAAGTAGAGCAAAACATAAACCACAACAGATTTACTAATGTGAAGAGCTCAGAAGCAAAACAAAGATTGCTGCAGCAATTTCTCCATTACTCATGAAGTGTTTTATCCATGAATCTCATTCGAGCCGCATGGATTGTTATTCCTTAGTTACATGTTCCTACATACACACAGGATGAGGAACACAAGCCAATTTAGAGTCCCCAGAAGTGCAGCAACAATAACTGAATCTTTCCAAAATGAAGGCTGGACCTCTTCTGCATTGTGTTGATTTGAGGAGCCAGTTGAAATGATCAGATTTCTGGCTGAAAGCCAGTATAGAAATAACAGGATGTTATCCTGATCTTTTTTGTCACTTAAGAAGTAACAAGAAGGAAAATGAAGCCACTGTTTCTATTTATTTTTATGTATTTTTTTCACATTGCTCACCACAGTTGTAAGCCCCCTCCAAACACTCAGAAATCACAAGGAAAAAAAATAAATCAAAGAAATAAAACAAAATCTCAGCCTTGAAGCAGACAATTTTGTTAATTTAGTTACACGCYTGTAGAATTTTGAAGCTACCCAGGCTGCTGCTATCATAACTGCTATTAAACTGTAAGGATAAAATGAACAAATTCTTTGGCAAATTTCAATTATTAGACAGTTAACTGCTGTAAACACGAAAGAACCCATGCAGAGCTCTGTTTTGTATTAGCGACACTCATTAGCTGCAGTGGAGTTACTGAAGGTGCTTTTGATGCAGTACACTAAGGTTAGACAAACCTTTACAAGGATGTATTCAGTGAAAACATCTACACTTTGCATGAATTTCCTCAATCCTCCACAAATTTTAGAGGGAAGCATTGACAGAAAGCCGTGGCTCCAAATCCTTCCTCCCAGTTTCATTTTGGTAACAAATGAGCATTTCAGAAACCACACCACAGGACATTGGCCTGGGACATTCCCAGCCATCATAAGCTCTAGCAGTTCTGTCCAGGAGAGATACATCCTGCCTGTTTCTCAGTAGCTGTAGCAAAAATACCAAAACCTTTTCAAGTTAATAAATAAAGTCTTRTGTGTAACAAAGACAGGCTTTGTCCGCTTCCCTTTATCACCCCTCTAACTAAACAGCAGCCTGAAGAACACAGAAGAAAAGCATTGCTGCCTTGGCAGCTGCCTTATCATTTCAGAAAATGAATTGTCTGTAGGGATGATAGTTAGATTTGGGCTTTGGGGACAGCACTGAATCTCTCTGAGCCTGGTGAGAGAGCAGCTCTACAGAGCAAGCAAATCATTTAAATTTTGTACCAGTTGAAAAGCATTTTTTTTTCCTCGACTTCAGCAAGATGACAGTGGCATGATGRCTGATTTTCATTTCAATCAGAGCAGCATATGATTACCACCTAATTAGAATGTAGAAATAGAAAGGAGATCATTTTTTAACCTACCCAAGAGAACAGAGCTGGGGGAGGGGAGGAGATTATGTTAATCAAGTGATACTGGCATATCAGAGCGACCAAAATAGCCGGGTGAATTTTTATCGGCACCCTTACTGTCCTTGAGGATCTGTCAGTGGCTTCTATTGAAACCTGCATTTTCAGAGCTTTATTTCYGAGTAATAAATGTTCTTTGCAATAAATACATGTCACTGCAGGCCCAAACTAAAGATATCGCCTTAGGCATAAATACGTATTATTTTTGTCAAAATTTCACATGGTTTTGTTGACAACTGTAAGACTGTAAACATGAAAACTAACAAATCAAAAGTAAAACTCATGCTGTCTGAAGGGGAGTTGTTTGCATTAATATACATGTTTGGGGTTTTTTTATACTGGCTTTCATTAATTAAATATTGCCAGCTAGCTACTCCACTCCTCTCTGGAATACACTTTGCAAGTTAGTTGCTCTGCCCTAGGGAAATCTAACTGAGGCTACATTAACTGGAACTGCATCAGGCAACATTCTCCAAGACACGCTGTCTCCATCTGCATCCTTCTGCAGAGATAAAGCCWAGACCTCATCTCAAGATGCCACTTTGTTTAATTGTCTCTGAAGAATGAAGAGCCTGAATTAGATTGCTGAGACCACAAAAAAAAGTGGGTTAGAGAAATTAAAAACACAATAAAATTAATATTTAAATGATCTTTCAGGCAAGCCTGCTTTGTGCAATAGAGAGCTCCCTTTGCTCTGCCCTCCCAGGCAGTAGCTGCTCATCACAATATCTCTCTCCAAACTGGTCACCASTACCCAGCACCATTTTAGATGTATGAGATATCCTACCTTTAGCTACATTAATAGTGGAAAATGCCCCCACACACCATATTTGGATGGAGCACAATACAAAAGGAAGCACAAGTACAGGGCATCCATCTTGCTTTCTCTAGTGTGCTTAACTAGAGAAACAGGGGTGTCCTCAGGAACACTTTTGTCAGGAGGAGTATAGCAAATGTGATCCTGACCACCTCTGACCCCCTTTAAAACAGAGTTCCACTAATTTCAGCTGGACTGGGATTTGGCTCATCSTGCTTTGCTGGAAATGTTCACTTTTGGGTTTTTTGGGCTGTGGGATGAAATATAACTACCTGCTAAAAGACAAGGACCTAAGTCTCATGTACTTCAGGCAAAGTAAGAAACAAAATCTCTCTTCAGCAATGAGTCTAATGAAAATAAATCCAGAATGTGTTTATTTATTTCTCATTTATGTGCTTTTAATTTGTGTCAGTTATTTCACTGGCAGACACACATTGCCATTGCACCTTCCTAGCTGTTCCACCAGGGTGTGTATTAAATGTTGTGAGATATTGTGCAAGAGAAAGAACAATACTTTGAACCAAATGTGCTGTTAAATTACAGTCTTTTCTTGAGCAGTGAAAACGTCCTGAGGCTTTCCATGTCAGTGTATTGTATGGTAAGGCACGCACTGAGGTCTTTTTATTTTTCACCCTTTTGAGAAATATAGCAAAGCAGAAGTAGATAATTTCTATCATAGTAARCATTTCTAGATATCTGCCACAAAAACCCAAAGATAACCCTTTCCCCATCACCCCCAATAATGTAGGGGGTCCAGTATTTAAAGCTCTCATAATGTTTTTGAGACACAGGAAATCAGCTAGTAACACCTCAAACCTTGCCAAATTATCCCAGAAACAAATATTCTGACCTGTTTAAAAAGCTTAATGTGCATTTTAAAATGAAACCCAGGGTGTAATTTCCTAAAGAGTGAACCCAAGTTCTATTTTGTGCTCTGAAGAATTCTATTAAACCTCTAGAGCACTTTGTGCAAAGTGAAAGCACAGCCTGCTAAGGAGATAGCCTAGGTGGTCTGCAGTAAATTAACCACTACTGCTGACTGAGGCCATACTGGGGAGTTTGCTCCAAGGGATTTCTACACTTACAGCATAACACCATTTACCAGCTTCTAAACTAGATTTGCCCCCTGGCTGCAAGTCAGCAAACCTTGGTGTAAAGCATGGCCAGAGATTAATTTGACTAAGAGTTTCATTACAAGAGTGGAAGGGTGCTGCTGCTGCACAAAACTGAGTCCAGACCACTACTTAAAATATGGTTGTTTTTCCCAGACAACTTTTTGCAGTTGAGGTTTAGGCTGCTGGACTATGGTGGCTGTGTGTTGAGTAAATTACAATAGAAATACCTCTCTGTTGCTTTGTAACAATTAACCTCAGAAAGCAGCTAACTCCATTTGCATGGTAATGAGACATTCATCTAAGTGACATCAGAGTTAAGCATGCTAATAAGTTTTTATACAAACACCTGAGGGGTCAAGCACAACCATGGGCTTGGATAAGAAAACCTTTTATTAAATGCAAATCACTTGTCTTTTAAATACTGTGACAGAGAAATTTGCAGGAGTCTAACACAGTTTGCAGAAGTCCTTCAAGTTACATTTTCAGGCCTCTGGGCTGACTAAGGAATATAGCAACTGCTTTATTTATATTTGGAATTATTATCAATATCTAAAAAAATCTTCATTATAGCATCAAAGGAAAGAAGTACTACAGAAGGCAGAGAGGTGAAAACAAGAATATTGCCCTCTCTTTCCCAAATTTGTCACAGATTCCTGGGTTGCTGGAAGGCAGATGAGACATGGCTGCTGTAGAGCACAACAAAAGACTTGGAAATTTGTCAGCTTTGCTTCTTATTCACCTACCTGTTTTTGCCAGGTATATTGCTATGGAGGCAGATTCCCTGGTGAGCATGCTCTCCATCTTGCACTAAAACTTCTTTAMTTCAATCAGTCAATTCACATTCCACAATCAAGCAGTTTGAGACCTTAGTGAGTGGTTGGGTCCAAGGGCATGACTGGCTGCCAGACACCTTTGGGACTAAAGGAGCAGAACCTTCTCACAGGCAAGGCAGATTGCAGAGCAGAGGTTGAGGGAAAGAAGCTGACTTTGATTAATTTAACTCTGGCAGAGCCAAGTGTAGGAGGCCTCTCCTGTTCAGGAGAGGCTGTTAGCAGGACACACCAACTCATCCTGTCAGCACAGGCAGTAGCAGAGAGCAGGTTTGCTCAGTGGTAACAGGAATGAGATGCAGACAGCACTCTGAAAAGCTGCCCTCGTGCCAGATYGTTAGAGGTTTTGCTCCCAGACTAGAGAATGTGACTTTAAATATCCAGTGGGTGTAGTGGGAATTGATCTGTCTTTGAATCAGAACTTTGTAGAAAGGATTATATCATATGGCTCTGTGCAACAAGAGGAGACTGTATTAAAGCACARCAAGTCCCTTAATTCCATTGCTGTGTGATGAGCTACTTTGGGGGAGAGCTTGGGTAATGTGTAATATTACTACTCAAACCACAAAATCTAGTCCAAGGGAGTCAGTGYACACATCCCTGGCAGTGTTCAAGGCCAGGATGGATGGGGCCCTGAGCAGCCTGGTACAGTGGGTAGCATCTCTGTCCATAGCASGGGCTGGAATTAGATGCACTTCAAGGTTCCTTGCAATGCAAAACGTCCTGTGGTTCCAYAACAATATAAAATGGATCAGACTGACACCTGGCACAGAGCTACATCAGTTCTTTTAAACCAGGTAACTATGCTCACGTTGCTATATGCATTAAATGACAGAAACCCAGTAATGGTATGCTTCCCAAAGATCCCTTTTACTGCAAAAGCCACTGCTGTCCTCAGTAAAAGAAAGTATCTTCATTTTGCTGCTGTCCTGTTTAAGACAAGTAAAACATGCTAGTATGCCATAATCTAAAACTTAAGCCAATGGATTGTGGAAAAACCTCAGGAAGACAATAGGCTTCATGTGAGAAAGTACAAAGCTGTGCATAGCCAAACCCTCAAAATGTATCTTGACAGAAACATAATAATACTTCACTTCCTTTGAAAATCAACAAAAACTCTGGGGGAACAGCTCTGAGTCATCATCATCATCAGTAATATGCAATAATTGCACCACCCATATGTCTTCAAGTGCATCAAACAGAGTGAGCCCTCAGCTTGGCAAGGCTGGGATTCAGGATGTTAGGAAAAACACATTTAAGACAACAACTATGAGCTATAATAGTCCAAATTGAAAAAACAAGTGTGCTCTAAGATGAGTAGGATAACKTTAAATAATTGCTTTGTGGTTAGGACAGCCTGGGCTCCTTTCACTGTCCAACTATTATAAACAACAGCTACTTATTTACAGGTAATTCTGGTTAAATTGGAGCTTGTGAGGAGCAAGGCAGGAAGTATAGATACAATACAGACTCAGCTTTTGAGGAAGAAAAGCTTATTTCTGGAACAAAAAGCAAAACCAAGCCTTTCAGCCTATTTTTAAATGATGATGTAAAAATGAAGCTAGGAGAAATTATAAGACGGTAAGCACCACAAACATATTGGTTTTGACCTTACACATCAAGATTAAAATTACAAACAGACAAGATCCCAAAAATGTAAGTTTAGGGCTAAGCTGATGAGATTTAGGCCCTAATTGTGTTAATCAAGTCTGCCCACCCCAAAGTCCTGCTTCACTGCTCAGCTTTCTAGCTGTGGGAAGCAACTGCGACAGCAGCAAAAGCCACAACAACCAAGCACTCRGTGCTGAAAGAATCAGTGTCCAAACAGGTGTGCCCTCCTTAGTGCACCTCCAGGTTTGAAAACCTCGACTGTACCTCTCAAATCTCAACATGTTATTTCCTTTCAATCCAAATTTGGCAAAAAAACCAAACAAAACCACATAAACCCACTAAATTCATACCCTGACATATCAGATGCTTGGGAAAAAATAGGTTCCTTATATTGCTAGGKGAAAAATATTACTAGTTATGTCCTTGTATGCAGTGCTTCTCCACTGAATGCTTTGTTCAATGTTTTCAGACAAAATACAAAACAACTTCAACTGTCTGAAATGTGCTGGCTATGGCCATGAGGAAACAGGCAGACTGTCACTTTAAGACATGAAGATTTTATTTGTTTTGCCACTTTTTTGCTGCACTTCTCCAATCCAGCACTAGGAATAAAGAAAGGCAAACACTGGGAAGGGGAGAGATGCAGATCATTCTGTTAAAAGCATTTTTTGTCTTGTAAAAATAATCACTATTATGTTGCCACTGGAAGATGACCAGTACTAATAAAAAATTATGTATTTAGTGACACTAAATAGAAGTAAACCAAAAAATTAATGAAAACATAAAATAGGAACCTACAGGTCTTTACTGTAAAGTGACCTCTGGCACACCACTGACCTTTGGTGGCCGTTTCCAGTGACAACTGGTGTGCACATTTCCTTTCCAAGAATCTCCTCATTATTACCCAAAARCTCTGGCACTCAGAAACAGCTTAGGAAGAGAACAGTCTTCAGCTTTGCCAGGAAAGATTGCRATGCACAGGAAATGCACAGCAAGTRCACAGTRTGGTTTCAAACAAAGGTATTTCCTTTGAACTCTAGTATAGCTTTTAGATATAAGAATCTTCCCCTGGCTAAAATGTCCTGACCTGACTTCACTGGTCTTAAGACTAAATAATAAAAGACTTCAAGACTCAAGCCTATGTTTACTCTTTTCACAGTTTTGGAGTCAAAGACCATGACCTTAAACAGAAATWGAAAAAATAAAAAATTTTTGTTCCATACCTCATTGTGATTCTTGCTTAACCATTCCTTAATAGTGCTAAGGGCAATGACAGCAGCAGGCTCATTTGGAAAACCTAAAAAAGAGAAGAAATGGAAGATAAATAAAAGGCATAATTTCTTTTATATACAAGAAAACAAATCTGGGGTTTTTTCCTTCCTATTCTTTAAAATATTTTGGAATTAGAGTTGGTCAAYTCCCTTCTTCACAGATTTGTATAAAGGTTTTAGGCAACATCTGTTACATTTTCCCCCAGCTAAATAAATTGAAAATAGGCACAACAATGCTTTATTGGATTTTTTTTCCTTGACTCTAGTTAAGAAAAGTCCACTGCTCAAGAGAAGAAGAAACAATAGAGAGCTATACATGTGCCATACTGGGCAGGCAAGCATTSAACACATATATCACAGTAACAAATACTAGGCTTACATTCACGGCAGCAAGAAAAATTCAGACATTTCTTAAGGCATAAGGGCTTTCTCAAGGTTTTCTTTTTTTAATCCATCTGTCAGCAAAACTAYACCACCCCATGACCCCAGCGCCATAGGCCTTATAAAGAGAGAAATGTTTGATTTGGAAATCTCTCAATTTATGACCTGAAACATAACAAACAACTTTGGAAATTAAAGAATTCATGAAGCATAAGCATATGAACTTAAGACCTTGTGTTGCATGATACATTAGCAATAGTAATTCCCCCCAGCACTAAACAATAACAAAACTCTTTCCAGGGATACAGACTTTTTGCTTTGATGGTTTCTACCTATCAAATCCATGGATGCTTTCATTACTTAGGCACGTTAATTTAATTTTCCTTTAAATTCCTAACTTGGGGGCAGCAAATCATTTCTGTGAGGATTTAAAAATAAAACCCCATAAGCTGTATGAATCTCTCTCAGTAGGTGAGATTAATAGAACAGGCTTTGAAGAGGTGGAGCTGCAGGCACAGTGGACAAGCAAGCAACGGGGTTAGAAGGAGTCATGAAATTTGGCACACAGCTGTGTAGATACAGCCTTTCTTACATCACCCTTGCACCATAAGCTGAAACACAGATACTGCAAAAAATCATAAATTCTCAGCTTTTTGACTTATATTTTCTTTAACCCTTTTTTCAGATTTTGTGCAACACAAGATTAGGTAAAAACCCAACCCAAACCAAAATCCCTCCACTGAATCACATTCCCAAAACATCACTCCCTKTAAATTGACTCTGCAAAGATTTGCTCCAGCAGCATGTGTACTGTTCTGAAGTGACAGATGACAACAATTCATCACGAAAAACAAGCCGAATACTAACTTTTGGATAATACCAACATTTAGCATGTGCATCCTTTGAATACATTTCTCAATAAAGCATATTTTACATTAAAAAAAAATATAGTTACCAAGTCCAAGATAGAAAACTAGCTTAGACCCTACAAATGTTACTGTGGATACTTCCATTGCTGCTGGGAAAATAAATTCTTGTAACATTTAATAATGCTGCTGATGTCATCAAGGCATATGTCTCATGACACCAGCTAACGACCACTAACGAAACCCAGAGCGGGGACTTCCAGCAGCCTCATTTTCATCATATAAAATAACAGAGCTCTAAGCAGACCATCTGCTCAAATTAGTAATATCCTAGCTGACAAACTGGGACTTTTTCACACAGAAATTCCATACCCTGAGTGTGGTAGCTCTGCCTGGACATAAAATGAACACCGAGCAGAGGCACAAATGCGTATTTCAGACAACTGATATACTATTGTTTATGCACTGAATGGTTTATTTTCAGAACAATGCTCCCTTCCAGCCAGATTAACTTTTCAGGCTTGTTTTTCACTCCCTTGCAGCAGGGTAGCTGGCCAAAATGGTGATAAAGCACTGGGTATTGTATAGAATCTCTCCATAAATTGTACACTCTTTAGAAACTGCTGCCATACTAACCAGTCTTAAATAGAACCTTATCTAGAAAACTGATTTTCAATTACTACTAAGTCACCACAATGTAAAGGAAACAGTGCAGCAACCTAAATAAACAGCCTTGAATTCTGTGTGTGATTTCAGAAAATATGTTGAAATCCATCAGACCTTTTATGATCAGCTACCCCCCAAAAAGGATAATCTGATTAGCATTTTACATACATTTCTGCAAATTTTATGGAAAGGATTATCTTACTATAGGCAGAAGCAGGATGGACTTAGCCTCCTGTTGCAAACCTTGCACCAGCACAAAAGCCCCTGTGTGTCTGATTCTCAAACAGAAAAACATTTTTGTTTATAGGACTGGGTTAAAGGAAGATAAAGCAAGATGGGATCTGTTAAAACACACTTTTGCATTGTTTTTATCTCTAGCCTACATTTGACTGCCATAACATTTCTGGTTTGCTCCCATCTGCACCCCCATCCGTTCTTTCAGAGAAAAAGCAATCTCAGGAAGCACGTGGGAATCAAATTACTTGAGAGAAATGAGCTCGAGGTGCCTCACAGTTTACTGACTGCTGGAGCAGCAGCTCAGGCAATTCTGGCTAAAGGCTCAATTTCACAAAAGATAAAACAGGTAAAGTAATGAGTGACACTGGGCCATGTTACTGCAGTGAGTGCTCCTCCAGCATACTGAAAAGGACAGGGGCAMAAAAAAAGCACACATTGGCCATGAGGTTCAGGACTTCACTGTGTTTGTCTGCATGGAGAAAAAGAGAAGGTTGGCAGGTTTATGTCATGGACAGGTGTGTGGGGAAGTGCACCTACCCACAGACACAGGTATTTAACTTGGACTGAGTTTTTCACATCCCCCACTGCCACAGCAAACATATTGGCAGCATACCCCCCCATACCAAAAATCAGGGCAGGCTGTGTCTGYTTCCTGAAGAGCTGCTTCAGCAAGTGACAATTTTACTGCCACCATCTGCAGTGCCAGCTCATCCCATCTCACCATCCATTACCAGGATCCCAGCTCRTCAAGTACAGCAAAATCCTGGATATGAGCAGGAGCCCCTCTGAGTTCAGTAGCCACCCTTTACAGCACAGCTTTCATCATCACAGCTGATGGCACAGTGGGTACAAACCTTCTAAGTCGGCAGGAACCAGGGTGTGCACCTTGCTACCACCACATAAAGTACACCTCATCTGAACTCCACTGCTTTTGGGAGGTGTTTGCCCAGACACTACCCACAGTGACAGCCTAGGAAGGCTTTCTTTGAGAGGTCTTCAAACTYACAAGATTCTGCAACTCTTTCCAGGGCTTTACCAACTTATTCCTGGAAATTGTAACCCTGACCTGTGAAACGGCTGGCGAAGCAAGCTCTAGGCTGTGACAGTGCTTGCAGTCATCATGGCCATAATTTTCCTGCAAAGGCATGATAAGAYATGGCAGAATTATTTGGATGGATCTGATATGAAATAAATGTGCTGTTTTAGARGAGAAGAGTGTGGAGGAGAACTAAGATAGTAACTAGAGATTTTTATTTCTTCCCTGGAATGCAACTGGAAAGAACATAAATCGTCCTGTTTCATCTAAGTACACAAAATACGCAATGAATTCCCTGTTGTTAGACACCCTTGTGTAAATACTCAGTCTTTTTTGGTTGGGGGATTCAGTGGAGAAACATTTACTAATTGTGACTGYTACTATGCCTAATTTATCTGTGCAGTATCAGAAAAACATATACCAGCAGTCCATAGAATCATAAATCCATGATTCTRTGGAATTCTGGTATATGTTTTTCTGATATTGCACAGATAAATTCTGAGTTGAAATGCATCCACAAGGATCACAGAGTCCAACCCCAGCCCTGCACAGCGTTATCAAAGCATAACAGAGCAACAAGGGTTTTGAGACACAAAACTAACAGAAATCAATTTCAGGGACTCCCAAACTTTGTGGAGATACTGGTAGCTTCATCTGCCTCTTTTACTGGGCTTGATCCAGTCTTACAAAAAATGTCTAACTTACAATCAAGATAATGCCCCCTCCCCATGAAGAGCCCATTAACAAAACACAGGTATTAAGTAATCAAACTTTAATATGATCCACCTGAGGATTAAGATAACAGATTATAACAGGAGGGCTATAACACTAACAAGCAAATGTCAATCCAGAAAAATCACTTCAGTAGCTGTAGTGATAAGTGTTATAATTTGTCAGTTCAACTGAGATGCCTAAGGTTTTCTGTAAATCAACTCCTCCTGGTAAAAAAAGGTCTCTATCCTTTTTTGCTAGCACAGCCTAAGTGCGAGGCAGGTTCTTATGAATTTAAAATGTTCCCTTCTCTATGGATTCTAAAAGGCTTGTCACGGGCAAATATTCTTATTTGCCAGTTKTAATGGTTTAATTGTGAAACAAATCATGAAAAGAACCAAATGCACATCAACACAAATAATCATTATGTATTTTCATATTTTCCTCAGAAAAATATCTAAACTGGCACATTTGTGCATATATCAAGATGTAACAGTTTGCAGACTGTTCCTGTGTGCTAAAATCAACCCTGAGTCCCACAGCTTAATCAACAAGACTGTTAAAACGGAAAAACTTCCATGTTTTAAGTTTATAAATCCGTCAGTATGTTTACAGATATATAAATGATGCTCTCCAAATAGTAGCTTGTCACATTTTTAAACTGGGGGACTGCATTGAAGGCCACCTCTGCAGTCAGTATGACAGGGTATCTCCACCGTGCATCAAGTACTTGCTATGTGGGAATCATCAGCACCAGATGGCACGGAATACAAAGATGCTTTAAAGGAAATAAGTGGTAAAGAAGAGAGAAAAAAGGTACTAAGAATTTATTCCATACATGTTCTGAAAYCTGATATGATTATTGGTACTGTAAATACCTTCTGAATCACAACTAACACATGAATAACTGCCATTCATTATGGCCACGTGGGTTAAGGCCAGCTATTGACAATGCAGATAGTGCTTAGGACAACAAAAGGGAGCAAATGAGATGCACAGCCCAGCATGCCTGAGGTAGGGTTAACTCAAAACATCCACTTGTCCTTCAGCTGTGAAATCAACAGAATAATCTTGCAACTGATCCCATATAATCATCTTGTCAGAGATGTATTTTAGTAGTCAAAATGAATTCACTCATGAATTCATGTTGATTCCCATTACCATGGTAAATCCATTCTGTTTGGAGAGAGATGATGGTATTCTACAAAAAAGCTTATTGTCTTGCTATTCTTGAGCTTTTTACCTTTTTTCACTCACTCTTCTTTTTCTCTTCTTAATAATCATTGTCCCATAGTGATTGGTCAAGCAAGCTAAGTTCCTACCTTGATCATTTTTGTGGACTCTCATAACTTGGAAAGAAAGTACCCTCATTTAGATCAGCTATGTGGAAGACTAAACTGAAGAGCCATGAATCTTCTGCTAAATAACCTACCTTGCCTTATTGAACTCATTCAGCCAGAGAAAACCTTATTTGCTGTCCACTCAAAAACTAACTCTAAGAAAATGGAATTAAGTACTGTGAAAAGCCAGTAACCTTTCTGTTACCCCAAGAAACAAAGCTGCAGCAATTCACTGTATCCTTCACAGACTGTGCTACAGTAATTAATTATCATTCATGTAAAATAAAGAAGGGGAAACAAGAAATTTTCAAAATGCATAAACAAAACATGATTCTGAAGGAATCATAATATGCTTCTCAATTGCTCCTAAGAAAGGTKCAAACCTTTAGATTTTCCTTGAGTCAAAAAATTCAGCAGCAACAGAAAACTACATGCAGTTCCTGAAGAATCATTTCCACTTGCATTSAACTGACATGACAGATGCAGCTGGTGGAAGGTGGTTAATAAAGAACCTCACAAGAACTTTTCTGCTCTGATACAGTGACACAAAGCTGGTAGAGAATTGAAATAAGGGAGAGCCTTTCTTTATTTCCAGAGGTGCACTGGGTAAGACAGGGATCCCTGGTTAAGTCAGTCAGGGTCAATGCTGGCACCAGGGAGCATGATGAAACTCACACAAGCCAGCAAAATCAAGACAAGTTGGAGGTCRAGACACATGGAGTGTCTTGGTAACAGGGCTTGCTCAGCCGTGGCTCGTCAGAAGAGGTGCCCAGGGTGTGCTGGCTSAGAGGGGCCCCTTGTCTGATCAGCACATCAACTCACCTGCACCATCTGCAGCTCAGGTGCTTTTCTGTTCTATTCCACATCTGGGCTCAGCTTAGGGCTGCAGCTGAAAGTTGCCAAAAGGTGGCTACAGTGCAAGACAAACTAGGTCACAGCTGTTCTCTCTGAAATMCACAATATCACACTCTGCTTCACTTCATGCTCTACCATGTTGGTATCATTGGAAAAATACCTGCCATATAACTGTGTTTAAAGTGTCAGCTGAGCAGAGAAATGCACTGTAATCATGTAGGTCATGTGAGCAGAGGCTTGCACCAGTAAGTCTAAAGATTCCACTGAAGAAAAACTAGATTTCAAGTTTACTGAGCTGTWTGATATTTATTAGCATTGGAGGGGGGACAAAGTTTTAGTGAAAATGCATTTACACTTGGACTACTGAGGAGGAACAGTGTTCCCCTACGAGTACCTTGCTGCAAGAAATACCACAATGCCATTCTGAAGGAGAGCTGCATGTGTGTAAGAATTTCACTTCTCTGCAGTAGTAGTAGGTTTTTTTTTTATTACAAGTTTAGGTTTTGGTTTCACTTTTCGAGCATTTGTAAAGGAGTGTGCTTGCAGGGAATACATMATGGAGAAATGGATTCTTTGGCAGTCTTCTAAAAAAACATAGCAAGCAATACTTGGAGACTCTGGGAAGGAAAACTGCTTCGTAGCTGTGCTGTTTACTGTGCTGTGTGATGGAGCTTTTCTGTCTGTCAGGGAATTTCTAACGCCCAAGCAGAAAATTAGGCTTCAAGATGGGCACAGTAGGGGAAAGATCAGACAGACATCAGTGCAACACTGAAAGCAAAAAGATCTCACTGCTCTTGCCATTAGCATTCTCCTATGGGAGGAGAAAGCCCACACAATGCAAATGCAAGTGGAAGATATATTCACACAGGTAGTTTTGCAATTACAAAATCCGCCTATGAGAGTGTATATGCAATGTCTGTGTAAAGTATACAGCTGTTTAAACACATGTATACAGCTGTTCCTGAGCTCAAGCACATCATTCTCCTTTAAATACACTTTATACCATAACCAGAATTGCTATTCCAGAAATAAACGTTGTACAAAGAAATGTTAATTGAAAGAGATCTCAAAGTGCACACGAGCGTCCTAACGCAGAGTGTTAAATCTTCTTTTTTGCCATGTATAACAAGCAAGTTGGGTTTTAGGGTGGCAACATAATACAGCCAAAGTAATTTGAAACAAAGTGTAAAGCACTAGTCATCTGTGAAATCTCCCATCATACACTGAATTGCACAGCAATGGGATATTGGCCTCAGTCTAGTTACAATTCCAACATGGTTAAATATTTATTCTACCCACTGATTTAAATAAAAATGCCCTGTTGTTCTCAAGTGCAGCAAAGTGTAAGGAATCAATCCTACCTTCCTAAAGTGTCTTACTAATGCCACAGGAGACAAACCCAACCAAACCAACCCCCATGCACCCACACACTCTGAATTCCACTTGAAAGTGGTACTTGCTCTTGAAACGTGTGCTCCAGGGCATTGGACCTCCTTCACCTACACTGACACCATCCCAGGCCCGCCTTGACACACACTGTCCCTAAGCACCAAGGGATGATCTGTTCAGCAGTGGGAACAGAGTAATGATTCTGTACCTTGCCAAGTGCTGTTCCTCGTGGCATTCTGCTATTGAYGGCAGGCTCTATTTGAAGGCTTATCTGAAGTAGGGATATTCTTGATGTGCCACTCCTCACTGAGTTTTGGATGTCTACTAATATATCTGCCACCACAGGCTGGGCAGGGGGAGAAGGGGTAGGAATTGCCATGAGAGGCTCACTCCTCTTGCTGACAGATCTTTGTGCAGACAGAGGGAGCCAGGAAAACGCACTGAGGAGCAGCAGATTGAGGTGGAGGAAGAGGAGGAGAGGCAGGGAGCACCGAAACTCTTGCTGCAAGATGGGGAGTAGGATTAGAGACAGGTATAAGATTCTATAACATGAAATCCTCATTAGGGAAGAAGGGTTGAATGTAAGGAAAATATCAGGGCTACTGGCTTTGCTGAAGCTTGTTGTCATCTCATTGCAGGGGTTCCATACTGCTGTCTCCTTATCACAAAAGTTCCAGATCTTCTTGGTGTTTCTTGTGGGCAGCTCCTCAGAGCACTGACTCTTTCCTCTTCACAAAGCAGCCAACTAACCCCAGTTCCCGTCTCACCCAGCCACCCCACTCTTTTATAGCATCTTCTTCTCACTGGTTACAGCTGTGGCCTGGTAAAGTCAGGCCTGTTCCTAATCTTTGATAATTGGCCCAGCTGCTCTTAGGGCTGAGATTACTTTCTACACCATCTTTATTTTTTTATATTCTATCCCTCTACAGGAGCTCTTTGTCTCAAATAGGCAGCACAGCATGACAGGACTTACAAGAGCTAGGGGAAACACATGCATGTAATGGACAWAAGCCACCACAGCAAAATGAAGGCAAATGGCAGCACAGAAAGTCTGAGAAACTTCAGAGGAATCAAACATGCACAGGCAGCAGTGAAGAAAATACAAAATCACATAAAGAACACAGCGTTGCCAGCCCAGCTCTAGCCCTTAAATCACTTCCATCATGTTCTAGCAGATGCAACACAAAGACCATGCTGGATCATCGAAAACCAACAGAGCTTTAGGGGAAGGCCATCCACGTACAAGAACAAACAAAACTATCTGACATCATTTCTACTGAAGCACTGTTCTTATCTTCTCTCCAAGGGAAATCAAAGACTTCCTAAGAGCACATAATYAGCTGAAACAATATATACTTACTCCTTGTGAAAGAAAAAAAGGAAAAAAAAAGGAAATAAAATTGTTCTTTTATCTTTCTTCCCCAAAGACATATGAGGAAGAAAGTTATAGGGCAGGTTGGGTGAAAAAGCAGGACACTATGTCTGGCAAATTTAATCTACTTAGTTTAGTCTTTTTAACAAATACATTATTGATTCTTGGTTTATCTTTATTATTCACACTAGGGATTTTTTTCAATTCTTGCCTCAGACTGCAGTAAACCATAATAAAGGGTCATACCAGCASCTACTGTATTCAGGAAATCTACAACAACTCACACCTGAAATATTTCCATCTAATCTGGAGTTCAAAAATGCCAGTACACTTGGGAGGAACAGAGAGGGGGTGCATTCTAAATGTGATGTTTAATGGCTTGTTCTTCACTGAACAGAAAGGCAATTCATGCTATTTGAACACATACTACATGCACACTGATAAAAAAAGTGCTTGTGCAGGTTGTTGGACTTGATGCATCATTGCACTAGCTCAACAATTTTATGCATTAATTTTTTAAGAGAAAGAATTTTTTTTTCCCCTTGCCCAGATGCTGCTTCATTTCTGTAGTAGTCATTTGCCTGGCAAGAGGTCAGCTCCACACATCCTTCTTTTTTGTCCTGCAAGGGTCACAATGCGCCTTACCTGATTTTATGTTCCTGCATCTATCAGCAACCAGCCAATCTACACTATTTATCTTCATTTCAGGATGCATTGCAGCAACAACTTTTTCATCAAAAACTACATGGAATCCACTAGCACCTCTTCAACCTTCCCCCCAAAGCTGCACTGAAAAACCTTTCTGGATGTTCTGAGATTACAGCACTATACACAACATGGTATACAGGTTAAAAAAATGGTTGAAGACAAAGTTTGGAATAATGGGGAAAACTGGATTAAAGCAAGAGTAAGGAAAAATTGAGATTTAAAACTCKGATTTCAACAAATGTGCCTGGTTAMAATGGTGCATTACACACTTCTGATGCTCTTAGCAAGATCTCAAATGCTAAAGGGTGTAAAAAAATTAATGGGTAAAATATGAAAAGAACCTTATCTCTTGGAACACCCTCATCAGAACACTTTTGACTAACAATCCCCCCAAGAAGCAGTTGCTTTTTAAACCCAATACTGGTAGCTGATCAACAAAATAATCCAGACCTCATCAGATAATTCAGAGTTTCAAAAGATCACAGTATTAATTGTTAAACAAGTTTTTGTTACAAATACGATTTCTCCTAGCATCTCTGATTTGCATTTCACTCACAATTATGCTTTTATTGAGTCTTGCATTCTTCAATCAAAAAGGAAATTAAATAACCAGTTAATGGCACATGTAATTCCAACAACTCAAATCCAATTTAGTCTTGATTTGAACTTTAGRTCTTATTGAACTTGTTTTAAGTAGCATTTTAAACATGTATTCTGGTAAGTTGCCAGTGTATTGTTGGGGTTTTAAAAATTTATTTTTAAATAATTATATGAGCAAACATGGGCTGCTTTAGGAAGGAATGAGATTTCCTAGTATTCAGAAAGGTGTAACAAACATCAAAATTTCTGGTTAGACCAACAGTGGTAAATCCAGCCTTAAAGTAAAATCATTCAATTTTGTGAGATGCCACTCTTCAGGGGGAAACATAAAGCCCAAACACACACGTTTATCAAGTAATTTTGAACAATATTCAAACCCAAACAGGGTAAAAAGCAATGACAGAGAAAATGATAATTGCTGTAGTCAGAAGGAATGTCCAGATTTGAAACAAAAGAACCAGTGCTATGCTTGGTCAGATCAAGCAGTACAGGATTTGGAAGACTGAGAAATCKCTTTTGTCCAACAATGCAGTACAAATAAGAACCTGATCTGGACAATTTAAATGCAAATTTCTTACTACCTGTCAGACAAGTGAGATTTAAAGACATCCACTTAAAAACCRAGGCATCTCCAAACCTAGTCTTAAAGTGAAAATCGACCTCCCACCTCAATTTCCATCTAAATGTGGCCATGTGGCTGCAAAGGGGTTGTTTGTTCTAGCACTTTAATAAATTTAGGTTATGTGTATGGTGGGCATGAGATGACCCACACAACACCTGGGGAAAACCACCCTTGCAAGGCAGGTCCATGCCACAGTCAAACACARCTATTCCTCTGGGAAACACAACATCCCAGGCAGATTAGCAGAAGGGATATGGGAAAGCATTAGATGCTTTGCATGGAGAAACCTCATTGATTGTTAAACAATGAGGCAAATGAGAGAAAATAGAAGATTTTAAGTTGGGGAATACGTAAAAAGAAGTTGTCAATTCAAAAGAGCTTGTTACATCACAAAAAATAATGTTAGAATCAAGCTCAGGGAACAGTTTAGTCAATGTGATTTCCATTAATTTTATCAAAGTGTCCTCACTACACATACAATTAYACTGAAGATAGTTCACTTTATCATGATAGCTGCACATCTGCAGATTGTGAAAAATACCAGTTGCAATAYTGAGTTGAGTTGGGATTATTTCAGTGAATTACTGGTATGCAGACAGTGGCCTCAGTTTTCGCCACATTTCTGGGAACAGGAATCAGTTTWAAAAAAACCCCAAAACCGCACAAAGAATGGGAAGTTGTATGTATGTATCAATGCATGGATCAAAATCTAAAAAGGGAATAATAGAACCTAGGAGTGAGGGGAAAAAAAGCATTAGAAATAGTTCTGCAAACTCCTCTTGCAGGAGGTGGGAGAAGATTGGGGAGTGAGGGTGTGATGTTGAGCCTGGGAAAGGTGGGGTTCAGGGAAGACCTCTGCATCTCACAAGGTAAATCTATTTTAAGTGACAACACATTAAATTAATTTCCCCCAAATTAGGACTGTTTTGCCCATTATGGTACTTGACAAATCATCTCCCTGTCCCCACCTTGGTGCACATGTTTCTTCATCTCCTCCTGTCCTGCTGAGGAGGMAGAGAATTAAGCAAGTGGCTGGGTGGGCATCTGTCAGCCAGCATCAAGCCACCATACAACCACAGATTCCTCTGCCATAAAACATTTTACATGTTCTACTCTTYTTTCTTCACCAAGACACACAACTTGAAAGCCTGCAAAAAGAAGTCCCAATCACATGCAAAAGTAAGTCCCAATCCCAGTAGTTACAGTAACTATTAGGAGACAGAAAAAGCATAACATATTCAAAGTTTGTGGTGTTATGCCACTGAAAGTCTGAATATTACTATTTAAAATTATTACAAAAAGGAAAGGCACAGTTTCTCTATAAACCACTTAAGAATAAGTAAAAAATAAATTATACTAGCACTGTAATGGCTACTAATCAAGCTATGTTGAAACCACTGTATAACCAGCAGTCTTAACTTAAAGTATTCTAGAAATATAGAAATAAAATGGTGGGAATCCAAATGAAAGAAGGATCTCTAAAATTCAGAAAGGTTAAGGAAGAAGGAYTTGTATTCCTTAGAAAATAGGAGATTACAATTAAACCTCTGTGAAACAAAGTAATTTSAAGAAACCAGAAGACTAATTGCTGCAGGTCATCTGAGTTCATRCAAGCACCAAAAGTCAAATTAAGACATCCCCTCTCTCCAGCAGGAATTTGAAGAAAAATCCTCTAAAATGATTGAAAGAGCAGGAAGAAGGAAAAAATGTTAGCAGTCACACATACTTTTGTGAGGAGTTAAAAAACTGCCTAGAACACATTTGAAAGAGCTTGTGTGCAATAACAGAGTTAAGGGAAGAAACAATGAATGTGTGAGTTTCTGGGACATTTTTTGGGCTAAAATTTTAACATCAATTTTGTTTCTTATGATTTTCCATCAAATTCCAGATCTACCTTTCTCATGYGCTGCATGGGATAAAACCACCAGAAACACACCAAAAAAAGAACTGATTCTTTGAAAGGATTGAAGTACTTTTGAAAAATCCAGTAAAAAAATGAAAAAATCCCACAATCCATTTGGAACAAAGCAAATTCAGAATGGRGAAAAACATTACCTTCTAAATCCAGTTCTAAGAATTAAAGGTGCAACTGTCACACCCTTGCTCCCCCAGGAGTTACTCCATGCTCAGCCCTGCTGGCTGAAACATTTGTGTGGCCATCCTTTGCTTTGGGCCAAATTGGTTGGATTTGGATCCAAATCTGGTTGGATTGGATCCAACAGCTTCAGTGTAGGTGGTTTTTCACCCWGCCACGCTTTTTGGGGTTGAAATGGTTTGCCCAGGAGGTGGACTGACAGACCTGAGGAGGGCATGAGTCCCTGCTTGGGGCAGCTGTGGGCTGGGCACTCTCACAGCAGCTGGAACTGGAGTACAAATTGTACTGAGACAGAACTTTCTGGGTGTTTGATGGTGGTGGTTTTGGTGGGTTTTGATAAAACAAAGTGTCTTGTAAATAACTGCATCTAATGTGGGCTAATGTGATGATACTGCCCTAAGCACTGAACAGTATAGACAGATAATTCAGGATTGGACTGAAGCCCATGAGTATCTTCTAGCATTTACTCTGTGGATATTTAGATTTATCATCAAGGAAAAGAGAATTTCATCATCAGTCCTCACATTTTTGGGGAAGAGAGCAGCCTTACAATTTAGAGATCTGTAGACATTAATGTATTTAGTAGGCAGTGACAAAAACAAGCAATAAATACCGAGTAACCTAAATAGCACAGATCATACATTAAAAGTTACAAAATTAAGGCTACACATGAAATTCAGACAGAACCATTTTGTTTAGTAAGTAGAAAATCAGTGAAATATGTTGACAGTAAGTCATAAAAACAAATAATAAAAATAAGTAGATTAAAAAAAACTGTAGAGGTAAGGGAAAATTTAAGACATCAAGAATGATAAAATGTGGAGCCAAGGCTGAAATTTATTCAGTACAAATATCAAGGTGACCTCTTCCTAGCAGAAAGCTTTGATACCATGAAACTTCAATAATTTGTGAAAATTGGTCTATCAAGCAGACATAACTTGTTATCAAATCAAATTTTTTAAAAGTAGATAATTTCTTGAAATCATATGCAATTTTAAAATAATATATTTTTATGAACTTTAAGCCCRTATTTTATTGGCATTAGTGCTGATGGAGAAATGTTTCTATTTATTCCTTTTCAGAAAAYGCTCAGCTTAGTTAAGGTCAGCATAAATGCCATGTAATCAACATGGAAAACTCAGAAGAAGGTCAATGACTAGGAAAAAGAGTCTTGAAAACATGGAACAAGTTAAGAACAAATTTGGAAGCTAATTCTTTACCTTCAAATGCTTCAAATTCCACAGCCAGAACACCACTGACTGCCTTTAGCAAGACTTGCTAATATGCTGGCATTATTAAAGAGATTCAAGGCCAGAGTAGTTAGATATTCCCACATCACTTGTGGACAACTTTGGAAAATATCAACTGAAAATATTTGTGGGGAGTTACACTCAAATTTGTCAGTTGTACATTCTCTAACTCCTGGCCACCAATCAGGGTAACTGCAGTCATTGCTTCTGATTACTGATAGTCAATAAAACATTGACAACTACACCACACTACACAACTGAGAAACAGGTATAGGATTCCATAACATGAAATCCTCATTAGGAATGACATGGAAGCATTGCCAGTATGCATTCTCATTACCTGAGTCATGGCTAGCAGCTTTGATTAAAATGAACTTTGAATCTCACTCTTTTTTTTTTTTTTTTGAGAAGGGCCTACTATACCTCAGTGATTCATTGCTTTAATGAAAACTAGTAAATTGTAGCTTATAATGTTGATAGCAAAATACAACAGAAGATTTCTAGGGCACTGACTGGCATGGCAGCATGTAAATAGCATCACTTGTTTCTTCTATATTGTTTCTAGTACTGTGAAAAATCTATCAGGTTTCCTTCCTTTCTCACTTTGTAAACTAGGCAAAAAGGGAAAATAACRTCATCTCTTAAGCAGTGCCAGCTTAGCAGCAGAATTGTTCTTTACTCTCATTCCTAAAGACAGGAAAAAAACCACCCTGAAAACCAAACTAAAYGGAGAAGGCTACAACCAACCTGCAAATACAACTCAAAATGCCTTTGGACATGTTCCTAATGGCACTAGGCTAAAAATAATGTTCTGGCCTCCTAACAGTCAGCTATAGCGAGTTTACTGCTACAACAAAAAGAATAGTTAAAAACCTATCAGTGGCAGAATGTTTAGCACCTATTACAGACACRAATGTAACTACCTAATGGTAATTAAGGGCATAAGAGAATGACTAATGCTCTGAATCCATAAAAGTGCATTGGTTTGGAAGCTATTATGATTGCACTGTCTGCAGCTCACAGCCTACACTGGGCAATTTACAGTGATAAGCATTCTGCATAAAGCTGATACTCCATTCTTCCAGCACTGGATAATGAGCTGGTACATAAAGCTGAAACTACACACCACACACTGGTCACCACTTGAACAGTCCATTTACTCTCGTCCTAAGGATGCACCTGTTTTTCTTAATCTTAAATTCTACATATTCCTATGCTGCATTTTTCTCATCAAAATGCTAAACACTTCATGCGGCGTCTTTTGTGGTTTGGAAATGTGTTTTTGTTCAGCAAAACTGAGAAACAAGAAAATGGATAAAGAAAATACAATACTGGCTGGCTGGTAGCTAGAACAAATGCTGACATTTATATCAGCTCTTATTTAGCTCAGGAGTTTCTGAACCAGGCCTTCCCCATGCAGAAGTGGCATAAAATTACTCACATTGAATAGCACATTCCTCAATGAGTGACCTGGAAGTGCTACTCCACTGGATTAAGCAACCCAAAATTTGGTTTGTAAGAGAAACAAGTCACAATGTAGGATGAACTATTATATTTTCTACATGGGATACTCCCTGRAAATGAAGGTTTAATGTTTGTATTCCAGAGAGAAATGAAACAGACGGGGGCAAAAATTCCTCCACTGCYGCAGCATCACATACAAGAAATTGTTACCCTTTAAATGATACCATATTTCTGTTAAAGGGTTCTTTCAAACATCAGAGAGAGAAGGGGGGMAAAAATGATATGCTGCATTGTCCAAAGCTAAACTGAAAAATGAYAGATACAGATTATCATCTAGTAATTTATAGGAAAGCAAGTACTTTTATTCTCTTATATACAAGTAATATACTGAAAGGAATAAAAGAGATAYACAAATAGTTTACAAATCAGACTTGAAAGCAATGTTCTTTTCAAGGGGCTAGATATTCATTCAAGAAAAAGTAAGATAAAGTCTTTCCTGCCCAAATCAAATATTTTAAAAAAGGTACAATACTTTGGACTAGATTTCTCCTCTGCAGAGCTCAATGCAGTTATTCAAAGTGAATAGAGTCAACTACAAAAAACCACATTTAGTCCTCTTGAGATTTCACAGTTAGTGCAAATCACCATGGCTTCTCTGAAACCAGTGTACTCCAACATTAACTTAGTTCTGYTTCCATTTAGTAAACAGATGAAAACCTAAAATCATAGCCATAGATAGAAAAAAGTACATTAGTAAGTAAAGAACATTACTGTGAGTACTACTGAGTAGGCCAGTTAAAGGAGCCCCATATTCCTCATTAATAGAAGCCATACAGCTGCTGCAAAATTCCAAAAAAACAGATAAGAAGAATGAACAAAGTTAAGCAAACATCTACCAAAAGTTCCAAAGTTCTCTACAYAGCTGTCAGAGTAAATAATTTTCTTTAGGCTGCCATTGCTTTCCTTTCCATCTAGAACSAGCTTACCTCCTGTTCCCTGGGACAAAATCAGAGTCTGTGTGAAGCTATAACCACTCAGACCTGCCAGCAATATCAACAGAACCATGGAATGCCTTGGGTTGGAAGGGACCCTTATATAATCTAAACGTCAACCCCAAATTTTTGCTGTTTTTTGCAGTAGCCATAACACGTCCTGCCAAAACAAGGAGTCATTTTGGTTCCCATGGGATCAGGCACAAAATCACTCCACAAACACAATTCAGGTCGTTCTCTCTTCAAGGCAGGAACTTGTAAGCCACTGTGACTTTTCCTCCTGAGGAGTTATCCAGGAGCTCTGTGTCCCACATCAGTGATGGATGAGGCGCTGGGATGCTCTCAACAACCTTTATCACCCCTGCCAAGCCCTCTGACTGAGAGCGAGCAGTTTGTTTATGGGCGGTGCTGGTGACAGGCACAACAACAAGTCCCCTCATTCAGTCAAATGGGTGAATTGAAGGATTAGTCTGTCATGCCAGCACAGGGCCTCATTTTTCTTCTGTGCTACGTGGGTCACCCCCTTCCCACAGCCTGTATTTGATCATGATTAATTCGTCAAGGCCGGCTATAGCATGGAAATGAAGAAATGCATTGCCAATTACAGTTATCTTCTCGCAGAACACCCCTTGAACCAGTCCTTTCCTGCAGTAGTGACAGCTCAGAAATAAACCAAAAGCAGCTCTATTGAGCAGAAGCCTGACCCAAAGTGTGTTTTAAAGCAGAAGGTGACTTCCCCCTGCCCAAACCAGCTCTACAGCGTAAATGGGTGACTTCTGTCCTTCTTGGCAGGTACACAAAAAGCCCACTCACACTTGTTTTTGTAGTCACCTTGTTTATATGTGCTGAATTTCTGACTTAACACTCTTCAACAAGAAGGTGCACATTTGTTTCTGTGAGTTTCACCCTSAATAAGCCTGAAGAGGAATTTAATATGTATACAATTACTGCCAAGTAAACAAACCTAGCAATGATTCTGCTCTGCACAGAAGCTCTGGAAAGGATTAGAACTTTCTCGCCAGCAGCACTCACAGAAAGGTAAATTCTGACTCTTGCTGCATTTCCTCTGCAATAAGCCTTATGCGTTCTTACTAGCTGTGTAATATTTCATCTATACAAGAAACTAACTTAAACTAAATAATCAGATTCTGATAGATTAATTAAACAGGAAACAATTCCACAACAACCTGGTATTTTATGAATAATTATTAATACGGAATTTGAGAAATAACACTGCAGCCCGRGCAATGCATGCATGCAATCTGTTTAATTCATCGATACAATCACYAGCAAGTTACTTGAGTTGCATAAATTCAAAGTATGTGTATAAATCTAACTTTTTATTACCTCAGAAATTACTAGTTAAAAAGAAAATCCCTTTTACTACTCCAAAAAAAATTTTTAAAAAAATCAAAGCATTGTAATAGATGCTTCCTTCCATTGTTGTAATTCATGGTACTTTATTTTCTGGCACATCACACCTTGAAACAGAAGACAGGTGAACATTTTGCCAGCATGTGCAGCACACAATAGCTTTAAATACATTCCCAAGATAAAAAGGCACAACTAACTCTCTTCCAGGCCCAAGGTGGCCCTCCATTAACCCAGCTGCCAACACGATCTGCGGTGTGCAGGGCTGCAGAATACATCTTATAAACAGGATTTTGGCTTAGGAACAGGATTACTCATTCACTACACAGAACCTTTCAGCTCTGCTATTCTGCCTCAGTGGCAGTTGCCCTTTCCAGTGATATATGGCARCATCACAATTTAACAAAGATGCAGGAAAAAGGACAACACAGTGAACGACTCTCAGAGCCAGAGATGCCTTTAGCTTGACTTTCAGGTACTTTGATGAGACTCAGAGTAGCAGGTCTGTTCTGTTGATCCTTTCTTTCATTTCAAGAGAAAGATATTTGCCCTTGCAGCAATGCATTTTTACCTTTCACAAGCCACCTAAGAGTCTCCATATTCTCACACACACTTCTTCCAAACTTCTTGGAGTGACCAAAGTTAAGAATGAGAGATGACTTTGGTAATGTAAATTTATATATACGGAGACTTTCTGTGTTCTGGAGTAGTATTCTGGAGTAGTATTAAGGGTCTCCAACACTGACTAGGACCATTRCAATAGATATTGCATAAATAAACAGTAAGAGATAATGTCTGCTATGGAGAATAAAAAGTAGGACAAATAAGGCCCAGCATCACAATATTCTGTGGCCAGACCACAGATGGACCCTTTGCACCAAAAACTAAGGAATTCATGGGAAACAGAAGCTGTTTTCCTGAGGCATTTACTATCTAATGCAGTCACAGAAGCTCAAAAAGACACCAAAGGTCAACACCTTTGTGGTAAAACTATTTGATATATGTGACACCACAAATATTACTCCTACTCAACTTCAGTGTGYCAGGGCTTTTAAAAGCTCTGCAAGGACACACAAAGACTTGCACTACTTTTCTGTCCTCACAGAATGAGTTTTAAGCTGTGAGTGGGACTCAGTTGAATACRCTCAGAGTCACAGGATACCTCAGGCTGAAAGGGAACCACGAGGATTATTGAGCCAGACTCTCTGCTCCTCACAGGACTACCTAAAATTAAATCATGGGAACTAAGGGCACCATGCTCATCAGGTTTCATGGCAGCTTCCTTTTGTTTACATTTGTAAACTCCAGATAAAACAATTGCATGATATTAAAAGGAATAGAAATCTTGGCATTGGTGAGCTTTTTCTAGCTGCCAAAGTATACAGAACGTGTGCTATAACTAAGATTACATGCAAGACTAGTTAAGCCAGAGTGCACAGGTAAATGAAATCACTGCTAAGTGCTGAAATGTGGGAAGGCATGAAAAAGATATTATTATAATGACTGTGTTTTCACACTACATCTAATAATGAATACGGTTAAAAGCCACCCAAAACAACACGGTAGAATTCACTAATGGATTGGGCTCCAAGTTAAGTTTTAGAGACATGCTCTTTCCTGGGGCAAGGGGCAAGATAACATCAAAGAAAAAATTTAGATAGCAATAATTGGGCCTTTTACCAAGAAATATTTTATACTTCATGTATCATCTTAATGCAATGTCTCTAGGATGAGGTCCACATAGCTTTATTTTCTTACTTCAATTCATTTCTTAACAAATTAGCTTCAAAGAGCTTTAGCTTTTCCAGAGTGTAAAGGCACAGAACAAACACATCAGATTATCATGTTGACATCAGCCAAGAAAATTTAGAAAAGAGAATTAAGTGATTCTGTTGGTATACAGCAACACAGAGTTTTAACTTTCATCATGGTAATTGAGACATTCCTAGCTCTTTGAATAGAAAACAACAAATATGAAAGCAAATAATATAAATGACCAGCTGAAGCCCTGTTTATAATTTCTGCAATATGCTTTCTGGATACCAAAGAACTTTTCCAGCTTATTTGTGCTTTACAGGATAGTTACCAGACAAAAAAAGTGAAAGGAAAAAAGGGAAAAGTGCCCAAAGCTCAACATGCTTTTGATGCCTTTGGGGATGTTCCTGGCTTTTCCTCCGTAATCTGGAGATACCTACAGAGCTCACTGCTAAAGCAACTTGAGCCATGCTAGTAGCTTCAAGGTGGAAAACACTCTGAAATAAAGAGCAAGAGAGCACACAATTGTTTCTTGCAGAGTAGAACCCAGGCAGTGAGGCTAAAGAGGATGGGCAGCTGCAAAGTTGAAAGGTGTGATAATGTAATAATATATATCTAATATAAATATGGCTGAAATATAAATATAATTTTAAGAGGAAAAAGTAACTACATAGACTTTTATTTCTTCCTAAGGAGAACCGGGGAAAGATTAAAAGAGATGCCATGAGGCAACTATTTAGTCAACAGCCTAAGCTTTCAAAGGGAAATTTTTAAGGACAGTCACTAAATGCCATTTTCATGAAGGACAGGATTTGTCCTCTAGCATTCAGGGGAAATGCTGCAAATTGGACCAGTCAGCAAGACCTTCAGAATAGATAAAATTCTAGATAGTCAATCTACATTATCCATAAAAAGCTAATTTCCACTGAAAAAGAGAGCTTATTAAGTCTCTCGTCTGGAATCAAGCTAGAGCTCCTCCTTGCTAAATACATCACATGAATGTTAATTTTAGACTGCTGAGAGCTCATCAATTTAMACTTCCCTGTAATAATTTTTTAGTATTTAAATTATGGGAAGACACCAATTAGTATCATGGACACCACACTATCTGAAATAAGAACACTGTTAAATAATGCATGCAACAAATTTTTATACAAGTAGTAATTACATTTCTAGGATTASTTGAATATTATAATAGTAATTTCATAGCTGTTACCATTACTTTTAATAATAATCAATTTAACTGGTGATCAGACCCAAAAGAAGTGTCAAAGAATGAGTTCTCATATATCTTCATTTTTACAAACATATTACATTATGCCAATTAACCAGCGAATAACAAAATGCAATTAACTCTCAATGAGTTACAAAAAAGGTCTTTTAAAACAACACAGTGTCAGAAAAGTTGCTGTGGTCTAAGCTGAGGGATGAGGAGCTGCTGATCAAGTTTAAAAATCAGCTTAGTTAGGAAAATCTTCCTTATAGGAACTTTTCTTATGTGACCTACCAGATTGGGATKTTTTATCACAAAGAATTTATATGATAATATCCATTTTCCTGCATAACCTCAACTGACATCACAATATCCAAATTCTGATGCTCACATAAGCATTAAGCCTTTTTAATGGTGACAGAAACTCAAAGGACCAGACTGAAGATAAGTACAAAAGCACTTCATAGTTACTTAATACACACTGGTGTATAGTGGCTCTGAAAAATTTACAGCTGACTCCTTCCTTGGAAAGATGACAGTGCAGCCCTTATTAGAATTGCTCATTAAAGAAACATCTATTCCAGAAATGAAATGCCAACAGAAAAATGAGGAAAAAAAAAACCAGATGAGAAAGATGGAAATAGATGGCCTCAACCTTTAACCCTGTGTCAGGAATTTATTCTGCCTTTGAAAACATTTGGTTTAGTCTTCTGACTCAGATTTTACGAGGGCTTTGACAATCCTTCAGTCAAACACCTGTTGGTTAATCCCTTGTTATAATCTACCTGGGATCACCTATGGGGAGAAGAGCTGATGGAGACGCTCCCAGCCCTCTGTAGCAGGATGAATCCTTCCCTGGACTCTGAGCAGGACAGACTGGGGCTCAGGACAGTGGTGACACAAGCAGGACAGTGGTGACACAAGCAGGACAGGGGTGACACAAGCTGGCACAAGCCCAAAGGACCTCTTCCCCAAATCTAAAGCAGACCAGATGATCTGTGCTCCCTCCCTGCACTCTCCCTTAAGAAAGGGATAATATGCTTCTATTTCCTATACACASAGCCAATTTACTCTACTTTTTTTATTTTCAGACTTCCTTTAGCAACACATAGCAAAAAAACCAAACAAACCCCATGCAATGTTTTGTCATTACCAGGCTAAAAGCTACAAGCAAGCCTCAGTGGATCCTACAGCAGCAAGATTTACTCCAATGTAATAATGATGTTTAAAATGTGGTGAAACTGCATTTCCACCACCTAAATCACCACAGACATTCTGCACTTTTGTGGCATTTGGTCCATTTCTCTCTCTGTTTTTAAAATTAATGCAAGTAAAACTTCATAAGAAAACTAAGAGCTGCCTTTATATTTTTTCTCAGAAGGGATAGAGGACATAATTTTCATGAAATCAAGCTAAGGTACATCATACAGCTACAGTGATGAATAGACAGAAATATACACCAACTGGAATTCAGAGTTTCATCTTTCTACCTCCACTTTATTTCTTCTGTTTCCTCCTCTCCCTTAAGTTTAAAAYAACATTTAAATACTAGTTTTTGTTGTCAAAGAGTATCTCAGAACAAAGCCCAACCCTGKATTGCTGTAAAGTAACAGTGAGGAGGTAACACACAGGTGTGCATAGACCATAACATCTTCAATTCCTTCCATATGTAGCCTATCCCACAATTATCCCTCAAAATGTTTCTGAYAAACATGAAAAATCCTGTCTCCTTACATCTATCTGCAAAACCTTGTTTTAATTTTGAGGCTTGGAAGGTTTGTAGCCCCATATCCAACATCCTTGTTCACTCTGCAGGCTGCAAACACCACAATTTGTGGRGAGCTTCTTAATGAGGTGCTCTTCCAGAAAATCTACTAAAAAAGTGGCATTTCCCCCTCAATCCCCTCTTCTGGGGGTATCTCAGACATAATAAGACAGTAATTAAGGGGGAAATGGACATGTAAATGGTGATCCACTGGTATAACATAAAAATCTGACATACTACAGTCTAAAATAGCACTTTGTACCCCCTGAACTATAGATTTGTCTATAGATTTTTTCATTCCTTTTTATAATTTTTCTCTCAAACAGATAGTAAAATTGCTTTAAAAAGGAAAAAGAGACAAAAATGTAAGAAAATCCCTCAAAATCAAGCTGGCCTGGCTTATGTTTGTGTGYTACTAAACAGCTGCTAAGGATGTCTGGAGCTTTATACTCCAATACCTCCCCTAATGCCATGGGAGGGATGTAAATCCCCAGTCCTCCTCCCAAAACAGTTTTATTTGGGAAACTTCACGCTCTTGGTATAAATAAAAGCATTTATTGCAATGGAAGAGAGTAACCCAGGGATCCAGGGGAATATAAACCTTCACAACCTCTGCTTCCTTAGACTGATTAGCAGTTCTTAAGCTTATTAAAGGTGACAGGGATCTCTTAGGAAGATATATTAGGGATTTGGGATCTCGTAGGGAATTTTTTTTCCTTGAGTGCCTGTGGGCAGACTCTCACTTTTTTTTTAGTTCTTACAAAAATTTAGCATTGGTTGCTGCCTATGTAATTTTTCAAAGATGGAATCCCTCATTTGAATCAAACTTCTAAGTCAAAGATCCTTTGTGAGTGGATTTGTTGCCAGCACTCTTCAAACAGGAGCACAYGAAAATCAAAGTTTTTTCTGCAGCAGCCAAATGGCCTTCTCAAGGCTGTGACTTGTTCAAGCTGAAACATCCACASCGTGATGGGTGGAGATGGAGCACCAGGAAAGTGTCTGGGGAGGAGAGCAGACTTCTCTGTCCAAGACTCTTCCCATGGAAAGCAATCTGCCCTTTGCCAAGACCTCAGGAAAAGCCTTGCTTGCTTGTTTCTTCCCAGCTTCCTTTTTATGGGAGTAAAGGAGTGCTCTGCAGTGCTGAAAACAAGATTGGGCTGCTCCCCACAGGAGTGTGAACACTCTGTCYTAAGGATGGGAGTGCAGGTGAGCAATCTACACATCTACAGGAGTCTGGAGCAGAACTCAGTCCAGATCCTCAAACTGGATAGACTCAGCCAATCTCCAGCAAATTTCTGCACTTCATTTTGTAGGAGAAATTGCATCCTCAGCCAGGGGTTTCTGAAGGGAAAGAATTTGTTTGTATGGATCCAAGATGAGGAAACAGCAAGTGTGTTCCTTCTATACTGCTCAATTGGGACAGTCCAGTGTTAGGTGCACAGCACAGATAATCACCTTGGCCACCAGGAATGAGGCTGATCCACTTTTCCATCTAGACACTGCCTTTATCTAAAGGAATATGCATGGATAAAGGGGAAAACCCCAACAAAACCAAAAAGATTAAAGCATAGTTTTGTGGGGCTTGTGTGTACCTTACATTACAAACACGTCTCCACCCACAGTGTAATTTCAGCAATGCAACTGCTGTCAAATATTCTTGAAAATACTGACACCTGAAGCTAGATGCAGGGCTGCCTTTTTAATTATTACTCTCAGGCAGTGCATCTGAAAGTCTGGAAAGAACGGAAGTACTTTTTAAATTGAGAAATAAAAATCATTTCTTAAAAAAAAAATTTCTTAAAATGTAAACAGTACAATCAAATAGAGGCTGTATTCCCCCCTACAAAAAAACTCCAGAAAGCAGCCTCAGAAAAGCAGAGCATTTTAGCACAAATGCATTTAAATTTATTTCCAGCAGTGAAAACARCAAACAATTACAGAAAAAGCATCTGCTGCAGTGTATAATGTTTCAGTAATGCCACAGCTACCTTTGAGAAAAGTATTGAAAACTTCCCATAAACTCACTATTCCTATCAGACATCCTTTCCAACTTTCTCTGCTGGCTTCAGGGAAACATATTTCTCACTTGCTGAGACTTTTCTATTAACTAGGCCAATTCTAAAATAAAGAATTGTACCTCCCACTTACTGGTAATTTCTATATACTTACATCATATCTTGCTTGATATTCTAAAATAAATGTATCAAACAAAAAGAAATGTAAACAAAAATAAGTATATCAAACAAAAATGTATCTATGTAAAAGATCAAGATTTAAGCCAATGAATCAAGGACTAAAATGCAAAGCTTGTCTCCAAGTTCAAAAGGAGGACCAAAACTGAGAACTGAGGGAAAGCTTTATCTGAAACCAGATTTCTATTCAGCCAATCCTAGTGCTCATGGAAATGGCATCTGCATGTTCTTCTGCAACAATGGAAATGCAGTTCAAGTAGAAGGGAATACAGCACCCAAACTGAACTAGATTTTACCTTCTGAAGCCTATTTCAGACCTACAATCATAAAAAAAAAATTTAATAAGAGATCCTTAAAATAGAAGAAACAAGCCTAAATATTTCTGCCTTCATTTCTCCCCTCCTGAATCTGAATTATCTAATTAGTCAATGCACAAATTACCTTATCTAACACTTACTACATGTTATGACTTATGTCATGCTACATTGTTAGATGATAATGGCTTTTTAAAAAAAATATTGCTGTTTAGCATAAAATCATTGATAGTTTGGGTTGGAAGGGACCTTGAAGATCATCTGGTTCCAATCCCCCTTGGGACATGTTCCACTAGACCAAGTTGSTTAAAGTTCCATCCTATCTGGCCTTCAACAGTTTAAGACATGAAGCATCCTCATGTTTCTTTAAAACACCCTTATTTTAAAAACTTTAAATTGTATAAATAATCAAACCTGCAATCATTTATTGGATATAAATTAAAAAAATTAGCATGGGTTATTGTTCAAGGAAAAAAAAATCCCTTTGTAGTTTGCATGTTTTCTCAAATTCCTCAATTTTTTTCTAAATATTGAACTACTTGGTTTTTTTCCTCCTTCAAATATCATGCTCACTTCTTTCACAATGCCAACCAAAAGCCAGTTAACTGCTAGTGATGGATTACCTTATGATTACAACAAAGCAAGAAGACTTACAATAACCATTTCCTTCAGGCCATGTAAATTTGCATGTAAATTAATAAACTAAAACGGTAGAAGCAAAACTCAAGGGAACTAAGACAATTTCCTKTAACTCCAGCAAGCTGGCTTGGCTTTTTTTATTTTTTTTGGCCAGTCTTGGACATCATGGCATCTTTCYTTCTTTCCCTCTGCATGGAAAATTTTGCCAGACCCCTATTTTTCCCTTGCTGAAATAACAGCAGAGTGTTTAAGAGTTACTGCAGAAGGGAAATCACAGTTGCAGGTCCTGGCTCACAGGCTCCAAGGGTTATGCTAAGGGCTCTGCACAGCAGTATCCCACTTCCCAGCAGCATCCAGCCAAAGGCTTTGGGTCTCTGTTACTTAACACAGTATAAATTAATTGGTGAGATAAAATGACTAATGAGACATCTGATAGGAAATACCACTGTTTGAAATACCAGTAATAGGGAAAAATGAGTAAGAATAAGTGACATCAAAGGTGTGTCTTACCATAAATTCCGGTTGAAATACAGGGAAAGGCCTGTAAAACATATGAAAGGAAAAAAAAGATCAGTGGGATTTCTGTTTACCATACTTTTTATCAAAACCAAGACTGTTTTTAAATGCCTGTTTTTTAACACCCAGAGATTATATGTTACAGCATTCATAGATACAGCAGTCATATCACAGGCATTCTCATGTCATTATATGAAACATAGTCCATATGTTTTCCTTGCTGCCACATTAATAAAACTGCATTCTTTTTCACATCTTGAGCTGCAAGCAACATTTGAACACAGACTCATTCTTAGAACTGCCTTTTGACTTAAAATTTGATGCTATGAGCTAAAAATGAACACCATAAGCTACTACAGTAGCTAAAAACAAAGTCATATCATCTRGTTAGAGTTAGACAATGTTTCTTCATCAGTAAAATAAGCTTGGCCAGCTTAGACTATGTTATGCCTCTTTGCCATGCTCTCATTCACTATAATCTCCTTTTTTGATTCAGTTCTTGACCTCAGTTCTTTTGGATGTGGTTTATGGTGTGACCCAACACAGCTGTACTGCTACAAGCCAAAGGTTTGCAAACTGGTACAGGGGGAGGAACTGGCAGATGCTGGTGAAAAGAAAAGAGTACATTTTTGGGGCAGCTTGGACACCAAAAGAATATACATCATGCAACAAGAAATATTACAGACACTGTGCCAGRAAGAACAATACTTTGCATTCCTGCTAGCTGTATGTGTTGTCTTGAGATTTGCATTTCTATGAGCCAGAGTCAGATTTCCACCAGGAAAAAAACAAAGCTGATGTTTCAGGAGAGAGGCAATTTTCTTGGTGTTTAGCTGATATGTGATATCGCCTTTGCCTCCCACCTCTGGACTGACAGCAGGCACAGCTCAAAGGTATGAGAGCACCTGGGACCAAAGTCTCAAATATCCACCCTGAGGCTCCCTCCAGATCCCCCAGTAATGAGTCATCATACAAAAGAAAGAAATTCTTCTTTACTTAATCACACAGGAAAACATTATTCAAAGCTAATGCTTGCTTTATATTTAACCAGGGAATTAATTAGGGAATGGTGATTAAGAAAGGAGAGGTCTAATGGAAAGAATACATCCTCCCCTCCCCTCTGAAAATACCTAACTAAAATAAAGTGGAGGAGAATTACAGTCTCATTCCTTTTCATAGCCACTACAACTTACATCCTGAAAAGTACTTAGCTTTGTAGTTTGTACCCAATAAATCACAAGAATCAGCTTCAGCTCTTTAAAGAAATGAAGAATAGAGTAGAAAAAAGAAAAAAACAACCACTACGTGGCTACAGAGCTCAGGCTGAAGTGGCAACAGATACTTCAACAATCAGAGAGAAGCATAAAGGAYGATTTTGTTCCGTTTAGAAAAAGATCTTAAAATTCACCACTGTTGCAGTTTCCACGTGTTAAGAGGTAATTGCTCCAAACAAGTGTTTTGTTTTCTATTATTTGCAAAATTTGAGTAACAGCATGGGACTTAGACACTCATTTGCCTCAGAAAAGGAGTGACAGAGTATTCATGGTTCCTTCTCTTACTGGCCCCACAACCAGGTAAGGGGAAAGAGTCYGGCAGCACCTCCAGAACCCCATGAATCCCGTGGCTCCTTGGGGAACACCCCACACGGTGCCTGTGGGACACATCTCCACTGCTAACTTCAGATCCCACACGTGTGMCAAAGCCACCCACCCCCCTGGGGGACCTCGGGCTGGAGCGGCTCTGCATCCCCCGGGCAGCAAAGAGCAGCAGCTCCCCCCAGCCACTGCMGGCTCCTCCCTGCTGCAAAGACAGGGCTCTGAGCAAGAGCACAGATCCTCAAGGTTCTAAAAGACCTCTAAGAYCACAGAGCCCAGCCCTCACATGAACATCCTTAAAGCCCTGCCAGGGACCTTGAAGGGGTCTGCAAGACTGGCTGCACTGTGGGGCAGGCTTAGCACACAGTGCCAACATCTGGCACCACAGCTGGGTRTTTGTATGGGGGTGCTAGAGCCAAGCACCCGAGGGCTCCAGGGGAACAAGCTTCCTTCTCATCTCTGCTCAGAGAGAGGAGATGAGAATGGCATTTCCAGCTCTGCAYGGCAGCCACTTGTCAAACTTGCTCATCTCCATTCACAGAGTAACGTGTTCTGAGGCTGCTCAGCAAGCTCTGGCTGGAAATTCCTGTGTTCTGTGTGTTTCTGAACACTTTAAAAATTTTTGCGTAGGCACAATCATTACCTTGCTTTCAGCTTCTGTCATGCAGCTGAAACAGATCTGGAATGGAGCTACAAGACTGTATCAAATCCCATCAAGTTCCTTTGGAATATGGGTCTGTGCCAYAACTCAGATGAGCTCTGCCCTCTCCCTCATTCAGAGATGATCACAGCACATAACCAGCAGATGTAATTTCATAAAATGTGACAGTGCTTTTATTCATTCAAGAAAGACTCATGCCCGWGATCACATATCAGCCCTGTTTCCTCTTGGCTCCTAGGGAGACAATTTAGTCTAGATGCCAGGTTGAAATTACTGGCAGAGGAGTAATGGGGAATTCACAGCATGGATATCAACATACCACAACATTTGGCTTATGGACAAAAGATGTTAGGGTTTCTAACCTTTTCCGTGCCTAATTAATAACAACTTAATTATGTATCTGATTTCAATTWAAAAAATCCATTTCACAGTAGGTAACATTCATTCCTATTTCCACAATAAAAACATTTATCATCTTAATTTGTTGCTGGTAACCACTATTTATTTATGAACTTTTAATTTATTTGCTACCAAAATAGCATCTTTGCTTTATTTGGGGACTAATAAGAAATGCTACCCTGARAGCACTCAAAGCAGACACAACTCTGAAGTTAAACATAAGTAACAAAGGCAGGAGCTTCCTACTACTACTGTGCTTTTGCAATCATCTAGAGAAAGAGGCCAAATTAAATCAGGGCTGTGAGTACTGTAAGGCTGAAATTGATTTAATTCCTGTAGGAGAGAAATGTGGGCTCTCAGCCTCTGGTTCTTTTTAATCCAATGTGTCTTAACCAAGGCTGCAGCAGCAGTGCTAATTAGGATGAAATGTAATGCAGCTTTATGAGGAACATTTACAGCAGTCACCATGAGGAGGCCAAGCTGGACTCGGAGACATTTCAGCAAGAAGCACCTGGGTATTTAAATACTTAAGGGCTTATTCTACATCAAGGGGTTCTAGTTCACACTGAGCTGCAGTGTATTAATGGGTATACATTAGATGAATACAATTACTAAGTCTACATGGCCAGATGCCTCCTACTGCAGCCAMAGCTCCTAATTGCTTACACAGAGCAAGGACTTGCTGCAAATTAAGTGCTCAGCATTCTGAACTGGTCTCCCAGTGTCATTTCTGCCAMAACCAAGCCACATGCAAGGTAAGCACTTTTCTTCCAGCACATAACACAGCAGACAAAAATAACATCACACACAAACCATTCTCTGATTTCACTGCATCATCTTATGAAGAGGATTAATTCTCCTGTTTGAGAGCCATTCCTTCATGTGCCTTGCATTACTGATATTCCTGTTCATCAGCCTAAGCTCCTGAAAAGCTTGTGCACCTTAGATGCTTTCCAAAATAACATGTTCTATGAAAACACTGAACTTCAAAAACCACAATAAAACTATAAACTTCAGGGACTATTGTACATCTTTTTCTGCACAAGCTATTCACAAGGTACCTATACACATATTTAAGATCAGTAACATCAAACACTCAAGTCAAGTTTTGCTGCTGTTACTAGATCAAGCTTATAAACCAAATGATTYTATAAATTACTAACTATAATACTATCCTTTTGCCATTTAAAAATTCTTCTACTACTATCTGGAAGAAAAATAAATTAAAATCTTAKGCTATTTTCCAGCCTCCCTCCTGAAATTATTTCTCTTTTGGTCACAATTCTGAACCATAGTTTAGCAAACAACAGATTTTGAAAGCAACYATCATTCAAAGAAAATTCTCTATTCATAAATAAAGAACGCCAACATAATTCCTTATCCTAAAAGTGAAGGGAAAAAAAAGGAATAATTGAATATGACAATATTTAAGCTCAGTTTTCATTACAGACAATACTAGCATGTTTGTTATGTCTTTAAAGAATAAAAAAAGCCATTATCACATCAAAAATAACCAATGTTTTGAACACAGCATGTCACATGCAAGCCTTTAGGCATTTGTACAAGCTCCCTCCTTCAGACATTGGAAGGTTCTCTTCACCAGAGTCAAACACTGGGCACCCAAGTGCCAAAAACATTGGAGAGAATTTTTTTTAGGTGGAAACACAAACATTCAGCTCTTTCAAAGCCTAAAAGTTTACATACCAGGTTCTCAAAGGCTGCTGACAGCTAACAAAGTGCTGGTCAAGCAACTACAGCTGAAGCTTGGATTCAGACCCAATGTGAAATATCCTTTCTGTATTGTGGTTTAAGACTCTTCCAAAGAACAACAAGTTTAGAAAATGATATGCAGCAATAATCAAATTGAAGTCAAAAATCCAGCAGCTGTGTGGCCAAGCAGTGTGTGGTGAACCTGTCACAAAGCTACTGACAGCTGATTGAAGGACCACTGTTCAGTTAGAACAACCTGCAGCAAGTGCATAGAGAAATTCAACACAGCCCAGAACACAAACATCTGCCAGGTTGCCAGAAGAGCTCCACAAGTTTCCCCTCCCACTGCTTTAGGTAAGTGTTTACCACTAAGGTTGAGAACTTCTTTGAGTTTGTTTGTTTACACAGGAGAGCAGCTACTGAGAGAGACCACTTAAGAGGTTAAAATGGCAAAAAAGAGAATCTTTAAAATTTCCTGTRTACCAAACTAAACAGATCAGGTGGCTGCACGGGAGGATCATCCTCTGATGACCTGTTTGCTGTGTGACAATATTCTTACTGTTAAATTATGTGTCTGAGTTTACACATTGAATATCAATTCTTTTTTTTTTTAACTGAAGTAATAAAAAACTTCAACCAAATGACATTCATTCAACAATAAGTGTGGTGAAAAAATATTGAGGAATGACTACTAAGAATTACAAATTCTTTTTAGCATCTGTAAATTCTAATTTTACATGAATTTAAGATAGACATCGTCTTTTCTGAAGACATTGCAACCAGATGCTACAATGACCTACATGAGACAGTAGAGCATTGTGAWGTGGAATTAAATTAAGATGGTTCACTACTTGAGGAATCTCATTAAATTTGTTTCTAAAATTTTTCAAATATAGAATCTTTCAGTAATTAAAAGTAATAGCTCAATTAACTGCTGGGAYAAAGGTCTGGACTGAAACTGAGTCAAAGAATCTGATTTCTCCACATACAAACTCGGTTGTGGAGTGAGGTGTGCCTGGTTTTTCCCCTAAACTATTTGAATATTTGTAGTTAAAGTGAAAAACTTAAGGGGGAACTACAAATTGACAGTTTGGCACATATTTTAAAAATCATTATGCATTTATATTTAGAAACACTGAGACRTGAAGCCAGACTGCTCAAAGCAGGGCCACCCAAAGCTGGTCACCCAGGACCAGTAAAAGCTGGARTATCTCCAAAGCTGGAGACCCTACAATGTCTGTGGGCAATCTCTTCTGCTGTTTGACCAACCAGAGAGTCAGTCAGTCAATTCTCGTGCTTAAACACAGGCCCTCTCAGCTCTCTGCTGTCTGAACGCTCCCCTGGGTGCTTTGTTCCCCATCATCTGAGTCACTAATGAAGATCTTTAATTGCACTGGCCCCACAGGCAGCCCCTGGGGTACAGGACTGGTGGCTGRCTCCAGCTGGACCTTGTGCCACAGATCACCACCCTGTAAATCACAGCAACTCAGCCAGTTTTTAGTGCACCTTTCACACAGTAAAAATAAAAAAACAAAGAAATAGTTGGGCTTATAAGACAGCATTTGCCTAGGATGTTTAGAAGCCATTGCAGTTGAAATACCAATTAAAGCAGCAAAAATGCAGATGATAAGGAAAGAATAAAATATCAAATGCAAATTTAGAACAGATTTATTTATTTTTTTCTTTCTATACCATCCTGTGCCAAAGCAGGCTTGAAATGAATGACAAACTGATTTTGAGYCACATCTGTGATGTGCTTTCAGCCCCAGCAGAGAACAGTTATGAGTTTCCTTCATGCTGAAGAGCAAGAAATTAAAAATCATTCTTCCTTTTTCATGAACAGAAAGGAACATTCAACTAGGTACCCCATTTACATCAGCCTCATGGTGCTACAGAGCAGTTTCTAGGTTTGCCTCTAGAGTCCCTGAACTCTCAGTGTCACTTTGAGACGAGCTTGAAGATGCAAATTCCTTCACAAGAACAATACAGATACAGCCCTTACCGCCTTTTTTTTTTTTTWAAATGAAGGTTATGGACTATTTTCCATAKAATAATAATACTGTTTAATCATATTAACTTAAAAACACCTGTTGTATGAAGGGATTCCATTCCTTCAGCCTGGCAGGGCCCCTGCACAGCAGGCTTTGGGCATGCCTTCCCCAGCTGACATAYTTCTACTCACAAGACCCTGTAGTATCCACAGACCTCATCTTACGTGTGAATTGCTAAGAGGAAAGCTGGGATCCAGTTTCATCTCTGCTTCCCAATTCCAGGCTGGACTTCTGGCCTGAGGTTTTCTCTGCAGTTAATAAAGAGGGTAATTTGACCTGTTTTAGGTCAAATGAATGGCTCTCATRGGGAACTGTTGACTACAGAGCAAAGCTAGATTCCCAAGCTAAATTTAGGTGAAACAGATCCTTCCCTCAGAACAGGAAATCATATGTACTCACCAGAAAGATTCTGGAACACTCTCTCTCCCTCTTCTGAGTCCTCACCACAGGAATATTATYCCATTGATTCAATTTAAAATTACTTTTAATGAAAAATGTTGAGCCAGATTKCTCCAGCTTCATGAGACAAGCAGGGACTTCCAAGGCCAGCAAATCCCCTCTGTTTCTCCAAAGAGTCACTTAAGAACTACACAGAACCCTCAGTTTTGTGCATTGGTGTGAGAATCAGATGTGCTAGACTCAAAGCAGGCTCCAGGTAAGCCCAGGRAGATTTCCATCCCAGGAAACGCCAGTGCTGAGCCATACATGGTGCTCAGAGACACAGGCACTGCAAGCCTGGCCCAAGCCCACAGGATTTGGTAGGACAGGACACACCTAATGCAGCATCAGCATTTCCAGCATCCACACCATTACCTGCTAGCAATTTCTTAGTGAGCTCAATTTTAGTGTCTAGGTCCCTCCTTCAAATCAATTTGTGCCACATCTACAGATCAGTAGTAGCTTTACATTTCTAATAGTTTTGAATGAGAAGAAAAAGGAATAAGAAACCACAAGACTACATATTGATATAAAAGCTTTAGAAAGGAGATACTCAGCAACAAAAGTATTTACTGACAACAGTGACAATTACTTCATCCTTAAGACTAGGTTAGCCTGTTCTTACTGCTTCATTTAAACCAACATACTCAAGGAAATATCACTGCACCTCTACTGTGGTTTGATTCAGATCTGAGCCAACCTTGCAAGAAAATTTATTAAATGATATTAACATAGCAGTGAGATCATACTCTGACAAACAAGAATAATGAGGTAAATTAAGGGGAGATAGATATTGAGGCTTTCCACTAAATGTCCTTAATTTTGAAGGTTTTAGACATACCAGCTTCTGAACCTCAGTGCAATTTTAGTTTTTTACTATTTGCGATATTTATAGCTTCCATTTACATAAAGTAATATATAATTTTAATGCAGGTCTAATAGTTTCAACTGCCGTTGACACAGACTGTAAAATGAAAAAGGGAGMATACCTTGTTGAGTGAGATGCTATTTTATATCATTCCTGCCACCCCAACCACGGCAATACAGTGGGTTAATGCCATATTTGGATTCCAACCTTGTCAACACATCAAAGATCCTCCCAGGTGAAGAGGAGCAGGGCTATGCAATTGATCTCCCCTAACCTGTAACGTCTGTGTCACTCTGGTCCAGGGTGAGCCACTGCAATGCATGCTTCTTTTTGAGAGAGGTAAGAGAGATGCCTTGAAGAAGTACACGATGATGAAAGGTATGAGACAGGCACAGACCTTGGAAAATGTCAAGGGAGATCACAGTCAAAACTGCCTTCTTTATCCAGAATAAATAACAGCAGTTGTGGATTATGTGACTGCAATTCTGTGGAGGAGGTCTGGTGACATAAATCACAGTAAAGACAACTTGAGACTCTTTTTAAAGACCAAGGAGGTTATTCATATTTTTAGYTTACATTCTCCTGTCCCCAGGCACAATCCCTAAAGGCATTTCTATGGCCACTGAGAGTCCYCCCAGTGCACTGTTTTTACCTTCTCTATTTATTGTCTGCTGTCACCCCCACACTATCGTTTTTTCCTTTCCATCCTTCTGCACACTCCTCCCCGATCACAGATTGCCGCCATCCKCCCTGCTCCAAATTCACTGCTTCCATTATCACTTCCCTTGCAGCTGGGGCACATCTGCTCTCAGATCCACTTTACAATTTTTCCTGAGGCTTTGCCTTGCTCTCAGCATTGCTGGAATGCCTGTGCAAGGAAAGCAGCAGCTACAGGAATCTCGCCACCATCTGCGGCTTGATTCAGAGCCATTGCAGGCAGCAAGAAACCCTCAGCTTCAACTGCAATCCAAATCCTATTACCACTGGTTTTTCCTCTTTCAAAGTGCTGTTGAATTACACAAAYAAACAAGTTAAATTGCACCAGTATTACCAAAAAACAGGTCAGCAACTCTGGATACCTAATTTCTGGCACACTGGGTTTGGTTCAGAAAACAGAAAACAACACACTTGCTGCCTGAAAGAAGGTTCTGGAAAAATCAGYGGCAATGTCTTCACCAGGGCACTCAAAAAATGAGGAGTCCTGAAGAGAGGCCAATCCAGGTTTGCAGGTTCAAGCACATTTCCTCATTCTGAGTAACCCCAACAGTTTCTTACCAAGCTGAATGAATCGCACAACACTTTCCTTGGCATCAGTAAACGTGTCGAGATTTGTCGCAATAAAACTTCAATGTCAATGCAAAAAAGGCCGTCGCACATATGGGAAAAGTAGAAAAAAAACAACCCAAAATCTTAAAAAATATGTTTATTTTCTCCTAATTCCTTCAGCTTTCATTCTCTTACAGACATATATTCCTTCTCTTGAGAGGTGTTGCTGCAAAAAATACAAGGTTAACAATTTTAAATGGAACTGTGACTTTACTTTTCTATGTCCTCCTGTTTAATATAATGATCTAGACRGGTTTTTTATTGAATTCAAGTAACATAATGACTTGTCAAATTCTTCCTGCTTTCAAACATTCTGTATGGAAATAACTGGTATGTATATTTTTAAAATGGCAAAAACAGCAGAAGTGAATAACAGGCATAAAGATTTTCCTCTCTTTTTAAATACATATTTCCCAAATGAAGAAAACTGCACAGTGCAATCAAAATGAAACACAAAAATATAGCTATCACTTTGATTTCCCTTTATTTTCTGGTTGAGTTACCCCCAGATGCCTTTTTCATTAAAAAGAAGAAGAAAAAAAGGCATTTTGAAATCTCTGTGCTGTTGCTTTCCTTTTTTTTTTAAGGAAAGACAGACATGAAAAGGTCTAAACCAGAGACACATTATTATTCAAGAAACATTTAAAGGAATAACCACTTGCATTACTAATATTTATCACTCATGCAAACTATTTAGCATGAGAGACAAAAGAAGATTATATATATAATCTACAGCTATGTGTATATCAAAAAATACCAGTTCTGGAGAACAAATACAGCACACAGAAAAGGGAAAAAACCAACAAAAAAATCAGCCAATACCAAAACATCCCAAAGCAGGGAGGAGAATGAAGGAAATTAAGAACTTTTCCTGAGGATAGTAAAGGTTTAGCATGGTTAGATGGCTTTACAGTTTCTTGTTTTCAAATGCCTTGAAGAGAATTAAGAATTAACTGACATGTTCCWTACCATGTCCCATGGTAAAGACTGTACAAAAGCAAAGGGGGAAATGTTGGTAGAGTACTAAAGCCCCAGTTCTTTTTGCTGTCTTTTCTCCAAGCACCCATTGATTTCAGTTCTCAGGGCTCTAATTGCTTCTTTTCAGACTGATTTGAAGGCATTAACATGCATAAATTTCCATTTGTGCTCTTGGGGTTTGTATGGCCAACACTACTTGTTATTCTTCCACAGTCTGTTCCCCTGCTTCTTCTACTTTTAAGGTCTACTCCAACAGAAAGCTTCTGTCTTGCATTAAAATACAGTTATGAAATTCATAACTAAACAGTACTTTAAACCATATTGTTTAATCTTATGACTTTTCCTCTGACAAGTGTGAAAACGTGTGCAATACGACAGAAGGTTTGCTATAGTAATTGCGTGTTGTGATTGAATGAGAGAGTAACAACCACAGAAATAACTGTCTTGCTGAAATTACTGCAGAAGGTAAGTTGCTCCTGTACAGTTTTAACTCATGCACCATCTGTTTCCGCAGTCCTTTAAATGTTTCTTCAACTAGTTAAGGGATTTGRTTGTTGTTCCTACAGGCATTGCCACATTTTCTCTGACCTTTTGCACATTGTACCTTGGAAAGGGCACAAATCTCTCCATCCCTTTCTGTCCTTCCTCCTCTCAAACCCTACTCACTGGGACCCATTTATCCACTGCCCACATCTGACAGACTTCCCACTCATGTTTTCTAAATTCTTCCCACACTTGCTAGCAAAGAGAAGATTACATATGGGCAAAATGCATAGGTCCCTTTGTGTATCCAGTAGATGGAGACACAGTGTTTATTTCCCTAAAAGCTGACACTATTAAAAAACAGTTCAAGAATCAAGTAATATCTAAAAATTATTATTATAGTCAAGAATTACCTAGTTGTGAAAACAGAAATATATCAAAATAATAATCACACTGTAGAGCTGAATTACAATGCTAAATCATTTGCAATATAGCACTAAATAACACTGCATTAAACTTAACAGATTATCAAGACTAATTCTATATTAAAAAAACAAACAGCTGAAGTTAAAATGAAAATGAAATACAAACAAAATCTCTTCATCTAAAGCATTTTCTCCTTTACACATCAGAAGAGCCAATACAACAAAACTATTGTAACACTGCACACATTGACATGATGTTACAACAGTAATGTAGTCACAGACACCTTGTAGTTACAACAACTGAGGTTCCTTCAACTCAAACCTCCAGGTGAACAAAAAAAAAATGGGGATAGCAGATGAAACCAATGTGTTGCAAATTAAAAATGAATAAAAGGAGATTCTTCTTCACATAAAACAGTGGATGCCACAGAAATGAGAAAAGCTTAGAGGAGCTGAAAATCAATAATATGAATTCACCTAAGAAAAAAGCCAATGAGCAATTTAAAGCATGGAGATAAAAGCTGTGGATCAAAAAGTCCCTCACTGATGAAAAACCAGGGCTAGGGAAGTGTTTTGACAACTGCCATTAAATGCTTACCCCATCCCCTCACTCCCCACCAAGCATCAGCTTTTGGCCAAAGCCAAGGCAAGGCACTAAGACACTTTGCATTTGGGCTCACCCAGCATGGCCCTTCACATACTCCTCAGCAAACTTGCTGCATAACTATTGAAAAAACTATGAACAAACAGGCAAGAGGAGTAGTTTTGGGGGGTTGTTGTAAGCTAAAATCTCTGTGATTTTAGAATTGCATCAGGACAGCAATTGCCAAAATAGCAAATGACTGCAAGCCTCCTCTGCCCTGACCAAGACAGGGTTTTGGAGAGCAAGCCTCCATCCCATTGGCTCCTGCAGGTGTCCTTCTGAGCAAAGGGTATCTTTGTATGTAAAGCTGTAAAGCCAGCGGGGGAGTTTATTGCATGATGTGCTCGTGCTTCTCTGTGGCACAAACAAGAAATGTGTATCACACTAGCCAGTGCTAATCACACAAGGGAATACAGACCCTCCTTATCCTTGCTGGATTTGCTGCAGCCACCAGGCAGCGTTCTCTCTTCCCTTGTGAAGGACTCTCCCTCTGGCCTCCTTTGTTTCTTCCCAATGTGCTGCTGTAGGAGGCTTTAGGAAATACTTCAYCACTGCACAATGAACAGCTCTCTGAATCCAAAACATAGAACATTATATTGCCTTATCTTTTATGACAAAATAYGTGTTCTATGCCCACCTTTCATAAGCATATTGAATACAATAATGTAATAATAACATCTAAAATATTTGACAAAACTCTACTTCTGCTATATCTTATATTTTTTTGGTAACTCACTGTTCCATCTGAGAGCAGCTTTCTCATAATAGAGCCCCCTAAGAAACATACCATCCCCAGCAACATCTTAAAAGTTCAGCATTTGATTTGCCTTTCCAGRCAGAACTGTTTTCAAGAAGTCATCCAAAATCGCTTTCAGATAATTTCTCCCCAAGGAGTTACAACTAATTAAGAGTCCATGCACGGGTTAGCAATTTACATGATTCCATTGTGGATTCTGCAATTTTTATCTAAAGTCTTTGAAGTTTATATATAATGTCAGTCATTCTGAGTCATCAGTAAATTACAATCCTCTATACTGCACTGCTGGAAACACTGTTAAATACATGCAGCAAAACTGGTCCTGACACCACTCCCTCTAACACTGCTGTTAACTTCTTCCATTGAGAGAACAGCTCATTTGCTCATGTCTCAGTTGCTAATTGATTTTTAATCCATACCTTCCAAAGGCTATTGATTTCTCCATCCCATGAATCTTTTTTGAATAAACAATGCTGCTTACTTTTTCAAAAATACCCAGCAAGGAGGGAGGCTGCCACTGCAGCATAAGCCTTCATGGTTTAGTGGTGCCAGAAAAAAAGTAGGAGACTCTCTCTAGAGTGTCCAGACCAGACAGTCAAGACTTTCATCCTTAGCTCAGTGAAGGGGGCACACACTGCCCAGGACRGATGGGTAGAGCTGGGCAAAAATAGCAATTCTAAGCGCAGGTAGCAGCAAACAGAAGGCAGGGAGGCCAATACATGTGACTTTTCAGCCAAGTCTTGRGCTGTTCTAATAATAAACCAGGGAAATAGCTTGAACATTACATGTTATTGAGCAGTGGACCCTGACCTTTCTCAGTCCATACACCGCAAGMAAAGTCAGCCCTTGCCTTCCCTGGCACACGGAGCACGGTGACAGCAGCTCTGGCTTCAGCTCGCTCGAGTGACCTGTGGCCACAGGACAAAGAGCACTGCTAAAGGTTTTGGCTTTTCTTCTTAAGAAGACATMATTTTATTTTACAGGTATTTGTGACAGTAAGCTCTCCTCATAAAAASAGTGGTAAATTGACTAATGATAAATCAAAATACTGTGGTTTTAGCTGTACGTGGAATATATTTGGAATGATTTAGTTGGTAGCACTACAAGTGGAGTACAAAGCTTTCTCATTTCTCTCCTTCAAAATATTTCTTCAAACCTAGTGTCTAAAAAACATGACAAATATTAAGTTGGTGTTTGACTTTGTYAAATCCTAACAGCTAACACTACCTCTTCACTGGGGTCCTTAAACAGCCACSTTAAATACACCAGCAATAATAAAAGCATAAGCTGTGACTGATTTGGTCTCTTCAGCTGCTGGGATCAGTCCAGACAAGCCACAAATTCTTTAGGAACTAAAAAGCCGAAAATTAAAACACACAGATTAAGCTAAACCAACTTYAACACACTTCAGGATTTTGGCTACCACTTCACCTATAATTAATATTGGCACTAATATGTCTTACCATATTAGAACCAGTATGGCCATAAGTCTGGCATTATGGCATGGAATAAAAACTGGCCAATCCCATATTGTGACTCAGAGAAGATCTGTATGTGATCTGGCAAAAATTGTAGTCCTTTCTCCTCAAGCCCTGAGAGCTTCCAGAGGATATGGCTATGCCATCACTCAGGACAGTGAAGAACACCTGTCATGGATTTCCAGGTACAGAAAAGCTCTGTCTGAGAACTGGAAGGAAAACTGTGGAATGATGGAGGATGGAAGGGAAAAGGCAATGAGGATACAAGTTTTACTCTAAGAGCATCTGYAAGATCAAAGAGTTTCAGAGACCACTTGCCTGTAGCTGCAGACACTGTAAATCATAAATTTATCAGTATAAGGATTTTAACACAGGAACTCCAAGGACATACAAGTAGCAAACSTACTTCACTAAATACTAAAGCTTCCTTCTCACAAAACAACTTTCGTCACTACATAGAGCTGTGTGGGTAAAAAAGASCAGGGGGAGAAAAGAAACTTAAATATGAGGGTGGTAAGGCCCTGGCAAAGGTTGCCCAGAGAAGCTGTGGATGCCTGATCCCTGGAAGTGTCCAAGGCCAGACTGGACAGGGCTTGGAGCAACCYGGGATAACGTAAGKTGTCCTTRYCCACAGCAGGGGGCTTGGAACAAGATMATTTTTGAGGTCTYTTTGAACCCAAACCATTCTGCAATTCTATGACTTTCCTGATTGTTTTACTTTAATTTTCAAAATACTTTTTCTCAGTATTATCTCTAATTTCCAAATGCACTTTAACAATGGACTAATTCAATTTATAGCGCAGTATCAATATTTTTCTATTGCATAATAATTCACTTCATAAAGGGCTGGAAGRTCCATTCTTTTGTATTTTGAGCCAAAAAAAATTACATTTTCCTATGTTGCTCCTAATTATTAGATACAAAAGGAAACCARCAAGTAAATAAATTTTACTCAAAAAAAAAGAGAGAGAAAACAAAAGCTGTTTGGCAATAYTCTTCACCACAACCTAGATTCTACATTTGACAGAGAAATCCACACTGTCTTAACCCTRAGTCTAGGCTAATAATTATTATGAGAAACAGCATAAATTGATCAAGCTTTGTCATCAGAAATTAGAATAAGGCATATCTTTGTCTTTAAATAAAATGAAAACAACAACAACAACCTGTTATTGTACTAGTAAGGAAGGAAATACCCATATGTGACAGAGACTGGCAGTATATTTTACACAGTCTGTGCTCAGAGTCYAGTGCTGAAAGGCAATACAGCACTCAGAGAGGGACTCCACATCCTCTACAGTGGAACAGGCTGTCGGATCAACAATAAAATGCCTGGAGATGTAGTAGGATGGCATTCCCAATATTTGCCTCTGCTGATATTGAGTCTGCTCTGTTGAAGCCTCGTGTTCAAGTTTTGCAATATCAGGTTTTGTGCAATAGAAAGAGTGATCTCCTCAAATAAAAACAACAGGGCTGCATAYTGTTCTCTGTAATTGTCCCTGTGGTGGGGGTGAAGCCAATCCTGTCACACAAGGGATTATCAATGGCTGCATCTAATGTGGTCTACTCCCTTTCTGATATCACTGAAACCGTTTACTGGATCTGCCCTTTTCGTCAATACCTTCCTTTCACATAAATACCATTTTCAATTTTCATCAATATGCTCAGTTCTCTCCCAACAGAGCAAAACTGAGGAGGAAACAAAGGGCGATTATGCAAACTATGTGAACATCAGCTTCATGTAAGCTTTGTTCTACATTCAATCAAAMTTTAAGGACAAACAGCTAATATTTTGTTAAAACATCACAATAAAAAGACCAAACTGGGCAATTTGAAACCTTACAGAAAGAGAACACAGAAGCCATCACCTGAAATACTTCCAGCAGAGGTGTCTCAGACACCACTTACCTTGTTTCAACTCAGATACATAAAAATCTGAATCTGACCCACACTGTAGTCTTCAGATAGATCATTATCTCTCTCATTTCAAGAAAACCATATTCCTGATGCTACAAGAACTGCAGCAATAGGCTTAGTTGGACCTACTCTAATCAAGGAGCCATTTTTCTCGTGAGATACTTCTCCRTATTGAATGAGTGGGGGGAAATGCCAGCGTTTCTCTGCTGGTCTTGGCTGGGATAGAGTTAATTTCCTTCTTAGTACCTGGACTGTGCTTTGGATTTGTTCTTTGATAACACAGGGATGTTTTAGCTATTGCTGGGCAGTGCTTACACAGAGCCAAGGCCTTTTGCGCTCCTCACCCCYGCAGCGAGAAGGCAGGGGGTGCACAAGGAGCTGGGAGGGGACACAGCCAGGACAGCTGAGCCCAGCTGGCCAAAGGGACATTCCAGACCACAGGACAACATGCTTGGCCTTATAAAGCTGCAGGGAGAAGGAGGATGGAGGGGACATTGGGAGTGATGACATCTGGCTTTCCAAGCAACCATTGTGTGGCACCAGGCCTTGCTTTCCTGGGGATGGCTGAACACCTGCCTGCCCATGGGAAGCTGTGAACGAATTGTTTTGATTTGCTTGTGCGCACAGCTTCTGATTTCYCTATGTCCTGGGTTGACTATATGATGCTTTTATCTCCAATTGTCTGTTCTGTTTTTGCTGAATAATAAGTTTTGCACCTTTAAGACTTGTTCCAGAGAGTGAAGGGGGGAGAGAAGAATGCACAGTTTGTTTTCATACACTGCACTCACTCCTCCACATTCCTGCTCCTGGACTGTGATGTCTGCAGATGGACAGACAGCGGGACAGAGCTCTCCTTTGTTTTAGYTAGTTTTAGCTAGCTGAGGCAAAGAAGTTCCCTGGACTGTGTTTTTTTTCCCTYTTCTTTGGGCCTGTTTAAACGTGCTCTGGCCTGAACACCAGCAGAGCACCGGCAGCTCCACCTTGGCCCACYGGGCCGGGCCTGGGCYRCGGCGTTTCCAGCAGTGAGGGACTGATSAGAGACTGATGAGAGACTGAGTGAGCTGAGCTGCAACCCRGGGAGAGACTTTCYCAGTTTGTCATCTCTGTTGGAGCAGCAAGGGGTTTTATTTTTTAATATTGTTTAGGTTTTATTGTTTAACAAACAGGTTTTTTCCATTTTTTTCCAAGGAGGTATTTTCTCCCGAACCGGTTGGTKGSAGGGGCCAGTTGAATCTGCTTTCCTAGAGGARCCCCTTTGGGGGTTCTCTACCAAAATTTGCCCTGAACCAGGACACCCTGCTAAACTGGGCTTATCTCAACCCAGGAGTTTTTTCACTGGACTCTTCTGATTGTTTCCCCCAATCCGCTAGTGAGGGAGCGGCCCTGCGGGTCTTAGCTGCTGGGTGATGACTTTCAAGGACTGAAATACGACAAATATGCCACTCAAATGAACCTACCTGCAGCATACCACAGGAAGAGATTTTATTGGCCCTGTAAAACCTGTGAGCCCTAGGAAGGCTGCTGCATATTGACTAAGGCAATTTCTCCATCAAGGAACTATTTACATATAAACAGGCTTTGCTATAGAAGCATGCCATGACATTAAAGATGAGGGACGAGTGRGGGAAACAAGTGCTGTCAAGGCCACTTCCAAACTAAAGTGTTTTCAAACCTCCCAAGGGATTTCCTTTGGCAAACAAAATAGTTTTTATTCAGCCATCTCTATCTCCTGCACATTTCTAGAAAGACATGCTCTCTGAGCTACCTATTACATAATTTAGTTCCTGGGATCTACTGTAATAATATTCTGTATATAAAAATAGGTCTAAAAGCGTTTTTTAGGGCTGCCAATGCATCTAAAAGTCTCAAAACTCTAGAATTATGATTGTTGCACAGTTCTTCATGTATTTACTCTGCCTCAAATATATTTTCTTCAGTTTCATGCATTTCCTTCTGCACAATCCTAACTTGTTCAGTTTATAAAAGCACAATTCATGTTATTAGCATGAGTTAGGTAACTCTAAGCATCTACTGAAGGAAGTGCCCCAAGCTTCCTGGGCCTTCCCCACTCTCCAAAGTATTCCTACAGCCACAAAACACACTCCAGAAAAGGATTTGTGAACCTGTGGATACCTCAGTGGCATAAAGTTTACTGTGATTCTGATGGGCTCATGACTGTTTCTACTGAAGGAGACAGAATCCCATACACAAAGTTTTTGTTGGCTTTGAGCTGGCTGCAATATACAAGACAAATTTTAATCCAGAAAAAAAGTACTGAGGTGCASATAAGTAACACCTAATATGACAAGGTTTTAGAAATTGAACCAGTGTAATGATTTTATGCCAGACCAGTGCTGTTTAACACATGGSTGTGGCAGTCTTTCTGCAGCATTGAGAGACCTGGAACAGATTTCCTGTATCATCAAACCACAGTAGAAAATGAAACAACTTCATTTCCTAAGTTTATCCACCAAAAAAAAGTGAAATGAAAAATAATGTGATATGAAAAAAAAAAAATATCAGAGTAATGAAAAAAAAGTATCAGAGTTGGAAATGCAGCAGCCTGATACACCGAGGTTGCTTTTTCTGTTTGTTTGGGTTTTTTACTAGAAATTTGCAGCTGGGGGCAAATCTGGGCATTTCTTTTGATTGCTGATGAACTCCCCTTCTACCCAGCTTTTTAAAGTTAGATCARCAGAAGAAATTCTGGAAACAGCCCACACCCTTCCCTGAATTTGCATGGCCTAGAACTCAAGCCTACAGCACACCTGCCTGCACTGCTCCACCGCCAGCCCAGACAACTCCTCTGCCCCCAGCAACAACAAAATGCAATCTGAGCTTGTGCATCCACAGCAGCAAYGCAGGGGAAACATGCTTCTTGCAAAACCCCAGGTTTTATTTTCAGACTCATAGTGTGAGCACTGACCCAGTACCATGTGGGAGGTGAAAGCTGCTGTGTCCCACAGACCGAGATGCTCAGGCAGCCTTCAAACCACAAAAYGCCACTCTCAGCCCTGCCAAACATCCCTCACACAGCTGCCTCCCAACAGCAGACAGTTTTCCCATTTTCAACTGTTGAAATAAATTATTTCTTTGCAATTTCAACATGTTGACTTCAAAACTATAATCAAAAGAACCTAACATTCAGAGCAAACATGAATTCATGAGGTAAAAGGAGCTCAGAAACAAAAAMCACAAAAAACAAGTCACTCCTGGATTTCTGCTAAAAGCAGGAATTTTTCTGTAACAATTGAACAAGAATTTCAGTTCCATACACACACTTGCTTTACTCACATTACTGCCTAAAGGATTTCTTTTCCAGAGGCATGAAGTCTCACTYTGAGATGTCCCACTGCATCTTAAGCAGCAGCCTGAGCAACATGGACTGGAATTCTGCTATTTCTGGTCACTTCAAACATCAGCAAACTAGTTGAYCAGACACATCTTCCACAGGGTCTGCAAAGCTCTATAACTTTCCTGGGGTTTCTTTAGTAGTAAAATGGTGTCCATTAGCTGCTGATTAATATACACTGGCCACATTATCTGCCTTCCTATAATAACAGTGCAATACAAGCAACCCTCACAGTAAGAAATGCTTTTGGACAGACAATGTCTGGTTACAGAGCATCAAAGAAAACATTCAGCCACTTTAAAAAAACAAATCTAACCAACTGAAAAACCCCAAACAAACAAAAGGAAAAAAATCTTTTCACCTTATCAGAATACAGAGGCGAGAAACTTTAGAATTAATTTACATTTTGGTATGCTCCTATATTCAAAATGAACTTGCTTTTGTTACCCTGATCTTTATTAAATATTCCATTTTCCTTCTCGAAGCGATGACATCTTACTGTAAATCAACCTTTGGTTGGAGACATAAAACCAGAAGTCATCCTACTGGGATCTAATTACCTCAGCTGGATTATGTTTTATCAAACAGATGCTTGCAGATTTTCTCCTTTGCTGTTTCTTTCTGGAAAATACCTCTGATATCTTTTTGGAAGTTTCCCACGCTAGCTGCACTTTGCTAATCAAACTTTGTGCAGAAATAGCCTTGTGSACTCCACCTGTAAGTTTTCTGAATTCATATATTTTAGAAATATATAAAAGCTCTCTGAGCAGCTTTTCCAGTCAGTCCTTGCTCTCTGCAGTCTGCCCTCATAGCAAAGCTCAAAGCTGARGCTTCATAGAGTCATTTGCATGATGTAATAAATTACCAGCATGAATCAGGTACATCATTAACATAATCATGTTAGCTTACAAAAAGCTCCACACATTAAAAACCTGTTTCCCTAACAAAGCAGAAACACAGAGCCTCAGGCTGCTCCTCAGCTCAGCAGCCCCTTGCCTGTGGAGTCATCCAAGGCTGGAGGGTTGAGCTGGTGTCTGGCTCTTACCCCAGAGCTCCTGTCCTAGGGAAACAGCCAGAGCCATGGGCCAAGGATTAAAAGGTGACACAGCAATGGAGCACAATGACTACTGCTGGAGAGATGACTATTAGTAAAGTTATAAAAGGCAACCCCAAAGCTGCTCTGAGAAACCTCATGGCCAAAATGTCCCACCTGGCTATTTCTGATTTTGGTCACATCCACAAGTTGGGTTTTTTCCCAGCTCTCCTCACTAAGTACATCCAAGTTACCACCAGGACATCACCTCTTGCCTTTGCCAATGGCATTTCATTCCTTTCAGCAACACAGAGTAAACACCAGGTTTCAGGAAAATGCCTCTGCAGGTTGAAGCTTTCCTGCAAAATCTCTTTTGCCTCCCTGGTTCTGAAGCCTCATGCTGTAAAGCCTTCCCTCTCCCTCTCTACCCTGGAAGGGATTAAGCAATTCTTCCAGACTTTTCTGGATCTTGTCTGTAACACTGAATATCACCAGGGCTACAGAGACACCAAACTCCAGTTATACCTTTTCCTCCACCTTTGCAGAGGTTGTGGCCAAGTAAAAGACCAATTAGGGAGCTTTCTTCCAATAGATGTGTCCTTCAATTTGAGATGTGGGATCAGTCACATCATGGCCAGCATTCCCCTTGCAAGGCAGGTACCCCACAGCTAGGTGATATACAAAGCTGAAGCTGATGTGCCGCTGACTGGTCCGCGGCAAAAAACCAGAAGAGCCTGATAAAAACAAGCTGAGAAAAAGTTGGCAAAATGATTATTTATCTCACAGTGTTCTCCTGTCTTTGAGTTTGGCCAGGTTGGGCTGCCTAAGGCTTGAGAGTGCTGCATTTTCCTCACCTGATCTATTATTCATGAGTTCAACTGTAATGACAGCCATAAAGATCACTAAGCTTATATCAGCAGCTGAAGTTTACAAGCTCCATATCCATCAACACCCCCCAGCTTCAACCACTACAGCAAAATATCTCAGAAAAACTAACAATGAACAGGGTAAAATGGGAATAGCTTCAGAATGTTGACATTCCTCCCAAAATACTTTCCCATTGTCTTGAGCTTCAGACACAGCAGGTTTCACCAGACTCACCTCTGTAATCAGACTGTTRTATGGCAAAACTTCACAGAATAAATCCATTTAAAAATTACAATAGCAATCAGAAAATCCTGCAGTTTTAATTGTGCAATGTACTATTATTAAATATCTACACAGAGTTACCTTCCCTAAGGGATGTGCTTTCTGCTGGGGAGTGGAAGGGGATGGAGATTGACGTAAGCTGCCCTACAACTCTCTGCACTCCTGAATTATCATTTTTTAACCTTGGGGAAAAATTGAATTCTGCTACTGAATAAATTTAGCACAGAGTCAACTTAATGATCACATTAGTCCCTGTCTGTTCTCCCAATGCCCATTCACTATTTAATTAACCTATTTCTGTAGGTTACTTCCTGGAGCTATTTTTAGGTAGTTTAATCTAAGTCATCCCTTCTCTGAAGATGGTTGCATGAATTACCTTTCTTCTACCAACTGTATCATTGCCATTTGAGCGTTAGCAGGAACGTGGTTATGCCAAAGCCTGCTTCCACTTAATCTGTCAGTGTATCACTGCCCAAAGTCTTTTTTTTTTTTTCTGGTTAATTCTTGGGACCACAGAAATCATTCCTGCTACTTTAGCAACTTGCTAGAAGATGGATTTTCTTCRGTCAGACCAATAATTCAATCACGATCACGGGCTGATTTAATTACAGGGGGGTGGAAAAAGAACCTATACATCATTTTCCTGGAAGCAAGACCCACACACCAGAGATCTTATGACAAAGGCTTCGTGTGCCAGCCCACACAGCCTGCAGCTGTAGCAGCCAGAGGGGCGTCTGCTGGTGAATGCGCTGACAGAAAAACCTCATTATCCAAACTGGGGAAGTGACGTGTTCACTGCTTTTGTCTGCAAAGGGTGCAGGATGGACATGACTAACAACCAGAGAGTTGTTATTGTGGTTCGTTTGCCTCAGTGCACAGTTAACTGCAAAGCTAAAAAACAGGCAGCTAAAAACCACACCAAAATAACTACTAGGGCAGGAGCCCAGACAAAGCTTTAAAATATATAGAATTGCCATTTGGAGCCTGGGATTTGCCTGAAGTCTTTGGAAAAGGAACCTGAAAAAAGAGACCCTACTTCCCCAGCTGATCCATAGAGAGGCTGGGCACCTTTAGGAAAGAATTTGTAACTACCAGGGTAATATTCTGAGTGATTGTGATACTGGCTGTCAAGATCTCACAAGTCTTTAGCTGTAGCAGATTGCTGTAGACTGGTTCTTCCCTTTGCTGAATATATGTCTGAGATTTTATCTGTTTTTTTCTGTATTATCATTGCAATTTTGACCAATCTGCTGGCAAATCAGCCTTTCCAGCCTCATTCTCTGCCTTTGGAAAACATATCAAACCATTCCTTATACCTCTAATGGGTAAGAGATGATGGCTAAGGTTTTCAAATTCCTTTTCCAAAACATTCCATCTATGTTTTAGTGAAAAAGCAAGCTCCTGGGACTTGGAGCAAGGGGGAGGGGCTGGCAGGAGATCTTAGCTGTCTCTATTATTTTCATAAAGTCAGTTGAAGTCCCTTAGAAGGCAAGAGGAAAATAAAATGTGGTCTGTGTAGTGGTGAATCCAGCACTATAATAATCTCTGCACTCTTCCAGCATGTAGTTTGAAGTAAGAAGCAGAAAATAAAGGATTGTCTTTAAAGAGTTAAGAGTTTAAAAAAGTTTACAGGTAAGAGTCAGAAGTATGATTGGCAAATGTGAAAAAAATAACAGAGAAGGACAACGATAATAAAAAGATGAAATAATGAAAGATTATTAATGATTACAAAGTCAGACCTGTAACTAGATGCCTTCAAATTAACTCAGCACACACATCAAATATTGCCTTTTCTGGCCTTCAACTTGTGAAAACATAGTTTCATTCTTCTCCTCTGAAATGTTCCTATATCATGTATGATTTTAATAGAATAATTTGGTTTTCATATTATATGTATTGATTATATATCATTACTAATACTATAATATCTTATTTTTCTTTCATATAAATGTTATGTATCAAGTAAATCTTGCTGGGACTAAATTTATCACTATACCACCGCCCAATATTAAGGAAATATTACAAATTGCTAAAATAACAATTATTATATTAAAATAATATATAATACACATTTTCTAAAATAGTGTATATAAAATTATGCTTCTAATATAGCAATATTTTCCCCTTATGTGTATTTTAAACAATGCTGGAGATCTGTAAGATACAGAATTTCATGACAAATATCAAGTAAGGATATCAGATATTAGGTTTTCTTTAATTATGTGCAATGTTTCGGTCAATAATAACACAAAAAATTAAATATGAGGTAAATGTAGTATCGATAATTAAAATGTTCAGCTTACTCAGGCTGGGCCATTTACAGGAAAAAAAACAAGAGTGTGCATACCATAAGTATTCTTTTTTTTTGTACTGACTTTAACTTCAAGTATTCTGCCAGGATTTTTTCTCCTAATTCTTAGGAGAACACATGTTCATTAATAACTACAATGAATACAGGATTTTTTTATGCTACTAATATACTTAGCAACTGCAGAAAGCAAGAGATGGTGCAGAACCTGGAGAGCTTTTCCTGGATAACTACCTTTCCACAAGTGTGTAATGGAATAGGGGGGTGCCTGTGACTTTTTGGGTGTCTGACTGCACCAGGAACGTTCTGCAGCAGAAAATGCCTTTTTTAATGCCAAATCTGCCAGAAAATATGATCACAGTTGCTTTTTTTGCAGCATCTAGGAATAAAATCAAGACTTCAAAGGGATGCCTGTAAGTAGGAGGGAAAGTGGATGCAAAGCAAAGCTGAAACCAACAGTGAAAAACGAAAGGAAATTCTGAACTTTGAAGTCATAAATTTCATGTTACCTTACCAAGAGTATTGTCTCTAAGCATTACCACCTCTCCTCTCAAAAGAATTTCATACCAGATTTGATAGAGACAATATTTTGGTTTTTCTTCAGATCATACAAATCTGTGAGACTAGTTAAAGAAAATTAAATAACACCTAGTTTAGGAGSACAGTTGTTTTCCAATTTTTGTTCYGAATACCTTGCTCTTTTAAACATATATTTCTTCCTGATAACAGCCTAAAAATACTGTAAATATCTTGTAAAATCCCTGTTGAGCTGTGAGATTACCTTTCAGCTCTGCTGCCAGTTGATATGCTAACAACCAGCAAGCAGTAAGCTTTCTTGACCTTGAAGGGACAAGCTGCTGCAATGAAGTGAAAGACCATATTTCAACAGAACTCCAAARACAACTGCAAATCTTCATTTTTCCTGTTCTCAGCCCAGATCTGAGGTGTTGTCTCAATGAAATTTGGAAATTACATGTCAAAAGAACTTTGCTAAGTCCAACATAAAGACAAATTTCTCTTTTGTAGGAGCTGACAGATAAGATACAGAATCTGCAGTGTTCACACGGATACTGCATTCAGCATCCTGAAAATCAGTTCACAACTACTTGTTGCTCATATGTTCTAATCTCTTCTAAAGGGACTTCTGGGAAGCAGATTTTCAAGAAAGGGGGAGGGGGAATCCTGAAAACCAGTGGTTGGAGGTCCAGCTGAGAACTGCAGGAAACAAAGAAATCTGTCATTGCATAATAATGCCRATCAAAATCCTCTAAATTCAGGGTCAAACTAGTGACTGTGACTCCTTGTCATCCAGCCATCAGTCCAGCCTGTGTAGGTAAATTAGATTAGTGCTGAATTTGTCATGCCAAAGCCCACTCTTGGAGGTGTTGGGAGAGCTGTGGCCTTGTTAGGTGCTAGCTCTCAGGGGTTAGGAGTTTTAGGGGATTACTGCACTATTGCCAGTTGATTGAAAACACCARTTTTTGTCTATGGGGCACAAGTTGTCAGGCATGTCATGATTTGGTCYTTACTCAACATGTTGGAAGTTCTCACTGTGTTCCTACTGCTGCCATCTCCTTTTTTGTTCAGACTATGCAGAAAGGGTACAGAGAGAAGGGCAAGCCTGCACATTCCTACCTGACACCACGTGTCTCTCTGCCATGYACAGATAATTCTGCTTTTCCTTCCTCTTGGCAACACCCAGGGGTCTGGATGTTTTTATTTTGTTTTGTTTTTATTTTGTTTATTGCTCACTGCAAAATGCCTGCCTGTACCTGACCTGATTATTACTCTTTCTTTTATGAAATTAAGCAAAACACGCTGCCATGTGGAAGAGCTGGATCAGTATCACAATTCTGCACASTACCCTGACAAAAAAGGACCAGGCTCTCCTACAATCCCTGAGGCTCCTCCTTGCAGAGCTCCATGAGCTGCTCTGTCACACCACAGTTCAGTATGCACATGGAATGCCAAAATACTTAAGATACTTTGGGCACTGATCCATATAGCATCCACAGCATAAACGGTGAAGTTTTAAGGAGAAACCCACAGCTGCTGAATTAACCACGCATTTGAATTTCTTCCTCTTTCCATGCCTGCAAGGCAAATTACATTTATAAAAGTTTACAGCAGTCCAAACCCAGAAATAACCCCTATAATAATGTATTCTGACCATACTGTAAAACATGCATAGTACTTTGGTGAGGAATATTTATTACGTAGTATATAACTGAAGTTTACCAGGAGATATTTCTGGAAAGATATTGCATTTTACTTAAAAAACTTCAGTGGACAGAGCTTAGAGAAACCCAAAACAACACAAAACCAAACCCATGTTTGGCAGGAAAGCATCCAAGTTCATTTTATACTATTTCTCCCCCTGCTTCCCTACCTCTGTGTCCCAGACTCCTCTCCCTACCCACCAGCCTGTAGCTTCCAGTTTTTCTAACAACTGAAGCGGCAGAGATCTGTCATAAAAGCCCACAACTTTTGGGCTTTTGGATAGTTGAACAGGCATCCATTTAATTYCACAGGTTTTCTTGGTTTCAAGTTTGTTTTTAAAGAAAAGATGAGGACAACATCCAGTTTCTTACATCCTGCTGCCTCTAGTGATTCTAACTCCCGTAAGGAATGTGGGCTTAGTCTACAAAATTTATCAGAACAATTTGAAATCTCTATATTAACCAATTTTCCCTATCATCTAAAAGAATCAAGGCACACACTAGRATGATATTGTGCCTTTATGACAAGAGTTTTCCCGCTAACTTTAAGATGGACAGATTGTACCTCTTGTTCTCATTTTTCCCCAGCTTCCCCAGGGGAAAACTCAAAGCCATGTAAAATTTCAGACAACTGGCTTACATAGACAGCTAAAAGAGAGACAGAAGGAACACAGATGTTATTCAGAAAGCCAAATTCAGCCTTGGTAATGCAGGAGCAAACACAGCCCTTAAATTTAAAAACAGGTAGGTGAAATGTAAGGATTTTCAGTACTCTCTGTTGAGTTGAAAACTGAAAACTTTAAAACCCTCTAGTTACATAAAAATAATGAAAAGCAAAGTCTGTCCACAGGATGCAAGCATGACCCATGCATCCCATGAATCATGAGGATCATTCATTACAGGACAAAACAAAATTATGGTGCCTTTTATTCTGTYTGAATGAGACTTTACTCCACCAATAGTCCTTCCAATGTCCAAAAGAGGGAGAGTGATGAAATCAGCGCCCCAAATGGCATGTAAAGCATTGAATTCCCAGTCTGAATAGCTCTCTACATACATTGTCTATTCTTTAGGATAATTACCACAGGATTTCTCTGCAAGAAGCCTTTAGAAAGCTTACCAACTTTGACCAATACATTAGCTACAGTTTCAATTACCCTGTTAATGTGAAACGTTTTTCAGCAYGCAGCCTCATAGAAACCAGTTAGCAATACTATTACCTTCACACTTAGTGGGTGAAGAATTGACAAAGATTAACATTCAAGCAAAGAAGTGCTTAGCTGACTTATGCAGGTAATAATCATGGGCACATAATTATGCCAAATGGAAAAGAAAGGGAAAAACACACTYGCAAAAGCAATGAAAATGCTGAATCCTAAAACCAATCCTACAAAGGCTAGTAAGGCACAAGATACACTATTTGTGAGCAATGGTGGCATACAAATGAAACACACTGAAAAAAACCTACCCAATCAAGAGTGCAACTGGGAATGTTGGTAAAGTGCACTCCATAAATTCACACAAACAAAAGGAATAATTAAATAGAACTTTGTTTGCCAAAACTGACGTACAGCAAATAGCTGTGAGAAAAAGATCATGGCAATCACTGCAACCCAAGTCCCACTGCTCTCCAAAAAGTGAATGCTCCTTTAAAATGTATCTTATTTGCTCTCCATATTTGAAATGTAAATGCTTTTTATCAGCTACATTAGTTTCATAAGTATTTTGAAATTGATATATTTACTGTAGCAACTGAATAATTGTGAATTCTAAGAGAAGTTTCTGTTGCTATTTTTCTTCCTTTGTTGAGAAACAACAYGAGCTCTGATTGCGAAAATTACTTAAATTCCTGCACTACAGCCCACCCCTGAACAAARCATTAAGGTTCTTACCTGTTTTGCTAAGCTGCAATGAAGTTAAGTACGTATTTAAATACTTTGCAGAGTCTGAACACAGCATTTGGCTAAGCCCAACTGCACAAGATTGTATACGCTGCCAAGCTTGTACAAGCTGGCCTAAAAAACTTTATTCACATGCCAGAAGGTTTGCCACAGCAAGAGCCTTAGACATTTATTTGGAAATCTTCATGTACCAAAGACCAGGTCTTGCTGGCTGCACAAAGTCTTTGCTCTGTCCAAAGTAAACAGGAACAGAAGAAGTTTGAAGAGAAGTCAGTAGTGTGCAGCTTGCTCGTACTGAATCAYAAGGGCATGAGAACCTCTTCAAGGGAGATGTTACACCAGAGCACCACCCAGTTCAGGAGAGCTTCATTCCATTCTGCSTGGACACATCACCTGTCTTGGCTGCCATCATTCTGTCTCCAKGTGGGACATGTCCCCTGAGATACTGCTTTAATGCAAAGGGATGAACAACCAAATATAAAACATCACTAGGGTTTCTTACTGCAAAGAACCAACTGCTAAAATCTGCTACGAAACACCTCCTTCTCTAAAGAATGTTTTGGACTTACGACACCAGAAGAACACATCTGACATACAAAGATGATAGAATAGCACTATGAAAGATAAGACAGGACTGAACTCCTTTCTCTTTGGCCTCCTGGGATGTCTCAGTTTCCAGAGTGACCCATCTTCTGGGGAACACACTGGCCGGACTATGCTACACATCTGCCATCTTCTGTTGTTACTTATCTCTCTATATCCACATCCTTTTTATACCAATTTCTTATCTCAAAGATAAGTTAGTAAAAATGAACAGTTCACCTAGAATTCAATCTACTCTYTTGTTATTTAATACAACTGTGTGCTGCACCATCTCTGTAAACCCAAGCCCTGCATGCTGTGCCCAGTCAGCTGGGGGACAGACAGACTTCACAGGAAAGAGGGCCACCTACCAAACCATGCAACCCACTCCTCATGGGCCTGCAAGTACACAGATTCTTTTTCTTGGAGAGCGTCCATCAAGGTCTCCTCAGCTCAAATCACTGCTCTGCATCCCACTGCAGGCCATATACTGTGCAGGGAAGTACTGTGCATTCCCAGGAGGCARAAATCAAACAGAATTGTATTTCTCTGAAAAAAAGAGAATCTTTTCCTGTCAGAGAAACAGTTTCAAAACGTCTCCAATGCTCCTCTTCTCCTGTCTGCAGCTCTTTTTTTTTTTTTTAATTGGACTTTCCAGATAATTAGGRTGCCAGCACAAATTATTTGGCAAAGCCTGGACTACTGGCAGGTGGGCTGCTGCTACTCTGGCAATTTTGAGTTGGACAAAAAAAAAAATAAATTAAATCAATCTACAAAGCACAAAACGGCCAAACAGATTACTCATTAGCTGGTAAGCCACATCCCCTTGAGGCTGTTGATCAGGCTCTATCCCTGGCTGCCAGCCTGCTGGAGTGCAGATGGAAGAACTGGCTGTGGAAACACTTCTCTCGCCCACAGCTCAGCAGGAGAAGGGATCCCAAGCGCTGTTGGAGAATATTTCCCTGGTAACTTATCTTCTACTTATCAGTGCCTTTCCACTGCAGAAGCAGTATTTCTTTTCCTTAAGCAAGATCTAAAGGAAATTATTAGCAATTTTCAGTATTTGTTTCAAATCAGTTACTCCTTGCAGAACACTGAGCAAAGTTAATGGAATTTATTTTCTTGCTCAAAGGTTTTGTTTTCACTGCAACACAACTGGAGACAGTAAAGATAAAAATTTTGCAGCTGTTATTTGGTGGGCTCAGCTTCTCCATTTCCAAATATCATGCCGCTCTCTTTTGGTAGTTTTGACAAGGTCCYACCTATGTTTATACTGAATTTGCAGTGTTTATATCTTACACACTACCTGTATATTTCTGCAATAAACAATATAAACTAAATCAGGTCTACATTACATCATAATGAATCAATGGATTCAAATGTAACTTTATTCCTTAATTCCATGGTAGGGTTCTTTCCATCACAAAGCTTTGTACACRAAAGTATTGGAATCCCATCAAGTGCACCCTGCAGACACCTGGGAATGGAGCAAATCCAATCCCTTGTTATGATACGCCCCTGATGTTATGACTTGGATATGACTGTGATGTGTCAACACAGAGATTAATCAGCTTTTTTCCAATTTTAAGAAAGCCTGCAAATTTAAGCAATAAGTGAAAAAGAAAGCTTGGAATGGTCTCAATTAATGCAAATAAAATAACATTGAAATGAATACATGCCAATACCTGAATACGCCAAGCGCTGGAAGCAAAACCTCTCAGATTTCAAGAATKACAGGCGATGATGTTTTTTCACTTAATTTATATTCATAGAATTACAGAATGGTTTGGGTTGGAAGGGACCTCAAAGATCCTCSTGGTTCCAACCCCCTGCTGTGGGCATGRATGSCCTACACTAGAYCAGGGTGCTCCAAGCCCCACCCAGCCTGGCCTTGAACAYTTCTAGGAATGGAGCCTCCCACAGCTGCTCAGGGAAACCTGTTCCAGGGCCTCATCACCCTCACAATAAAGAGTTTCTTCCCAATATCTCATCTAACCCTGCCCTCCATCATTTTAAAGCCATTTGCCCTTGTTTTTCACCTCATGCTCTTGTCAGGAGTCTTTCTCAAGCTCTCTTGGAGCTCCTTTAGGTACTGGAAGATGCTAAAGTTTCCCTGGAGCCCTCTCTTCTCTGGGTTGAACAAGGTTTCATTGCATTGTTGTATTCCTTTCTTAGCACACAGTACACAAACAAGCATTTGTTCTTAATTTTCCAGTTTAGTGAGTTCTCCTAACAACCTCCTGCTCTCTSTCACCTCCACCAACTTGTCTCTCATCTGCTCTCCGACGATGTCCCATGGATCAGCACAGAGGGAATGTTAATGCAGGTCAAAATCCCCTCTCCCAGCCCCTTTTATTCCTGTCATGCCTAATCTCTGTGCAGAGCCAAGGGCGTTATATTAATCAGCTGTTGGGATATATCTTGCTTAAATTCTACTCTCTGCTTTACCCAGACCTGTTCTGAGCTGGCAGTTTGATTGGATGGCAGCTGGGGGGGTCCCTCACAAGCCATGAGACTCTGCAAGCTGCTCAGCCTGTGGTCTGGCAGTGGGACACGCCAGGATACAGCCAGCAAAGCAGCAGGACACACTCCAGAGCCTGGGGGGGACTTGCCAGTTACTGGGCTGGCAGCAGCACCAGGGTAAGGTCAGCTTGCAACTTCATTTTCAATCTCCTGCCAGCTATTCAACTCTTACTGTGACCAAATCCACTCATCTGGTCTTCACTCACACATCCTGGATGGCAGAGACACCCAGGAGAGGGGACAGCTGGGGAGACCTTGGATCCCTCAGGAGTTGTCACAAGTCCTCGTACTAAGGGACAAAGGGGCAGAGCTCATGGTGACACCGCTCCTCAGGTGTTGTKTGGCTCTCCAGAGCCCCAGGCACAGCCTTCCCAGGAGCTGCCAGGCTCAGACTGGGGACTGAGGGGCCCAAGTGCCAAGTGAGTGGAGAGCAGCATCCCTACACAGATGTCAGGCTGGGCCCCTCCCGCAAAGAGCTGGGGAAGGGATGACTGGAGATCCAGGAACAGGCACATTTGGTAGGAGTTTGTCCCTGCCAAGAGTTACAAAGTAGAAGGACAGTCTCTAGCAAAAGGGAAAGCACYTGGATTTTTTGCTTAGCATTGGCATGGCAGAAGAAAACAAACCTACCAGAAATTGCTGAGGTAGTGATATTGAAACACATAATAGTCCATGTTTGCAAAGGGCAAGCAGAAGGGGGAGGAAACAGGGGACTCTCATAACCACAAAGGTGAGGGACAGACAACATAAAACTCCTAAGAAAGCTGTTTCTATACTACAACCAAAACTAAACTCAGGCTGCAAAAAATCCTTGGGGAAGGTGCCCAGGAAAAAAAAATCACTTTTTCAATCATTAGGAAAGGAAACATCAAGACTGTATAAGGGTATTTCTAATATTATTTTTAGCCAAACAGAATCAATTGTAAGTTGTAAAGGGAAAGCAATATGAGAAGGGAAAAAATAAAATTACCTAAAAATGTTAAGGGAGAGACAACAAGAGACCAAATGATTAGCACAAGAAGACTTGGAGTTCATGCTGAAGCAGAAGGTCAAGAGACAAAATCATTAATCCCCTACTTAATATTTTTAAAGGCTCAAACCTACCATAAAGAGAGAGTCCACAATCTGATCCATTTCTAAGTGGCAGCTTCACACTGAACTTCCAAACTGGTTTTCTTACTCCTTGCTATTTGCCTCCAGCACCTACATTTGACTAAAGTCATTGCAGCAAATATATGGCAAGCTGTGGAAAGGCTTTTTGGCACAGATTGTGAGTGGTAGGTGTTGGCAGGCACAGCAGGCAGTTGCACTGATATCCTCTGTCACTCTGTAAAGTCAGAGATAGATTTGGCCACGCTGCTGCACCCTCCCAATGCCGCACTGGGCTCGCACGCCATCCATTCATTCTTAAAACCAGCAAATCCAAAACCCACGTGAGAGACAAAGTACATCACCTTGGATCTACACACAATGTGCTTTTGCTACTGAGCATGGACATATTTCACCATAAACCAGAGGAGAATGGTAATTCTCGGTGCGCCACACAATTGAAACACTGGGGCTGAAAATGAAGTGGTGGAGGAAAAGCAGTTAGAGAAAAGACAGGAATGAAATGGGACTGTTATTATGAAGCTCTTTTAAAATAACTTGTATACCATAAATAATGAAGAGCCAAGCTGGTTTAGCAGCAGCTTGCAGTTACTGCTGATTAGGAAGCTGGAAATGTATTTGTTAAGTCTGCCTTTACTGCTCCAGATGCCAAAGGTTTTCCCTCCCCAACTACTTTTAAAGCACCCAAGTTTTCCAGGTTACCCTTCACCTTTACTGCATCACTGCATAAATGCAGTACAGGCAGGACAAACAGATGTAAAAAAAGAACCCCAAACCTCACCAAACTGTTCCATATTCATTTCCATATATCATTTTTATAGGGACTAAAAGGCCCAGAGAAGCATTACGCAATCAAGTGCTGAGATTCACCCAGGGCAGGGGAGCTCAAGAAGAGGGTCTTTCATCATTTGAACACCTATAATGAGAACAAAACATAGCTGGCCACCATGAGCTTGACTCTTGGAAAACACATGCAAAGGACATTGTAGAATTTATTAGTGGCAAGTTGGGGTAAGCAAAAATGTCAAATTCAAAAAGAAAATAAAAGATTTATGCTCATACTAATGCATAGCAGCATTGCAAGAGGGCTCAGTATRTACCATAAATCAAACTGAGCTATAGGAAAATCACAGTGAAGCTAGATAGGATAGGTGCTTTATAGTATAAAGTAATTATAGCAAGTGATCAACTGTACTCTTGTATCAGAAAGAGAAATTCTATACACTCTTCAACATTCTTTTATTTTCTCTTGCCAACCGTAATCATTTTATAATACACTGTTCACAAGAAAGATACCACTTAAAAGAAAAATCTATGTATCAGACCCACCATTTATTCTACAATCTACAGCTAGAACACACATGTGATCTTGTTGCTCCATGTTGGTTCATGGGAGGTGGTACTGTGCAGGAAGAGCTTTTATGCTCTGCACCTCAAAAGCAGCAAACAAAACGTAATGCAGGGAGCAGGCAGAATGGTGTGTTTTAACTGAAGTGAATCAAGCACAAGCACTCTCTTGCCTTACAGATCTGCCTGCAAGTGACTCATGCTGTTGTTCTTGACTTGTACACATGACATAAGCTGCATGCCAGAGCAGGAATCACTTTCCCTTGTCCAACCTGGCATGACCCCTCTCTGATTGCTATCCTGCTGGACAGCACAGGAGGCACTGAGACAGAGAAGTCACGCAAGCCACGAGATGATGCAAGAATAAATTGCAGGAGTAATACCTACTAGGAATTTCCAGTCCCTCTCAGAGATCAAAGTGTCAGTGAACGAAATTGAAAAACAGTGCTTTAACTTGGTGCTTGTTGGGTTTTTACAAATATTTACAGCAAATAAACAGTACACAAAAATTTCAACTAATAAATTTGAATGCATTATAAGCATTCCAGAAGAGATGCAATGCCTTCTTGCATGAGATTTGAAGCTAGACCTACTAAAAATTAGGTCAGGGGCAGGTTATCCCTTAGCTGTGTGCCACAGGCTTAACTTGCTCTTCTGAAGCAGCTGTCAGACAGCAAACCTGGAATTGGATGCACTCCCCCTCTGATCTGGGAGGGCGATCCCTACCCAGCCCCAGGCAGAGTGCCAGCAGCCATGAGCGACCTCTTTGTAGAGCCTTGCTTGCTTCATCTTAAGTACACCAATGATTTCAGCTCTAAATTGCTCTCAAATCCGGCAAGGGAAAGTGTCAGACGAGGTGGTGGTCCTGCAACATCGACAAATGCAGCTTAAGGCTGACACTGCCAAATTAATCTTCTCTTCTGATCAAAAGATTTGCTTTCTTGTAGTGAAAGACTAACAACTAACCTAAAGTTTCTGGAAAACCTGGCAACAATATATATCATTTGGCAGCTTGATCCTCCCTCTCTCCCTGAGGATCAAAACTAGGCTAAATTGATAATGGGAGCAAACTAACAAAATCATTATATGCAACAGTTTTAAATGTAAAGCAGAAACTTGAAACTAGGTTATTTTTGTGTATTGCACAAGTCTCACTTGAATTYTACAGAAACATATATGACAAATCTATTAATACATAAAAATCCACACACACACANTTACTGCTGATTAGGAAGCTGGAAATGTATTTGTTAAGTCTGCCTTTACTGCTCCAGATGCCAAAGGTTTTCCCTCCCCAACTACTTTTAAAGCACCCAAGTTTTCCAGGTTACCCTTCACCTTTACTGCATCACTGCATAAATGCAGTACAGGCAGGACAAACAGATGTAAAAAAAGAACCCCAAACCTCACCAAACTGTTCCATATTCATTTCCATATATCATTTTTATAGGGACTAAAAGGCCCAGAGAAGCATTACGCAATCAAGTGCTGAGATTCACCCAGGGCAGGGGAGCTCAAGAAGAGGGTCTTTCATCATTTGAACACCTATAATGAGAACAAAACATAGCTGGCCACCATGAGCTTGACTCTTGGAAAACACATGCAAAGGACATTGTAGAATTTATTAGTGGCAAGTTGGGGTAAGCAAAAATGTCAAATTCAAAAAGAAAATAAAAGATTTATGCTCATACTAATGCATAGCAGCATTGCAAGAGGGCTCAGTATGTACCATAAATCAAACTGAGCTATAGGAAAATCACAGTGAAGCTAGATAGGATAGGTGCTTTATAGTATAAAGTAATTATAGCAAGTGATCAACTGTACTCTTGTATCAGMAAGAGAAATTCTATACACTCTTCAACATTCTTTTATTTTCTCTTGCCAACCGTAATCATTTTATAATACACTGTTCACAAGAAAGATACCACTTAAAAGAAAAATCTATGTATCAGACCCACCATTTATTCTACAATCTACTCTACAGCTAGAACACACATGTGATCTTGTTGCTCCATGTTGGTTCATGGGAGGTGGTACTGTGCAGGAAGAGCTTTTATGCTCTGCACCTCAAAAGCAGCAAACAAAACGTAATGCAGGGAGCAGGCAGAATGGTGTGTTTTAACTGAAGTGAATCAAGCACAAGCACTCTCTTGCCTTACAGATCTGCCTGCAAGTGACTCATGCTGTTGTTCTTGACTTGTATGCATGACATAAGCTGCATGCCAGAGCAGGAATCACTTTCCCTTGTCCAACCTGGCATGACCCCTCTCTGATTGCTATCCTGCTGGACAGCACAGGAGGCACTGAGACAGAGAAGTCACGCAAGCCACGAGATGATGCAAGAATAAATTGCAGGAGAAATATCTACTAGGAATTTCCAGCCCCTCTCAGAGATCAAAGTGTCAGTGAATGAAATTGAATAACAGTGCTTTAACTTGGTGCTTGTTGGGTTTTTACAAATATTTACAGCAAATAAACAGTACACAAAAATTTCAACTAATAAATTTGAATGCATTATAAGCATTCCAGAAGAGATGCAATGCCTTCTTGCATGAGATTTGAAGCTAGACCTACTAAAAATTAGGTCAGGGGCAGGTTATCCCTTAGCTGTGTGCCACAGGCTTAACTTGCTCTTCTGAAGCAGCTGTCAGACAGCAAACCTGGAATTGGATGCACTCCCCCTCTGATCTGGGAGGGCGATCCCTACCCAGCCCCAGGCAGAGTGCCAGCAGCCATGAGCGACCTCTTTGTAGAGCCTTGCTTGCTTCATCTTAAGTACACCAATGATTTCAGCTCTAAATTGCTCTCAAATCCGGCAAGGGAAAGTGTCAGACGAGGTGGTGGTCCTGCRACATCGACAAATGCAGCTTAAGGCTGACACTGCCAAATTAATCTTCTCTTCTGATCAAAAGATTTGCTTTCTTGTAGTGAAAGACTAACAACTAACCTAAAGTTTCTGGAAAACCTGGCAACAATATATATCATTTGGCAGCTTGATCCTCCCTCTCTCCCTGAGGATCAAAACTAGGCTAAATTGATAATGGGAGCAAACTAACAAAATCATTACATGCAAGAGTTTTAAATGTAAAGCAGAAACTTGAAACTAGGTTATTTTTGTGTATTGCACAAGTCTCACTTGAATTCTACAGAAACATATATGACAAATCTATTAATACATAAAAATCCACACACACACACATATATATATATATATATGTGGATTTATAGCTACACAGTAACTGGAAAACCTTGGATTGATGCAAATGAGAAATGCAGGAGTTATTTTAATTATGTGCACTTCTTTATCTGGTTTCAACAGATTAAGCCTTATTAAAAAAAAAAAGAAGTGAAATTCTTTACCCAGCACATAAAAAAGGTCTCTTCTGCCTACAAAAAAAAAAGCCATTAAAACTCTTTTTCTAATTCAATCAAAAATTTCAGCTCTGACAATGCTAAGAACAGCACACTTCAGATCTTTTCCAGTTTCCTAAGCTATCACAATCAATTTTTTTAAGACCTGGAACTTATCCTAATTAAGATCTTTGCTTTGATATCCTGAGAATGACCTCAAGGATTCATTCTAATAAACAGAAATTATTCCTGATATTTTTCAGTTCTCATAAGCTTTGCAGCAAAAATCAGTTAACTCATTCCATGACCAAGTAACTTGTCAYTGATCACTCCATCCAAAACAGTGTCTGTGACACAATGACACAGACTTGAAAAGGAATATGTGGGTTGCTCAAACGAAATTGAATTTTCTCTGGGCGAATTCATTGGATTCAATGCAATTTTGACAAATAAAATGAATCAGCCTCCTCAGATGAGAGGAAAAAGCCCACATTTGAAACTAAATGACACCTGGCTGRAGTAGGTGTCCTGATTCATGTCCCAAAACACCACAGTGACACAGGTACCTTCACAAGCTCAAGTCTTCTCATCATATCCAAGTGCCACCAAAGCCAACAGTGGGATTTTTACTGATTTCATCTGGAGGTACCTTTGAGGAAATTAATACAGTGGAGATCTTACTCAGCTCTGAAGAGTTATTTATTAACTCCCTTTTTTTTTTTTTTTGTTTAATAAATCTCTGTCATGTGCCCACCTTAAATTAACATTTCCCAAAATTGTAAACTTTGCATAAAAAATTTGCTGGGTACCAGCTACAACAACACTTACTGAGAAGCTGGCCAAACACCAAACAATTTGGCCACCAAGGTTATGGGGTGCCCATTTTTCAGGACCCTCACACCCCAAAGGAACATTATGCTTTGCAACCTGCTACCAGTGGCCATGCTTTAAGTAGAGAAAGCAGAAAAAATTTCCAGATCTCCAGAGGCCCTGTCCAAACTCAGGTCTTCTGTGATTACATGAAAAATATTCATGAATTATAGAGAACGCTGCACCACAGTCTACAAAAGATCACATTAATTTTAGTCTGCATGTGGCTCATTAATAACTAATTATAATTCAAAATACAGGCAGATTTCCAAGAGAAAAAAAAATCCATGGTCACAGAAACATCTTCACCCTCCCTATCAAACAATTTTTTATATCAAGAAGTTACTGCATGCAGTTAAAACTTCAGTTTGCTTTTTATGCATGCAGGAAAAAAGTCAACACTGAACAAGGCTTTGTCAAACATCTTTTATATGCCACTGGAAAGGATAAGGTCATATTATTAAATAATAAATCTTATCTGCTTTTGCAGGTTCCCATATATTACTGAAAACTGATATGAAAATGGGAGTGCTTTGAGCCCCTGTTAATGAACCACACTCCTGTGCTGGGTCAGCACCACTTGGCTTCAGTGAGGTGATTTTTTCCCCTTCACTTTAAARAAGAAAATTCAAGCAGCTTTTCTTTTAGAAAAGAAAGACAGGACAGCACTAAGGAATCTGGTTTTTATGTAATCCCCAGCTCCCAGATTACCACCAGGGAGCACACAAATGTGCTAATGTGAAAAATCACCTCCATTTTCTGCTGCCTCACAGAGAAAAGCAATTTTATTCTGAATACTCACTCAACTCTTGGACACGTTCAAGTGCACAAAGGGACAGTAGTATATTCATTGACTGAGTAGAAGTGCCAGAACTGATTCTAGATGCTGCCATCAATCTCATGGTTATAATGTACTGCTTCTTTCTCAGGTCTATCTCAACAACAAACATAGTCTTTTCTCCAACTTTGTGCTCAGTCACAGAATTCCCTTTAATAATAATCGAAGCTCATTAGTGACGGTTACATAAATATTTTAAAAATAAATTAATTGTYGCTTAGAGAAATAGATCTCTCAAATAACCCTGCAGATACTTTTTTAAACATTCAAGCCATTGATCTCAATAATGATCTGTAGAAAATCTGTTACAAAGTGGAGAAATAATTCCATGTTTGTAATGGCTCATAGCAAAAGCCTCTAATGAACACAGAAACCCACCAATCCGATGCACATATCWGAGGCCATTTATCCACTGGTCAAAGTTGGGATCTTCAAGCTCATTTAGCACGGTAATGTACATTAAGACACAAACCACAAATTTATCATTGAGACATGGTGYTATACCAGCCCATTCATATTTGTGTCTCACTGCACAGCAGTTCACTTACTCCAGCTTTGCCATGTTCATGTAGGTGAGCCTGACAACAGGAGCAGAAGAAACCAGCACCCACTTAGGTAACAAAAAGCTCAAACCACCAACCAAGTCAAAAATGAAGTATAGATTTCCTTCCCACACTCCAGCAGGTTAAAGCTCAGATTGGCTGAAATCCACTTAGAGATTTCAGCAAATCTATTGATCTCTGTTATGCATCCTGCTGTCTTCTCACCATGAATCCTCCACGGCCTAAAGCTAGGGTGAGGAAAGGGAAGACTTTAGTTCTCCACAGAGCACTGCAAGAAACACTGCAGGACTGGGTGTCCAGCTGGAAGGGGGCATTACCTCAGCCATACAGGAATTTCTAAAAAACACCACGTTCCCCAGTGACCATAAAACATTAGGAGAAGGATCGTTCAGTAACTTCCGGGCACCACTCAGTCCATTTGTTATGAAGTCAGGGTAGAATTGTTCTTKACTTCAGTGAATTCTTGACTAAAATTATTACTGATATAAATTAATACTGATCTAAGGTAAATTAACTTCCACTAACAGCAGATATTCATGCAATCACAGACAATGCTCACACATGCTTTTCCCCCCTTCTAGGTATATTTTGTGGTTTTAAGCTTCTTTCTCTGCATCTSTCACGTCTACAACAGTTTGACTAAAACAATTACACCAAAGTTAACTAATTTTGCTTACATCAAGCACAGTAGAAGTATTTAGGGGTGGACACATGCCAAGCACAAAGTGCAAATGCAATTTATTCTCACTATTACAGCTACAGTTAAGTCTAATGGAAAACAAGGACACGGCACTATGACATCTGTAAGGGGAAACTTCCCCAGCACCTTTTATTCCCCCATTCCCATAAACACTTCTCTCACAAACAGATGTACATACACCTACTAAACTCATTTCAAAGGAGAGGGCACTGTTCATAAAAATACTTGTATTTTTACTTTYACCACCACCACAAAACAGTCAAAGAAATAGTTTGCTGGACTAAATGCAGTACAGCACATGCAACTCTTCAAGGTAAGTGCTTCCTGTCTGTAATACATTGCTTAGATAGCAGTGGGAGTTTGACATTTCTAGAACTCTGGAGGAAAGTCTAGTGAGAAAGGTACTGCCAAAATTCCAGAGGAAGTATGCTGCCTGTGCCTGGGACTGCCCCAACTGTGGGGAAATGATGTGTGTGTGTCTGTACCAGCCATTCCAAAAAAAGCTCTGTAACCCCCACATGTACTGTTAATTTCCCATCCCTAGAAGTATTCAGAGCCAGGCTGCTCTGAGCAACCTGATCCACTGGCAGATGTCCCTGCTGATTGCAGGGGGGTTGGAACAAGATGATCTTCAGGGTCCCTCCCAACYCAAACCATTCTATGGCTCTTYTTCCYACCCAGTTTATCCTATCATAACATAGCGATGAGATAGCTTAGAATCCTTATCTCACGTAGCATTGTGTTAAAGGATATTCTTTTTTAAGTAATAGTATTTTAATACTTCAGCAGTTACCTTTCATTTTTCAGAATGGCACATTAGTAAAACACTCTTTAAAAAAAATCAATCCATCAGACACAATCTCTTTTATGTTAAATATAACATCCATATTCATATATCACACATAATGATGTAGRGATACATAGAGATCCTTTCAGCCTGAAAAGGATAAAGGAAGAGAGAAAATGCAGACTTTGCTAATTYTGGGATAACTCTAAGCTCCAAAAGTGAAAAAGAACAGAAGACAAGTTACAGCAAACTTGGCAGAGAAATTCTCAAAATGGATAAGAGAGATCTGCAACCAATTTTACTTCTGCCRTGTTCTGTTTTAAATAACATCCATGTCCACCCACAGTATTAACACAGCTGAATTTATGGGTACTCCTTAGGCAAATTTTAGCTCACCTCTTTTTCAGGTTATTTGGTCAAGATTTGTCTTATTAGATAATGGCTAATAATAAAAGGCCTTGTCATAGCAAAAAAAAAAAAAAAGGAAAAAGGTGCCCTAACTGTGTAGCTAACAGMGATTGGTGATTTAAGTAATGAGATGCAATTATGCATCTGATTCATGGTGTTAAGTTTGGAACCAAGATGTACAGTAAGTGAAGACAAAGAAAAAGATGCTTGGCTTAGAAACAGGTGCAGGAGCATCAGCAAAGTTGGCTCTGCACATGGCATAACATGAAATGAAACAGCCAGTCCAAGACCAACTAAGTGAGAGAGAAGAAGAAAGTTACATATAATTTGTGAAAGGCTAACTGCAGGTGTGCAATGGTTAAACAGTTCTCAACTGTTGTAAGCTTAATTTCTTAGGGCATCAAACAAGAGAGAACTTAAAAAAAAAAAAAAAAAAATCACTAATTCCATCTCACTATATCAGCTGCATCTTCATTTTTAAAGGACACCACATAAGAACTGCCTCCAGCCCCAGAGCCTCCCAGCCTCCCATGTGCTGGGCCAGTCCTGGCAATAGGCAGTGAGGCACAGCCAGTMACGTGCAGCTGAGCCACCAAATCAGGTTAACTGATGACATTGCCATGTCTCAGCTCTAAAACACTCCACAATTAATATTTTGATGATGATGATGTTTTGCCTCAAATGCTGAGACCCTGAAAGCRGCCATTTCCTCCAAAAGGTTTGTGAATCACCAACGTGGGTGTCTATTGCATCAAAAGTAAATTGTCTATTTACATCAAAAGTAAAGGGTATTCATGCACTTGGCTTTAGCTTTTTCTCACCTTCAGCACTTCAGCATTCTGAATTTGAACTATAACACTTCAGCCTAACAAAATCTTGGTTCCAAAACAAAGGTTTAATGCCTCAAATGAAGGTCATAGCTATTTGCCTGACTCTAACCTAGATTCAATATTTTCTCCATGTGATTTGAAAAGATCAGAACAAAGGTTCTAGGGTGTATCATAAAAAAAGCACCAGATATGTCTAAGACATCTGCCCTTTACCCAAGCCTATCTAATCTTCACTGTGTACAATAATAACTTAGGGAATTAATATTCTGTGATAACCAAAGCAGAATCCTCCCTTAATTTTTTGACAATAATCTGAAAATATTTGCCAGAAACCAAAAGCAAATGAAAGAATAAATGAACATTGGATTCACTCTTTCCCTGAAGAAAAGGGTTTTTTAAATGTCATCAAAACTGCTTACTGCAGTCAAGATAAAACACCAGCTCCTCCCAAATTATTAAAACAATCAAGYATCACATAATTTTTAGTAATTAGACTCATTAACATTCCTTAGAGACTGATYTGATTCATTATATGGAACACACTCTTTCTTCTTAAAAACCTTGTTTTTTCAGCCCAAAGGAAAACTCTAAACAAGTACCAGAGATAGTGAATAGTGCTTTCTAGCATCTTTCTAGTGAAAGAGCAAAACAGTGCTGTTACTATGCAATRGTCTTCAATTAAACTCAGATTAAAGAACAATTCAATATATAACAAAAAAACCTTATACATACTTGATTGACACTGCATTGAATTCTGGAGACAAAAGAAAGAGAAGCTGTTGTAGAGCAGGTAAWCATATTATATCAAACTTTGCTAAAGAAATAGACTTTTTTCCAGCCACAGGCATAGCCTAAAGGGCAGAACACAGCAGATCAATAAGGTGGTTTACTGAAACAGACAGATTTCAGAGGTGACACATCTGACATCTCTTTCCAACTCATGTGTGTTTCTTCRTCTTCTGTCACACATAAAATAAAACCTTCTGCTATGACTGACTGGACRCTTCAGACACACAAATAAAATAATACAAAGGAAGGGTTTTCTAAAACCTGGTGAGAAGCCATGGCTATTTCTCACACAGTCCCTTTGGAAACGTTCCTTCAGTATGACAGAAGAGCATATGTRGTATAAGGTGATGAAAACAGTTAAATTCTTTTTCCCTCATATCTCAAGAGCATTTCCCTACCTAACAGATTGAGGAGTTGGTGTCTCTCAGTCTGTCCTGTTGAAGCTGCTCCACTTTATACAGTCAGCTTGGAGATGACTGGACAGGGAACCTGGATCTCAAATTGCTGAAAAAAAACTCCCAGCTGTCTCTCCATATCAAGTATCTAGCCAAAAGATATTTACAATTATCTAAAATAAGTAAAACATGAACATCAGGGGGAGCTAAGGAAGAGGCTGACAAAATCACCTGAGGTTTAGGGAGAAGCTGCGGCATCAGGGAACCATCCATTTCTCACAGCTCAGGAGATTACCCTATTTTGTGGGGCTCTTGCTGGCCTAAAGCAGGTTATTACATTTTGCTTTGTTTAGGGAAAAACATTTCTTTAGTCACAAAAAGACTTTTGCTCAACTCCAGACCTAAAAATTATTGGCAAAACTGACCTCTCAACCAGTTCAATTATTAACAACATTTCATTATCCAAGTATTTTAACTACCCAACATTCAAAATTAGAGGAAAAAGAGGAAATATCCCAAATTTAGAGATAGAAATTGCTGTCACCGAGGTTTGGCAAATTGTTAGTAGATTTCTTAGGCGTTTTCAGAGATCAGCTGCTCCTGCTCCATTATTTAAGAATAAAAAAGTAAGGAAGTACAAATATTTTCAAGATGATCTCCCAAATCACCAGGAATGGTTTTTGCCTGTTTTTTAGCAGCTCAATACTAGAACTGCCTCTCTGAAGCACCCAGACACACCAGTGGGAGGGCTGAGGATGGAGTGACAGCAAGTGTGAGGCAGTTAAGCAAGTCCCATCTCAGGACTGAATCTAGAGCAATGGACAACCACAGACAAGTGACCACCTGGCTGTACTTCAGCAATAAAAAAAATATTTAACATCTCTGAGGCACTGAGACGTTGAAGGTTGTTGAAAAGAGAAATAAGATTAGGAAAAAGCTGAAGTATGGCAGAGAAGATGCTAAACAAGAGGCTGGAAGATTGCCTGAAATACTGACCCCAAGACATCTCCAAATTACACTGAGAAAGGTTTAGTGAAGTATCAGCAAGGTAAGGCTGCTCTGAAGAGCTGCAATGCATTTTTGTTACTGGCAGACCATAATATTMATATATTTTCTGTTGAGCCTCTGGAAAGGTGCTCTTGTGAAGACAAACCTAGARATACAAACAACAGGCAGTTGACTAAATGAGCTCTCATTCATTTCAAAGGGATGTCACARTGACATCTGCACTGAGGCGCTGATTCAGTACTGAAACCACATGGATAGAATACAGTGAAGCATTTAAAAAATGCGCTGATACCAAAATCCATCAGGTAACAGAGCTGGAGCCTGCAACTCTCACCCTTGGAAACATCTGCCTGCACCAGAACAAAAACCTCCCTTTTATTCCCAAAGAAACACTTCTTGCAGCTCTGCAGAGAAATGGTCCGACTGAGTGAGCAAGCAATGCCCTGCCTGTGACTGCAGACCTCCCCYAAAGGGGATCTTTAAAGGTGGGGGTAAGTGTGAAAGGCTCCTGGTGCTAAACATGAACACCTCAGAGTGAAAACATCTCCTGCACATTGGAGGAAACCAAACAACCCCTTCCTAAACACCCAAAAAAAAGGCCAAAAACCCCAACAACAATAACAACCAAACAATCAAAACCAAACCAGAACAAACAAAAAGGAGTATTTTGTTTTTCTAGTGATTAAAGGGATGTAATGTGTAAAATTTATCTGCCAACTTCATATATGAAGGATATGAAGGATGAAAGATATATGAATTCTAACTTCATATATGGAGGATCCCTTCACACTGCCAAAGCCATTCACTACAGGATACATAAGAGATACTAGTGACAGCAAAAACCCATTAGCCACAAAAATGGGTGTAACATTCAGAAAATTTGAACAAATAGAATGTGTATGACCCACACAACCACTGTACCAGAGAGATACTGGAAGTTTCACACACAGGCTGAAACTGGCAGAAAGGGGAAAGGGAAAAACCCATTAAAATTTTGAGTTTAAAAGTTTACCATATATCACCTACTTCCTTGTTCRTTTTTAACCATTTAAGTTAAAAGAGTTCATTTTACTTCATGTTTGAGTCCCTGATTCAGCAATTAGGTTAATACAATGTCTTCACCAACCTATGYCCTTGCTAAATTAAATTTTACAGATTAATATTACAGAAATTATCTCAGATTTTTATTGTAGATGGAGCTTGCASAGCAGTAGCTTTAAGATTGCCTAAAATCACAGCATTTCAATTTAAGACTATTTCAGTTTCAATACAGTCTCAAACTTCCATCTCTCAGGCTATGTCTTAAGCTGAACTTTTTCGTTACTTTGAAGAAATTGATTCAAGCACCTTTGCATGAACAGTCAAAACACATTTCTCCTAAAAAATACAACTTAAAAAATCTTTATGTTCAACTTCTTCAATACTGAAACAGCTGGGAGTTGAAAAATGACATTTCTCTGCAAAGTACCCTTCAGTGATAAGCAATTAAGATTTCCAGTGAACAGTATTTTGATTCAGTATTTTGAAACTATTCACGGAGGATKTTCAAAACTCTTAAGAATAAAATTGACAATTAAATCACATGATTTCTCAGGGAAACAATGGCATACTGCACAGGCAGGTATGATGTGATAACCTAAGTTAGTTCATGCTACCTTGTATCTCCAAGCCTTATTTTCTTATTCCTAATAAGCAGGGAAGAAGTGACTGACTGGAARTCATGTCTGACTTTAGGCAGGAAAAACATGCCACCAGGCAGATGGAGGGAAAAAAAAAATTTACCTTGATCCCATTCATGTGTTTTCATAGCTTCCCACTCAATTCAGAAATCTGGTTGTGAGGTAGGTTTTTTGGCTGCTCCACTATTTGTTTGGATTTCTTTCTGGAAGGATTTTCATTATTTTTTACCCTTAGAGAGAAGGAACTTCCACAGTTCAGACATGCATGTTTTCTACATTGGTAGTGAGTAATATTTAATTTTATGCCTGTAATCCCCTAATTTTGCTTACTATGTTTGTATTTATATGCATCAGATAGGAAGCCACTTCCTTTCTTCCTTCCCTACATCCAGAAGACAGAGGGAAAAAAAAAACATATCTGAGGAAAAAAGAAYATACCTGAACATATATACATGGATAAAAAGAATTTATCCACAGCATGTCCAGATGCATGGMAAGCAGACACAACTGTGATGTGCCTTTACTCATGTCCACATGCCACTGTGGAACAGTTACCAGTTAAACCTACAGCAAACCATTATGAATCTAAGCCGTTAGTTATGAATTAAGGGATATAAARTGTTAGATGGAGCTTCCCCAAGAGTCTATGTCATTCCTCACTTCCCAAAGTACTGCAAACTYGTAGGAACTTAATTTGGTTCAAGCAAGACTTTGAGCAAAGGTTCAGGGCACAAGAGACACACAAGTACCTCAACCTCAGGTTCCCCATTTATTCTGCCCCATTTATTTCTGACCCCAGAGCAGAAGACGTGACCTAGATCATGCAGTATCTATAAARAAGGTTTTTCTCAGGTCTCATTGCTTTTCTCCTGCAGGTTACCTATGTCATTTGCCACCTTGAAAATCTGAATTAGAACGGGGAGATAASAAAGGTTATTCTCCCAGCTTAGAGCGCTTCAGGATCACCAACCTCCAGGGTAAACTTAACAGGAATCAGCTSTTCAGAGGAGACAAGAGAAACCAAGGCGGGCTTAAAAAATGGTTGGTGAAAGATGTAACACATATGGAACCCTTGGTGGTTTGGCCCACTCCCAGGAAGCCTCTCCTCTGCAATTCCTCTGAATTGGCTCAGCTTCTTCAGAAGTCCTCCCGTGTCACAGCAACCAGTCATTGCGTCCTGCCCTGCCATCTCAGCTGYGCAGTGCTGGTGTAAATAATGGAGCCAATAACGCATCCCTCCCAACACGGGTCATCAATAACATCATGCCAATGCAACTCTCGTGTTTATCATACTGTTAAGTGGCCACAAATCATCACTAAAAGGGTATCTCTTCCAAACTATCTATTTGTACTGAACACCTCACAACTTCAGAGAAACAATCCTTCAAACCCAAGTATTGACATTTTATACTGTTGTTTTGCATTTCTTAACGGTTCTGAATAGAAAAATCCATAAAATATGTTTGTTCATGGAATATTGCCTCAAAGCATTTTAAATAACCTCATTTAACTCACTTCAGTATTTAGAATACTGAAGCAACTCTGACACAAATATTCTCCATGTTGTCCTAAAAAAGACTACCTGATAATTTAACTGTAGTATCTTAAACTCTGAAACAACAGGATATTTTCTGACTAACAGTCAACATATTGTAATGACTACATGCAAAAGATGTAAACATGTGAAACATCTACTTGGTTACTCTTGTTGTATATTTTCCTGAATCCAAAGCATTACCATTACATTTTAAGTACATTTAAATATAGAACTAAAGAGAAAATTGATGTGTGGTATGACTTTTAAAAGACAAGGGAGCTCAACAATGTAYGCAACCACTATAAAACCCCCATGGGATGATATTTTTTAAACAGTTTTGCTTTGGCAGCTCTGTGTTCACTTAAATCATAGYTTCACCTCTTCCTCACTGGGGAAGCTTCCATTCTAGAAATACAGCCAAGAAAAGCTGTATTCTAGAGGAAAAACTCCCCTTTTAGAAAGCACAGCCTGTGACAAAGGCTTCWGCTGTATTTCAAATTTCTCTAAATCTTACAAAGAATTCTAGTTTGRAAAAAGAACTTTTCTTTGTCCTCCCTTGCAAATTTTCATGTGAGTGCACACTGACCTCAAGACATAGGAGAATATTACCCTTTTCAAACAATTCTTTGAACACACCAGAATRGGAAAGCAAGAACATTTAGCCTTAAGGAAGGGGGAGAGAGCAGAGGAACAAACCATCTAAGAACGTTAGACCACATCAAGCATTCCATTAAAGTTTGCAGACTGACATTAATAAAATCCAGCTAACCCAGAGTTAAAGATAACAAATATTTCATAACAGTTCCTATGTATCCTGGTATTGCAAAGCTGCTGAGTGGAATCACTGCCATCAGGAAAGCTCYGGAAGCAGTCAGGCATGCAGCAGACAGGTGTCAGTCAGCATGGATGATTTGCGAGGTTATGAGCACGCCAAGCACCACCAGAAGTATTTTGTAGAATTAGAGAGAGTTCAAAGACTGCTGAACTTCCCAGAAAACCCCTCATGGAAAGAGACTGAAAACACTGGGATCATTTACTTTGGGCTGTAACTACATCACACRGGGTTAGGTGCAATGAGGCAGAGCAAATCCAGCTGTGCCCATGCCCGTGTGGAGCTGCTGCTCTGTGTTTGGTGTCCCAGCTGGCTCGTTTTACACTGATTTAAACCAGTGGTGCACTCATATGTTGGAAAGGAAGATGCACCACAAGGAAGAAGATGGAAGTATGGAGCGGGTGACTAACGTAGAGAAAAACCAATTACGGCTTTATTTTCCCTTTTTTTTCACATTGCTACCAACACTCTTACCAATAACATAAGATTGAACTGTGGAAGTCCCCGCCACAGGACACCTCAAAAATAAATTGCCATGACTTAGCCTTCTTGCCAAAGGTTTCAGTAAAGCTTGAATTTTCTTAATATTGAATAAGAGACAATATTTACATCCATTCAAAGTTTRGATGGGAGTTCTGAGAATGAATCACGGGTAGGGCAGGGTCTCTTGTGGAGGCTAAAGAATTGAACATCTTCAATGATGCAACTGCAGTGTCTGCCYGAATACAGCAAGAAATAATAAACCTGATGACATTTCTGAACAGAAATGGGACAGAGTGCTGACTCTTTCACATCTGAACAAGGCAAGCACATTCATAGGGACTTTCTCATTATTAGTAAAGATCATTTTTTCTGTGATATTTATTCATGAAATTGGACCCTGTAGCATTTTCCTTATGTCTTTCTTACTCTGCTTAACAATCATTTTCATCCTCTATATTTTTTCACTAAGACACCTCAATGGACTTGTGTGACATTTTCAATCCTCATTTTTTTTCCTTCCAAAAACTGAATTTGAACTCAAAATAGTTGATTTTTAAAAAAAAAATAATGAGGTTTGCATAAACCTCAAATCTTGCACCTCCTCCCAAATCTTTCAAAACAGAATTGCAAATCAATCCATCACTGGAATCACCATGCAGTTACARCTCCCAAAGCTTTCAGCTGGATCAAAATATTAACTGCTAACACCCAAATCCAGTGAAATGGAAACCTGGAATGCCCAAACAGCAAGGCACTTGTGGCTACCCTACTTGCAGTGGGTAAAGCAGCAGTGAAGTGTGATTAATAAGGCAGCTACACTACTGCATCTTTCCGCGGTCCTTCAAAAATCATTCAGAAATAAAGAAAATATTTTCCCTGCCTGTGAGAGCAGATTTTGAGATTTGAATGAATCTACAAAAATCCAATATTCCTGCCAACTGCTTTGTCACAACCTGTTTTTTCTATCACTTTCCAACAAGATGCATGGATTTATATGCATTTTAGAAAGCTGCCCAAACACTGGTTTTGCAAGATTTCTAAGATTCAGATTTAAAACAGTGTGTCCCCAGCTATGAGCACTACACCAACCTCCCAGTTGTCTCACATCATTGGGGTATAAATGGAAAGTGGTAAGATTATGAAACTCGCATTTAATTATCAAGAAATGGAACTGCTACTGATAAAAAAAAAAAGTTCATTAAATTTTTCCAGTAGCATGAATAAAGCCAGAGAAATTATTGAAACTATTATTAAAACTATTMTTTAAAATATGACATTTTAATTGTGTTCTGTGGCAAAAGATGAATCATCAAAAAATATWAAGTGTAATAATTATTGAGAAAATAAGGTGTCCCATGGTAGTCTGTTAAATGACTAGAGCATTCATTAAGTTTTTTTTCTTTCAAATAAATCCCCTGTTGAACTTTTCTTTATATTATCAATCAATGAACATAAAAATCTCACACAACACCTTGACAGTGTTTTGAAGCATCACTTAGCCAGGGAAGRAGGAGGACAGGGCTTTGTTTTGTTATTTAAACCAGTTGTTTGAGAGCAAGATATCATCAGTTAGACACAGCCACATGACTCAGTCACCTCCTTTCTCACTGGTTTGTATTTATATCCTATCACCATTAATGAGCTTTTCTAACTCCCCCTGTACAATACTCCTTTAGGAGAAAGTTTATTTGGAAAGCATATAATAAAATAATTAAAAACAGCAGCACTCCTCACAGTCCTCATCAAACTAACAGAATCTTCTCTAAGGAGGTAGGAACGTGCTGCTTCTTCCCAGGCACACATTGAYCAAAAAAAGATACACATCTGGGCAGAAGAGTCACACATCTATACCATATAATGCAACATATCTAAAATTAATTTTAAAACCAAACAAAAAAAAAATCACAGCAATAAGCAGCCAAAACCAACTCTTWTCGCACAAAATGCACCCAATCCAAATTAACGATGCTGCCTAAGATGGGCAGTTCCATTTTTCCGCCCTAAGAATACACCACCACAAATATGTTACATTTCTTCTGAGGAGACAAATAGTCTTTTGACAATAATGTTCTTAAGGCACAAATGAAAGACAAGGAGGTAAATGTYAAGCAAAACTCCCTTATTATTTCACACCAGCATTCATTTGTTGACCTGCACTCCCCACTGGGAGCCAAGCATCCCAATGTCTCTCATCAGCAGCTACCTAAAAATGCTGGCAGCAGTTTAGTTCCATTTCCTGCTACTAAAATTTGCAGCCTGGCTGCTGTAGGCAGCTCACCAAAGATGCCTTAGCCAGTGCCATGGAAAAAKGATGTGCTGAGGGACTTCTTTGGCAATCGAAAGGATCAATTATGAAAAAAGGATCAATCCTATGAGAAAGGATCAATTATGGACAACAGTACCAGCACCGATATGAGCAGAAAAGGCAGTCTGGTCACTCTGAGCCAGCAGCAACACAACCAGGAGCACAATTTCCAGAAGTGTTAAATTGCAAAATCTGTCACATTTGGACCTAGCAAAAGGGTGCCTTGTCTCAGAAGCCTCACCCATACCAAAACATCCCTGACATCTTGCAGGTGTATTTTTACTGAYTGTAAACGTGTTTTCTATGAAAGTGAAAGGAGACTAAGCCAGGTGCCCATTCAGGTGGCCATGGCAAATGCCAAGGACTTGGAAGAGCCAGTGAGCCATCTCTAACACCTTAAGAAAGCTTCAGTGATCTACTTCAAAAACTTARGCTAAGAAATGAAGGCAAGGAAAGGAAGCTCGACAAAAGCTGAGAAGCATTTCTAACACTGACACATACAATCCAGCCCTTAGAGAAACATTCTGAAGAGCTACAAGACTTAAAATTAATGTCCTGGGACAGTCACAYCACTCTCACCTTACCCCTCACACAGACTGCCATGGAGAGAGCATCCATATTCCCAACCCTGCGCTGTGGTGGGCACCTGTGCCTGGGTGAAGCTCTTTGAGGCAGCTCCCAAACAAATCCCACTGCAAACAGCTGTGGAAGGATCCCACAATAATGGACTGCTCAGGTGATGGAGGAAATGGCAGACGAAATGCTATGTTGACAAATGCAAATTAACATGCATTGAAAAAACATCCCTGACTTTACTTACACAATGAGAAGCTGTAATTTAGCTATTAGAAACAGGAGCTTGGAGTTACGTGTAATTGGGGAAAAACATCAGCTCAGTGCTTAGCAGAGATTAAGAAAAGCAAACAAAGAGGAAAAAAAATTCTATTGCTGCATGCTACTCCTTTTCTCATTTTTTTCCCCAAGTATTTGTTCTCTGCCACTCCTCGAGAGCAGACAGAAGACTTAGKGAGATCCATGGTGTGACTCAATGAAACCTTTCAAGTTCTCCTGCTGCAAGAACAGCACAATTTGATAAAAGGACTGCGAATTAAAACATTATTAAGTTTCCAACAATTTCAAATTAATAGTAACAGCCCTAGATAAGCTATAAATGGTTTCTTCATAGTTACACATTTTATTTGCAGGATGAGCCAGATGGCTCAACAAAAACAAGATACAAATTTGGAAAGGTTTATTACTGTATATTGCCAGTGCAGGCCTAAAGGAAGGTTTCAAGGTGCCTCAATCCCATCTATAACACTATGCTTATTAATGGTGACCAAAATATGGAATATAKAATGAGGACAGATAGAGAGCTCTTAAGAAGAACTTTTAGCTCAATATGGACTGAAATGAAATCCCACTGAGGTCAACAGGGTGGGGAAACTCTTTTACCTGTATAAAAACCCTCAAAAAATCCAAAATTGTTATAGAGGACAAGCAACTAAAAGTGCAGAAAGATTGTAGTAAAAGATGCAGCAGCTGGGGACAAGGTTCAGTGGTGGACTTGGCAGTGCTGGGTTAATGGTTGGACGCAACAATCCTAAAGGGCTTTTCTAATCTAAATTATTCTATTACTCCAAAGTAACTCACTCCTTAGCATGCAARTGACAGTGGTGTGTCACCACCAGGTTATGGCTTCCATCCTGACGTGAGCTATTCTACTGCAGTGAGAAAGTGCTTGCTTCTTTATACATGCTCCTGCTACCAACTCTTAAGAGAAGACAGTTACACATCAAATATGCTGTAAAACTGATTTTTTTCCTACTGAAGCCACTCTGCTCTAAAGCCCTTGAGTCACTTTTGTGAATTCTAGACTTCAGATACACTGAGGGGCCAAAAGAGAATTAAAGTAAAATAACAACAATGTATGTAAGACATTAAATAAAAGATATCCAATAAAAATACATAAAAACAATAGAAAACTCCATTTAAACTCCTTGGTGTTCAAGAAAAGAGCATTAAGTCCAAGTCCTCTGAAAATGTTTTTGATTGTCACCTTTYGCTAGAAATAATGCTGCAAGTGAATGCTAAAATGGAGCACTATCTTCACAAGAAAATTGGATCAAAGCTTTCTTTTCAGAAAACATCTTCTCAGAATAGGTAATATTTATTTTGACTTTGGAAAAAAATATTAAAACAATTCTTTAAGTTAATTGTAGCAATTAATGAACTTTACTTACATTTACCAGTCCCACATATATTTTCCATCAGGTTATACAAGAAAATGCATATGAACCAAAGAAGTCCTCTTAGAAACCTTCCCAACTGGTCTAATAGAAACAATGTCTTAGGAACAGAGGTTTTGATGCATCTCTAAAAAAAATCAGCATTTTAAAGATAACAGRGGAAACAGACTGCAGTCATGTTGCTACAGGTACTGTATTATTTGCTTGCTCCAGAAATTATYTTCTGGTTTCCAATTCTATGGAACACAAATTTCAAATYACGAATCTGAGATTCAACTTTCTAATGCAACATGAAAAAATACTCTGCAGCTTCACATGAATGTTTTGACTGGCTGTAATTATTTTCCTTCACTGCATCAAAACTGTTGTAGAGAATGATAACTAAAGCATATTAGGAGCTGCAACTGTCAAGAATGAATGAAATAATGGAAGACAAGTTTAGTCCTGCAATACTGTCCAGGGGAAGAACAAGTAAAAAACAAATYAAGGAAATCCTCTCAGATTCTTTAACAGCAGAGTTGTTCTGAAAAGCTATTAGTTTAGATAATCTTCCATGAAACTCCAAAACTGCAATTTTYGTAGCATATGTTGAATCAAGCAAACTTGCTAGGCAGAAGTTAGTAATTCAGAGAGTGTGACTAAGCTTGATTAGCTTTTTGCTGAAGTAATTTCAAAATGTCCACTTTTTTTTTTTCGTAAGCAATGCTGCCAATGGATTACTAAAACTGATCACTAGCTTTGTTGCTATTTATAAGCTCAGGAACACCATTACAGCCTCCACTAACCACGGAGTTGGTCTAAACACTCAAGTCAATTTCAAAGAAAAATTRAACAAATCTATGAGTTGGAATGATTTTTAAATCTTAAAACTTCTTAAACTTTTTAATTTAAAAGAAATTTCAATTTCTTCCCTTAAAAAAAAAATAAAATTACATACCAGCTGCTCAGTGACAGGTAGATTTAGATATTTTGATGTGGAGGCACTCCACCTGGAATGCCTTTACTCAAATTTCATACACCMCAAACCAGGAAGAGCCCAGAAGGTTCCCTAGTCAGTCTCGCAGAGAAAAATGTGAATTTGTAGATGCAGCACTCGGTGACCAGGTGGTTTTAGGTCAATGGTTGGACTCAATAACCTTAGAGGCCTTTTCCATTCTAAATGATTATGAGTCTGAGATGCCAGAATTTCCTCGCATGGGTGTTGATGYTCTGACACCCATCTGGGGTGGTTTGTTTTGTATCGGAAGCGCCTCTCTTTGCAGCCTTCCTCAGCTTCATTGCCTTGCCCAGAGACATCTGCAAAGCTAATTGCCCTTCCACGATGCAGAACTAAGCCAGCCAGCCAGCCAAGGCTGCAGTCATCAAAAAGGGAATTTTCTAGCAGGATTTTCACTTTTGCTCTAGACAAAAGAATCAGAGCTGGGCTAACATAAYATGCTGGCAGCCCGAACAGACACCCCGTCTCCCGGATTCGGATTTACAACTAGACTTGACTGGAACCATCCCTTGCTGAGTGCAGAAAACAGAGCTCCTGAAATAGCTGATCTGGCAAGCTCTTCTCATTGAGGCTCATCTGGCAGAAATAGCATCTGCAAAATCACTGGGAGTTAATAATGCATTCATCGACACCGAAAATGACTGAAAATTCCCTTTCCACTTATTATCCTACCTCTGTAACACGTTTTAAAAGGAACTGTAATTACCATTGTGCACTGTTGTTAGGAAAGAGAAGATCAAAGCTGCTCTAAAGCAGCCACAATGTCCCATCTCTCTTTTGCTCTCTGCTAAACAGCAAACGTGTGCCTTGAAGTGATTGCTCCACAGCGAGGAGCAGCTCCCAGGAATGAATTGCAATGACCTTGTGATGTTTGCTGGGGAACTTTATCAGAGCTACCACTTAAGGGAGGGCAGGAGATATTTGATGTAAGCAAACTCAAAGAGTTATGTCTAGAACAAATAACATTGAACCTTCTAAAATGCCTATGGCAGCCTGGCAAATGCAATCTCTACTCCCAAAATTTTATTATGTTCACAGTGATGCTTGTTTGATAGGGTTCACATCTGAGCGGAGAAGAGGCAAAATCTTTCCTAAGAGAAATGTTAATGTTAAGCCTAGCCTACTTCAAATTTTCAAATAAAATGAAATAGATGTAATAGAAATAGCCAAATTGTCCCCCTCCAGGTTTTTACCATGAAAACTTCAAATAAACTTTAAACAAAGTGGGTAACACATGAAAATGGAAACACACTAACAAAAGGTTCTGCCACTGGAAGCGTTTACAAAACACTGAGTGTATCACCTATTGGCAAAAAAAATAAACAAAGCTGTTGTGGGTAAATGGCTATAAATATAAAAAAGTAAAGGGACATGAAGAGCTCTAAACAAAACCAGAAACATTGCCTGACTGAATTAGTAACTATAGCTAAATGTGGTTTTGATTCACTGGTAATTTATGAGTCTTTTATCTTTATGAATATAATAACTAAAAGGAGCCATAAAAAAGATAATAAATGCTAAATATATWCTACTATATAATAATGGTAAATTTTCAGTATGCCAAAAATACTTAARAAGTCTTGGAGCATTTAAAAACAACACCACCACCAATTTTTCCTTTTCTTCAAACCACATTTAACCTTCAGAGTGAATTAGGGCAAGGTTAAATCACAGTTTCCTTGCTGAGAAAAGATAGAAAAAATAAACTTCTGAGGAATTAAAGTTTTATGTAACTTAGTATTAAAAATTGAGCATGGTATTATTATGAAGTTAATAGCAGGAAAAGTATCAATAAGGAAATTMTATTTGCAGCAATTTTTTAATTACCTCTCATGGCATAGGATAAAGGGGCAAAATGAATCCCATTTTCACTAGTTAATAATAAACTAGCACAGAAGAAGCTTCACTAAGGTAAGTMACTCATGTGTTGTGTTTTATCCTTTAGTGGCCTGTTTGGTCTGTTGCTTAAATCAAATTACCTGACATGAAATACAGATTAGTTACATATGATTATACCAAAGCTGGCCCAATATGGACAATCAGAGCAGTAATTCACAGGGCAGAAGTGGAAGGATGGTGATTTGGGAGTTAGCAATTAATGGCTTCTGATCAGCCAGCTGGATCACTTATTTGATTATCCCTAACGAGCTTTTTCTCAAAAACACAATAGTTAAGAAAACTGCTATATACTACATTTCCCATGGCTGCAAAACAACCGAACTGACTGCCTGTGAGATAGAGCATTAGCCCCTTAACCTCAGTTCTGTTCACCTAGGATATATTCAGGATATGGTGTGGTTTCACCCAAAAAGCACATGGCTTAGAAGTTGTGCTTTCCTGGAGGAATAAATTGGTACTAGCATCTCCACATCTGATTCATAATTCTCTTCCACCTTGCTCTGGCCTACTCAGAATTACAAACAAATGAGACTCAGTGCTACTTTCCCCCARGTATTCAGCTGCAAAGATACTGATCCAGAACATGCACAGTTATTCAACCTTTTTAAACTTKCTACAGCTGTCCTTGTCCCTGAAAACAAGGCTTTCTTTTTGGATATGACCTTTCCAACACTAAGGATGTAACCAGGCTTTGTCTTTTGAGTGGCAGCTGCTCCGGAGTGCCATGGGACAGGAGGCAACTGGAAACCCCAGCAGAAGGAAGAAAACCCACCCTGCAGTGAGGGCAGCAACCACCAGCCACACCAGAACCCAGATGGCAGAGCAGGACCCCCAAAAAATGCTTCCCACATGCCATAAGCCATTTCCACAGCTCGCCCCCACTTTGTACCTTCAAAGTTGGGGTCATTCAACAGCACCTCAAAAAATAACGTCCTGTAAAAGCTTCTGGTCTGCCATCTCTGTTGAAAACACACTCTCCAGTATTTAAAAAYAGAGGGACTAAAACCACATTTCATACCCAAATGGTCAGCAGTTAAGACAGCATTGCATTATTATTCAATACAATAAAGCTTTTTGCATCCTAAGAAACCTGAGAAATGCTAAAAAAAAATCCATGGCTCATTTCAGCCTAACCTGTGAGAGCGTAAGAAAGCTTACAATTAGATTTTGTTCTCTGTGAAATGACAATTTAAAAATGAAGACCCTATTACATTTATATATATATATAWAAAATAGATTCATACATATATAAACATATGTATATATACATATATACATAGTATACACAGATATACATATCCCCCTATGTAAAGTACCTATTAGAATTACTTAAAGGCTTGTGGAAGAGAGAAGTGCTTCACAAAGAACTCGTCCAAAAATAGAAAACTTTCAACAATGTATGTAAAAGCACTAACATTCAAGTGGCAATTTCTAAACCACCCCCCGCCCCTCACTATATAGATCTTCTCTGAAACTTTTTACTTCTTAGCACAAAAACTGCTTTTAAAAAGCAAAAAAAACATTAAAGAGCAGCAACAGAAGACTCTAATGGTTAGTGCTTCCATTGAGARAGAAATAAAAACCATTTCAGGGGCTAGGCATTGTAAGCTTTTTCTCTTTCCCTTATATCTCTTTTGTTATCCTCCACTAAAATCAGAATGTGAAAGCAAATATCCATCACCATCACACATGAGGAGACATCAGCTAATTCTGTGAGGAAATTAATCAGTCAATAGTTATTGTAAGCTCTAATGTTTCAGATGTCGAGCAACTCAATTCTGTATTGCAACTGCACAACTGCTCTTAGAACAACTAGTTTCTAAAAAAAATACTGGCAGTATAAGCCTTAAAGGAAATTGTCTCATATATCCTCAAACCATCCTGCAGAAAATAGCAGCTATACAAATTTGCAAGGATTTCAGTCTTTGCAGTGACTGGAACCAATGAAATGGATGGCATACAAAATGAAATGGTTTTGCTTGATGTAGGCTGCACATCCTTTGAACAGGGAACCAACTGGGATTAAATATTCTAATTCTCAATCTTGTAAAAAACTGTGATGGACAGCTTTGTCAAGCTCATTAATACTAAAGCAACTGCTGATAATTGCTCCAGGTTTCAACCTCTAATTAAAGCTAAGTGGCCTGATTTGCATATAGTAAACAATAGAAGTTTCCTGCGATCACACTCCCAGAGGCCTTATCAGCTTCACAAATACAGTATCATTAAAACCTGAATGCTAATTACAGTTAATTTCTCAATGCAAATAGGAGTAATTCAGTGGGCTTTTAGGTCTTTCTTGCTCAGACTTAGCACTGTAGTTTATCTAAATGCACCCCAGACACTTACCAGAAATAACACACCGAAGAACAAAACATTCCACAACTCTCCCTTCTCTATCACGTTTAAGAAAATTATGTCAAATGTTATCAAAAGCATTACCATAAATTGAGCAAGGTAAATCAATTAGCCTTTCTCCATTTGTTCTGTTTATCTGGGTAACAATGTAGAAAAAACAAAGCACTGCTAATTAAAAATASTTCAGGTTTAGCTGAGGCGCTCAAATTACAAACTTCCGTAGTATTATAAAAGACTTTCCAAAACAATCCTTATTTTAAACACTGTCTATGTAATGAAAAAAACCCAAAACAATGTAGAAATCTGCATCTGTTGGGAAAACATGTAAGATGCAGTAAAGTGCCTAACAATAACACACTTCTAATGTATTTGTAATCTCTCCTTCAGCCTCCTGTGCCAACTAAAAGTAAAGAGGAAGCAGAATTAGAAGCATGAACTATTTTCCCCACATGAAATAGCAGCCAGCACTCTGGCAGCCTTGAGTTCARGTTAAGGAAGGAGATTGTTGCGCCAGGCTGCACATCCCTGCAACCATAGAGGATGGGGATGTGAACACAGCCCCACGAGCAGCACCAGGAGCTGAGGGGAATCACTCTTATCAAAGAGCCAGCCCCTCTGCTCAGCAGCACTCACAGTAGCTGGTGCTTGGGATGTGCCAGCCTTTTCTTATTAATCTGCTTCAGAGAAGTCTCAGATCCTCTCCCATCTGCTGTATTTCAAAATTCCATGCAGACTACAGCACRAGCTTCTATAAAGGAGTGACAAGTCACCTAAGAACAGCTCATCCATAGGTGCTGTAAAAAYACCAGAGCAATGCTGACAATGTCACTGGCTAATTACTGACTCCATATGTACCARGGAAAAGCTACAGTCTTCCTCCTCCTGCATTAATGAGTCAGGTTATGATTTCCACTGACAGTCCCTAGTATKTTCACGTGCTTCCACACTCCTTCAGTTAAGTAACAGGTGGAAAGTGAGTCATTAGGATTCAGAGATACCTGTTTCACAACAGCTGCATCATGCAGAGAGAAGTAAATTTCATTTCCCATGTAAATATTTATGTATGTATAAGGAGAAAAACCAAACTTCCAGGTTGTACCATGAAAATATTTACTTGGTAAATACCTCATTGTCTTTTCCTCCTTCCCTTTCAGAGAGCCTCCATTTTAATTCTTTTTTCACTAGACTCTCATCCTGCCTTTTTTTTACAGAGGATGCAACCCTTAAGTCACCTCCCAAAACACCTGATATTTTGTTTTATCTTGATCAAGAATTCATTGTAAAAAGGAAAATAAAAAACCAACACTTGCTATCTATTCTGCCTCCTTCCAGTTCCGAGGTACTGAACCTTGAACTGTGTTCTGCAACCAGGTAATTTTTAAAATTGTATTATTCTTCACTCTTTCTGTCAGCGATCCTATAATTATTTGCCCTCTAGATTTAATTTCCTAATTACTTAAGCATGTCTTTTTCCATGCTGGACATTACTACAGGAATCTCTCCAAGTTCAAAGTGTGCCAAGGTTTTTAACCCCCTCTCAGTCAATCCAAAAAGAACACGATCCTTCCTGCATGAAGCTCAAGCCTGTCACCCAAACACAAGATTTCACCTCACCTCAGTAGGAAAAAAGGGTAAAATCAAGACAAGGAAAACAAATCAAACACAAGATCAGCCTTGGTTATCCATGCACAGTTTGGATTYATGAATTGGCTACAGTCTATGAATCCAAAATCTATCCATATGGATCATCTCACTGCAGCCAGGGCATGTCCYGGCTTACTCCTGCACTTAGCTCCCAGTAGATGTCCAAATATTTGCAACTACTCCACTGCTGGGGCTTTGTCCATCACTACTCCTTATAGCAAATGTCACCTATTAGCTTTTAAAATATACCAGCATTTTGGTATTTGAAATTATGACTTTCCACAAGCCTTTAAAATTTTTTATTCCATTTAAATGAYCAGAAAGCAGGGCCCATAATCTGTGGTAAGCACATTCAAAGTGCTTGGAGCAAAAGCCTGAGGCACTTCTGAAGTGAAACCCCGAGTATACAATGATTAAAGTCATAATAAAATGAAAATTTATATGAAATTGTGTGAGTTTTCTTGCAAAAAAAACAAATTTTTGACACTGTTCTGCTCTAGAATACTATCCCACTTTGATCATTTCCATTGGTGCTGTTTTCTGACATCAACATGGTAATGAGTGATTTACCAGAAATGTTACAGAACTTTCCCTTTGCCCATCTGAGATTTGATTATTACTTTTTGATGGCAGTTGTTATGCCAGCTGAAGACACTTTGAACGCTAAGAACTGATGAGATTTGCTTCAGATACACAACATGGGAGTTGGACACCAGTAGCTTCAGCTGAGTCCAAACTTTTCATCCTCAGGGGTTGGGAGAAAGCTCTTAGGATCATTCAATTTAAATATAACAATTTTCATTTCTTCTGGGGGTGGGGAGAGTGCGTTGGCTCGGTTTTGGTGGGTTGGTTGGGTTTTTTCTTAAAACCAAGCACTTCCCAAGGTGTGCACACAATTAATACCATTGTGTTCAAGAGTCCTTCAAAGATTTGATTTCTCCAGATAATAACTCAGATGAGAACAGTGGTGTAGCTGCAAAGCTTATTGTTCACCATTAAGAGACCCTACTGCATTAAGGGTTTTGATTTATTTATTCTTCAATCTAAAACATCACAAGCTATTCTGGAGAAGCTTAATATACCAGAAATACTTCAGGGGAAAACAGGAAAGTGATCCACTGTACACATAGCCTTAATTTACAGATTTCATGGTTCCCAAAATTTTAYGTGAGACRTCATTTGAYRTTAACTTTGGTCAYTGAGTTTAGTTTTTAAGGGTGGKGCTTCACTTGATGTCCACGCAGAACCCACATGATTTATGAAAAAAAAAAAAAGGATTTAGTGAGCCATTTTCAGAGAAAGAAAAAGGAAAAAAMCCCAAAAAATTAGAGTATAGAGCACAGAAGGCTTCCTGAGACTTTTACAAGGCAAAAGCCTCCACATGCATTCATAACTGTTAAAGATTTTTTTATTAATATGAACCAGTTCTTCCTACTGAATGAGAAATTTTTGGACTATTACCAGTGCCACTGCTGCTTACCAGTTTTCAAAAGAGAGCTTAACTTTGATCAGCTGCCATTTCTCTAGCGCAAGCCAAGCTCTTTTGCATACCAGAAGATACACAGACGAGACATGCAATCATCTCAGTAAAAACTTTCCTGCTGACACTGGTGCTGCCACATTTCCAGCACACGCCAAGGTGAAAAACGGAGGCGCAACTAGGAAAGCACAAAGTCCCTCTCTCCAGGAATAGTTTAATTAAACAGTATCACTTGCACATTCTTAACTTCACAGGAGCTGGAAAGGTTATATGTCTGATATATCTATCCATATCTATCTGGTTTTAAGGAAGACTTTGACTTCAAACACCTGACCTTCCTAACACCTGCCCCCAGCCTTGCTGGAACTCCAAAGGACCAAGCATCTGCTTCTCATTAGCCTCTCCACAAGTGTTCATCCAATTTGCAAATTTGCCTTGGGTRGGATTTTTCAAGCGCTTCCTGACCTATTCTTATGCTGTATTAATGCCTGAGTATTCCTGYCTGTTTGCTATTCTCCTGTTTAGACTTAACTGCTGAAATAGGTACTGCTCACAAGCCAAAATTACAAGGGAATTGTTATCTTTAACTWACAAAACCTTTCACAATTCAGTCCRAACTACCTAACATTTTACTTGGCTGAAAATGCTTTTATTAAGTCCAGACTGTAATTTAGGTACTAGTGAGAATTTAACTTTGCATTTTCTACTCCAAGGCATTTTCTGGGTCCTGTCATTTAATCAAAATCTCCCTGGCTCTTTTGTAGCATTCCATTTTTTTCCCCAAACTACCTCATAAAGGCTTGCAAGGTGCATGCATTTGTTTTATAAACCATCTCAGCTCTCCCTTCTCTGCTGGGACTAAGTACAAAGGGATTCAGGAGAAAGTAATTTTGTGAAATGATACTTTGCATATTTATTCAGAGAAGCCCTTAACTTGGGGAAAAGGCAAGGGCTGGTTTTCTTAACAAGAAGATAATAAAGAAAAATTATTTCATTTATTCAAAGTACATCTGCACTGCAAAAGAAAGGTACAATGATAAATTGAACTAACTCATCCAAGGCACCCAGTTCAGAGACTACAGATGGTGTGGCTGCAATGGAGCTCTTCATAGTCAAGATTTGTGAGTATTTAGTCAGAATAGGAAAAGTTATTTCAATCATCTCTGGTTCCTGCAGAAATTCTTTGGATGATGGTGGTAACACTGGATTAGGCCTTCCCAAAAACAAGTCCAACTAAGTCCAAATACATGACAACAGCAAATACCTCCCTCCCCAACTATGAAGGAGGGAAACRGATGTACCACTGAAATGATGCACCATAAATGGTGATTAACAACATCAGCAGCTCCTGCTTTTAAAACCATCGATCATGAGCAATTTTAATTAAAGTGAACAGCGAAGTAGGGGATTTGGCTCAGCATCCATGAATTTATCAAGTGGGATGTTTCTAATGCCTGATTACAAGCTGTAGTCACTGCTACCATCAGGCCTAAGCAGAATTAGCCATCATTAACGTCATTACCTTCTGGGGGTGAAATATGATGAATATACATCATCTGGGACGGCAGCTTATTCAACTGAACCAGTGTCAGGCAGCAYTGCCACCCCACAGTTTTCTAGCAACGTCGTTCTTGGAGCACCAAATAGTTGGTGGTCTATTGAAACTCTATTTTTCTTTTAAGAATACCAAGTCTTTTARTTTTCTCTATTTTATTTTAGAATATACCTGGATAGGTTGCTTTGGGCTTGCTTGCTTTTCTGAGAAAACAGAGAACTGAACTGGTGAATTACGAGCATTCAGATATTAATACTGCAGCAGAAATTTAGCTTATATGTCACATTCTACCAGGGAAATGGAGAAGAGATGTGCTTAGGAGAGATAGCCAAACAACAATCTCTACATATCTGCCGCTTTAGGTGGGCCTGGATACAACTTAGCTTCTATTTAATGCAGCTCAGTGGCTTTGATATAGTCACAGACCTTTAAAATTTTGACAGATTATCCAAAAGGGTTGAAATAATGAAGACACATGAGAATAAAGAACAAAGAATGATGAGGAAAGATTAGAAAAATCGATAAATAAATATCCTATGGAATTCAAACACAATGAAGCACACCTTGAGGGATCAAAAAAGGGATGTACACAAACTGAGTGGGAAGAAGAAAGAAACAAAGCTACAGACAACAACATATCGATTCAAGATTGCAGTAAGTAATAACACCATGTTTGGAACAATGTGTTTCTCTGTTAAAGAAAGAAAATATGGCACCACAGTATATAAACAGGGAAATCAGAATGCAAGGGAGACATGAATTTAGAAGAAACTAAAAGTAACAGTTTGATGACTTGTATTTGCCTTGCGCTTGTCCTTGTCACCAAACTTAGTCTTGGTGCATTTGAAAATGAAGAATAGATAAGGAATGGTCAAACAGGAATGCTGGCATGTAACAGAAGTGTGAGAAATGCTTTTGTACCATTGTGCATATCACTTTTAAAAAMAATTCTGATCTGCAATGATCCAGCTGGAAAAAACGCTCATCCAAGGACTTGAGACAAATGAGAACTGAGTAGGAGATGGAGATTTAAGATCAATATCAGACACATTTCAGTGATCCAGAATCATTAATGGAAGCATTTCCTCCTTCTGCAGGAGGTAGGCAGGTACCAAGTTTTCTGTATTGCACAAACACTCAGATGCTGAACTTCAGGGACATGACAACAGTGGGAGGAGGAGGGGGGGCAGGCACATTTCAGTTCCAACTTGCCTGAGAAAACACAAAGAAGCACATTTACAGAGGCAGGCACAGACAAATCCAGGGCATGCCAAAGTAATGAACACGGAGAACTCTCACTGAAACATCATCTGCTTACAAACTAGGAGGATCAATCCCATCACTACCACGCCAGAAAAATTCCCTGCAAAAAGCCTGACCCTCTCTGCTTGACTAAGGGAGGGATGCATTCCACTAGAAGGAATGCCAACAGGTAATGTGTCRCAGTTCGAATTTATTTTATTGATTTCTTGTTAAGTGGTTCATCCTGTTATACCCCCATGTTCTCCCTGAGTTTTATCCTCCCTCAAAGCTGTCCCTCATGCCATTCCCTGCCCCTTGTTCCAGCTCTTTCCCTGCTTCTCAAGGCAACCCAGCCCCTTATTCCTGAACCTTCTCTGCCACTTAAACCTCACGCCAATCCCTGTCTGCAACACCCCTTCGGAATTCCCCTGCTCCTGGAGGCCCCAYTGGTCCATGCGACCYATCCTCTCAGCCTCCTACCCCAACTGGCCCCAGACACTTGATGGAATCCCCTCACTCCTCTCCCAAGGATTCCCTATTGGTTTGCTGTTTGTATCCACTCCCTGATTCGTACCTGTACAAAACCCCTTGCACAGGAGTGCCCGAGGCTCTTTGGGTATGATCCCTTTCCTTGGAATAAACTCTTCTTTGTGGAATCTCAAGATGGAGAGCCTCCTTCTTTCTCCTCTGCCTGCCCCCTGGCTTGGGTCTGGCATCACAGAGCAAATGGCTCTAAAGGTTCTGCCTTTGGTAAATCTCCCATCCCGAGGCAGTTCCCTGTGGATGCCAGCCAGTCAGGGAGAGAGAAACAGCAATCGTTTCTCACAATGGCTTATGAGAATTTTTAAGGAGTGTTTTCTAAGATTTTTTTTTTTGATTTTTTTTTATTTTTGTTAAAGAAATTAAAAAAAAAAAAAGAATTTTAAGAAGGTGGTAACTTGTTAGCATAAACAATCTGCAAGGGTTGTTTTTGCACCTCGTTCTCCTGTTCTCAAGGACGGTGTGTGAGAAAGATGATTTTTATTAACTAGCCAATCAAGTAGAATGTATCCTATCAGTCTATAAAAACCAAAGAGTATTTTGTAATAAAGCCTTTTTTCCTCCTCTTGCAATTAAGTCTCTGGTCTGTTCCTGTGTCATTCTTAGCTCAAGGGTGAAGGTTCCCCACTCCTGGCGTGGCAAGTTCTGAGAGCGAGCCCAGGCTCCGGCAGCCACAGTAATGAATATAAAAATTTGGTAGCAATGAATATTAAAATTTAGCAGTAATGAATATAAAAATTTGTTGGGCATATGCTCTCTCACCTTTCTTGTGGGTTCTGACATGCTTTCAGTCTCCCTTTTTCACACAAGCAGGGGAAAAGCYGCCCTCTGGTTATGGACGCGTGGACTCACTGTTCAAGGAGGATGTGTCTGTGGATAATTCTGCCCAAACACTCAGATCATCACCCAAGGTTTCTGTCCAAACCACATCAAGCAGTATGAACAAAAGCCACTGTCTTGTGTGAGTTCCACTGCTCTGGAAGTGCATGGTTCTGTGGCTAAGATTTAATTCATAAAGTTTTAATACAGCCAGTATGTAAAAGAAAGTTCAGAAAGGTGTGGAAACTCMTAAAATCCAGCAACACACTGATTTGTCTCCTTAGAAAACGATTTAAAATGTAATATTTCAATGAGAATAGAATACATAATAATTTTTTAGTAAGGCCACTTGTAAACTATACGTGCTACAGCTAATTACAGTCTGCAGAAATGTGTGTTCTTGGCTTACAGCTTTCACTCATGCAGTCATCTTTCAGGAAAGGTGTAAAAAGAGCAAACAAAAAATGCATTTGCCCACAATTGTCCCAATTAAAATTATTCTTTCCCCTAGCAGTGATGCCTTTCCATGACAAGCCACAGGAAATCACACTACAGTAACTCATCTTTTATATAATATTTTTTGTTACTAAAGTAAATAACTCTGTTATATTTGTTTTCATCTCTGCTRTGAGCAGAACTCTAAATCCTAACTGACAGGCATCACCACGAGTTGATATGGGAGTCAGCTTYGAAAAAATAGGCTGCTAAACTGTTTACTTGAATATATACTGCATGTAGTTTTSTATTTGGTGAGAACAGTTTTTTAGATGAAAGAAATTAATATTTCATCAGGATAAATAATAAAGTGCCAGTCATATTACTTAAATTATATTACTCCAATTACAGTGGTTTTATACTTTAGAGACCTTAAAAGATAACATGACATCATCCCACAGGAATAATACTAGAAAACCTTTAGATAAGGGTATAAATTTTGTAACTGACTACTGAACATGGCTGTTTCTTTACATGTGACTATGATYTAATATATAATTTGTGCATAACGTAAATGGCTCCAAGCAACTACTAGCAATTCAGGAAAATCATATTTAATGAGTTGTCAAATAGGGCCCACAAAAGCATGCTTCTTCTGATTATTTCTCAAAATTACTTTCCAATATATCTACTCTGATCCTAAATAGAGATTATGCCGTCATGATAAATCTTTTTTTAACCTAGGTAAGTATTATGATGCCCATCTGATACACAAAATAGTTTATGCTTTTAGTKGCTAATTTCTTTGCTTCACATTAGCTATTTAAATATAAAAACAATGTTCAAAATTATTTTTTAAATTTGCTATTTGAAAAATTGACTAATTTCAAACTAAAAAAAACCTCAGAATTTTCATGGTATTGTTTGTTCTCTGTTAAGTTCATGTTTGTTCTCTGTTAATTGTTTGTTCTCTGTTAAGTTAATGTTTAAAAAATGCAAATGGAATGTACAGAAGTGTCTCAAAATTTTCAGATGGAAAAAAGCCAAGTGACAAGAACCTTGGGAGAACGGTGCAGTGCCAAAATGCAGCACYGCACGTTCTTTTCCTCAACAYCAAAYTGCAAGGGGAAAAAAGAAATCTGGAACTGGTAAGTCATTATCTGCCACAAAGCCCTTCATACATTTTTAGGCATCACAGAAGGTACCATCAGGAGAAAGAACTGTGAATAAGCAATTTCTAATTACAGCAAAATTTGACTCCACTTCTGGTGATGGAAAGAATCACAGCAGTCACTGTCAAAAAAACAAAACAACCAAACAAGCCAACCCTGCTGCAACTGCTATTGCACATTACTGCTGCTGCTGAGAATCCTATGAGTCTTACCAGGGATTGCACTGATTGCTCTTAGAGAGGAACACAAGCCCTCCTGAAGAGCCTACAAAGTGCCAACAAGGTGATAGGGAATAGGTCAATGAAAGGAAGCAAGATAAAAGGACAAGGATGGCTTGGCACAGAGCCTGATGGCCACAGCTCACCAGCTCTCTGGGATTTGACAGGAATTTGTACATGCTTAACTTTTACTATGAATTTCCATTACAAGAATGTGCTATTCAAATAATGACAAACTTCTTAAATACTTGACTCTGCACAGTTGAGATGTGCATGCAAATAAGAATCCCTCTAGTCTACTTTTATTATTTTTTAATTCTCTTTCAATCCCAATGCAGTACAATTTCCTCTGCACAGCAACATCAAACATTTTCCTCCTCTACATTTTATGATGTAGACTTTCCAGCAATCCSTGGCTTTTATGAGCTGTCTCATGTAATGAACTTTGTGGTCCACTGTGTGACAGATCTGTACTTTATCCTTCCCTAATGAGACAGTTCTCCAATTATTGAGCCAAGGCAATGTTTCTCTAGAAAGTTTCACCCTTTTAAACAGAGAATTCCCACAGGGTGATTGGCAAATTATCACACATTAAACCCATCACATACACAAACTTGCAGAATTTATTCCTGAGCAAGTATTTCCTTTTTTTCCCCACCAGTTGAGGATGGTTTTTTTTTAGTGTTCAATCAGCGTTTCATAAACCTCCCCCCCAAAAAAATTGACCTTTCTCCCTCTTGCCATCACAAAGATCACCATKTTATAGAACAGCTACAAGAGCAACATCACAGAACAACAAAATGGAGAAGTGAGACTCCCTGGCAATGCAGCTTATTAAACCAACACAGCTATTTCTTTATACCATCAGACAGTTTGTGGTTGAAGATGAACCAGGTGGGTGAAAGGGCTACATTTGTCCTCTGTTAATGCCCCTTGGTGCAGTCTGAGCCCCAGCATCCTGAGATTCACCTCCTGGCAGAGGTTCAAGCACTTGCTCAGTCTTTGGGCTGTTCCTGTCCCTGTCTATACTTAAAACACTTCTGAACACCTAAGCTAAGACRCTCATCACCAAGGGGGGTGTGGATATTCCTATGCAGGAAGCATCACAGACATACTCTACTACAAACTTTAACAAAAGGAAGAATCACATCAGGTCACAGCATCATCACTGTTACAGCAAATAATTTCTGTGTGGTGCCTTGCTATAAAACATATTCACAGCTGATCACTGTATGCCTCTGAGCTGCTTCTGCCACTCTTGGCCATGGTAAGCAAACACTCTCATACATGTCAARCAACAAATCAAACAAAACCACTTCCTCCTAGGAAATACATACTGCACATAYAACCAGACAGGGGCAGGATCAAAATTTAAATGCTAGTGATGGCTCACCCACACATAGTGGTGTAGCCACAATTTTCCTAAGCAATTTTTCCAATGTTTTGCCAAGCTTCCAGTTAGGAAATTTCTCACAGTCTCAAATCTCAATGTCCAATCCTGTAATTTCAGTCTGTTTCTTCTTGTCCTGTCCCTAGCCCAGACAACAATTTACTTTTTCTCCTCAATAGCTTTTTATGTGTTAGGGTTTTTTATCTTCTTCTCATCTTTGGTCTTCTCTACTCTGTGCTTAAAATCCTTTTTCTCTTTCACYCTACTTTTGGTGTGTTTCTAACTCCATTTCTGGCTGAGACACTGTCATTCCCCCACTGGACACAGCAGCACAACAGGTAACTTCACAATTTTTCCTGTTTAATTGTCACTCAATAGCTGCTCCTTTCTTGGTTTTCCCATAACAGTGTAAGGCTGTCAACACCAGTGCACGATCCACTACAAACTTCAGCTTATTCTCTGAGGAATCTCTGCCCAGTGCTTCAGCCATTCCTCAGCCTTTCTCAGCTGAATGAGCATCTCTGCTTAGGTGTAACAATTCACACTTCATCTCCCTGAATACATTTCATTTAATGAAACCCTTATTGAAGAAAAAGGGCTGCAATTCAATCTACCAGGATAATTTTGGAAGAAATGGTTGGGAGCCCATCCAAAACAAACCAGCAGATTCACCTTTGATTAAGAAAAGTACAGGCACCTATAATAATTTCTGGAACCATAGGGAAAGATCACAACCTCCTCATTTGATGCCAATATGATGATTAAGCAAACTGAAAAACTTAAAGTAGTAGATGAATTTTTAAGGATATTATCTGGAAAATATCTAAAAGAAGAAAGCTAAAAAGGGAAAAAAAAAAGAGGAAGACTACGCTGGAGAGAAAACTGAGTCTGAAAACATAACATCAGTCATATTATAGCTTACAAGTTAAACAAGTGTTTCAAAGAAACAAATTRAGTGGATTTATGATATTGTGGAAATTTTCTTTCCAAAGCAACTCTTCTGATTGATGGATATGAATCTATATCAGAAAACAAGATGATAAAACCAACCTTTAGGAATTTCAGACTTATAACTCATTGCTATGGCAACATTCTCACCAAGAATTAAGTTTTGTTGGGAATAGCAAAAAAAATCACTTTACTTTTCCCTAAAACATAACTCTACAACACAAGAGAGCAAGACAGGTAAAGGTAAGAGTGTAAACCAAACTGTTAGACCAATACACAACAGTGCACCTTTTTAAGCATCTTTCTACAATTCAAATAAAATTCCTCTTTCATTAATTTTMTAATTTATGACAGGAAGAGTTGAAAGCACACTGGGTTTGAAACAGATACTGAAAATTTCAGTCTGTGAGTTGTAATTGAAGACTCAGGCATCACAAAGGCTAAACGTGTCTCTACTCAAACGAAGCTCAATTAAACTGTGCAGCCTAGCACAAGTACAGCTTCCTTTTGAAAGTGAATACAAATACCAAGAATATTGGTGCATATCTATTTTAAAAATCCCTAATTACAGGGGGAGACAAATATTTTGGACAATGAAAAATCATTTGTTTCTTTCTTAAGTCCTATAAACAGGTAAGTGGCAGGTATCTTTCCTGATGTATTTTTATATGCTGCTCTGAATAACTATGAAGTGTTTCTGTACAAACAAGTTATATTAGTATTTGTATTGACTTTGCCAATCACAAACAAAATATAATTACATTGCCTTTGTTTAAAAAAAAACACCTAAAAAAGGATAAGAGTTGAAATTCCCTGTAGATTAACTTAATTATAAAGGAAAGAAATATTTCTCTAAGGAAGCCTCAAATAATACTCTCAATTTTAAAGCCCCTGCAAATGCACAGCTAGTATCATGTATTGTGCACAATGACTGAAGACCCCAGGAATGGAGGCAAAACATGGATTTCAAAAAGCACCTCCTGATCCTATTTRACATACTTTTGAGAAAAAGCTCCCCAAAAAATGCAGCATAAGCTGTGTGCACAGGAGGGACACACTTTATTCAGAGCCCAGAGACACAACCTACTCTCCCAGGAATATCCCATCATTACAGGTCACTGGCCACCCTACCACCCAGCAATGGCTTTTCCACTCGACCTGGTGATGAGCAAATCAGCCCTTGAATAGGCCCTCTCACTGCTGAGCTATTTCTAGATGCCCTTTTGCCTTTTCATGTACTTCAGACAGGAGGAGCAGTGTGGTTGTTCTGAGAAGTCCAGCTAAGAGGTTTTCCCTGGAGCAGAACAACTTTCTGCATTCACAGCACAGAAAGAGACAGATCTTTTTGGTGCGGTGCTTTTTTATTTTTAATGCCACATCAAACTAAACTAGTAAGGCTCAAGAACAACATGAACTCTTCCCTACCTGACTCTGGGAGAACAACAGGAAAAAAATCTGCATTTGGCATATAATGTTGTTAATACATTTGTTGGTGATAAGCAGAGCTCCTYCTGCAACTCAAAAAGCCACATTCTTAGAGGATTTCCTCCTGCCCCCTTTGCTCCCCTGTAATTCTCCCTCGAGGTGGAGGTCAGAGGGTGCAGGCTGAAGAAATGCTTCTTGTTAAAGCTTCACAATTCACCCCCTGCCAACATGAAGAGCTCCTGRAGACTGCAATTCCAAGCACAGTCCTGAACAACAGCAGAGTTGTAGTCCCAAATAGAACTCCATTTCCTTAACCATCTTGGAGGAAGCCTGCTCTGCCTTCTGAGTGAGGGACCAGCACCAGCTTCCCTTCTCTGCAAACACACTGCAGGTCTTTTGGCTTGGATCCCACCCACAGCAACACACACCATCTTTTTTTTTAATTCTCTGTGCAGTTCATAAAGTCCCTGTCTAACTTCAATCTGACTGACAGCAATTAATTGAAATTTTTTCAAACCACAAGTGAAGTCTGAATAAAATAGGTGGCAGTGAAGTGTTTGATGTTCAGAAAGCTTCCAGGGTATCAGATGGCTTCAAAGAAGTGCATGCAAAGAAAAGCAAGATGAGAGGTCCCATGAAAAACTTAAGAGCACACAGAGTAAATAATTTCAAAGACTGTGTAAACAGGGGACCAATTTAAAATCTGAAAACAGTGATTACAACTGCCCCAGTCTGCCTGATAACCTTTCACTTAATTGGGCTGTAASACTCCCTTATTTAGAAAACCAGTACAGAAAAACGGGGGGGGGGGAAGCACCTATTAGACTGTTTTTTACTACATCTTCTTTCATTAAAGATTTGGTGCCTGTAATGTGTTTCCAGTGTTTCAGGCAGCAGAGATTTAATTGATGCACAATAGCAATCCTTAGTACTGTCCAAAAGAGAACAAGAGCAACATACAATTTTTTTACTATTAAGAGATTATTCTGAACAATTAATAAAATTAATTTGCTGAAACACCAGTTATTTACTCTCTTTGAATTGCCTTGAATATTTTTTCTCCCATTCAGCTGTACCGACTTAAGTGGAGATAAACAGAAACCTGTCTCAAGTATCCTCTTTCACCAGACAGAGGATTATATAAATAAGACTCATCCAAGACAAAAGGTTCACCCTGACCACACAAATAGTCAGACAGCAGCACAAGTGTCCTAGAGGGAGCACAGCTACACAAACAAGTGCTGAGGAAAAAGCAACAYGTGGATTTGGAAATGCAAGATAACAAGGACACACACTAACACCAAATTCAGTAACCTAGAAGGCAGATGGAGTGGGTGACCTGAGAGAGGCTGACTGTACAAAATAGCTGATATGGCATTTGAAACCTCATATTGAATATAAAATGTTTCAGGAAAAAGGCTCAGGAGACAAGTGTCAGGGGCTGTGTGATTTCTCWGAGCAATCCTGAGGATGATCAAATTTGTTCCTGAGGCTTTTCTTCCTGCCTTAATGTCCATGCAGATCCTCACCCACAGCTGGGCTGCTGCTGGATTAYGAACCTTGGCAATCGCTCTGGTGGGCATTTCATTACATTCCCTCATCTCATTTTCAGTTGTACCATCTTTCTTTTTTTCTAGGTACAAAGATGATAACATGTTCAGATGAGATATCAGTGCTCCCTTAGGAGTTAGCTAGAGTTGCTCTCATTCATGCCTGGACTCCTTGGATGTGAAAGCAACCTAAATTACTAAGAGCTCCACCATGTAACTGCCCTGTTGTCACACACACAWTGATATTGCTCTCTCCTCCCCTCCATAAAGCTGCATCTCAGAATTACACAATTTCAAGGCAATTGCTTCCCTTCCTCAGTGTGTGGAACAACTACATACACATATGTATAACAGAGTTTGGGTCTGTTTTGGGTCCTATTCCTGTTCTCCCCAGTCCACCTTGAACTGCAATAGAATCTCTGCGGCATCAATCATTTCTCCAGAGGCAGATCAACAATATCTAATAGTGAAACAAGTAACTGCTTTAAGTACATCTARTTTGAGACTTATTATTCAAGACCATTTCCTCATTGTGCTGGTTTTCTGACACACTTGGACTATTTGTGAACTGGCTTTTTTTCCCCCTACCACATGCTACTCCATCATTTCCTGTGTCGAGTTCCACTGTAGCTGTCAGCTACATTTCTGACCTCTCCTCCATTGCAACAAAGGCAGAAACTCCCTTCTGGTACTGGAGTGGATGCTGATGAGGTTATATTCAGTCTCTCATCAATTGTTATCATATATCTCTGTCCTTTTCCAGTGCTTGCAACACTGCCTATTGTWGTATCATTTGTAAATGTAATTAATGAGGTGTTTATGTACTCTTCAAAAATCATTAAGTTGTTAAATTAAACTGCATTTAGTGGTGCACCTTGAGTCACCCTGCATGCTTTGGTCCAGCTCAGTGTGCTGCCATTCATCATCACCCTCTATTCATAATGCCTCCAGCAATTCTAACTCCTTTGACACAATTCATGTTCAAAATAGTTCCAATTGTGGTGGGGCTTTTTCCTCTTTTTGCARTAATTTCTAGATTTGTCCTTTTTGTTTTTGAAGGTAACAGATTTGTGCTGTTACAATCTAATGTCTTCCTGCTTCCTTCTCAATTATTACAATTACTAATGCACTGATGCTCTCTGATTTAGTTAATTCTTTTAGCATACTGCAACTTGCTATCACCAATATCTATTTATTTATCTGTCATTAACATGGTTTTTCCTCCTTTTACTCATTATCTACTTTAAAAATCCTTGTTTATCTCTTTCACATATTTCATCTTCTTGTTAAAGAGTCAATCAAAATAGGTCATCCATCAGCACAGCTGATTTTCTCCTCCTAGTTTTACACATGTAAACTTTTATCCCCCCAGTTTTTGTCTGTCTTCTTCATACTGCAAATATTTCTGTTGCCATAACCCAACTGACACTCAAATGCTGTCTGTTTCAGTCCTTTGCTCACTCTGTCAGGTCTCTGCAAGCCTCAGAAATCTGTGGAYATTTTAAATCACTTTCTTTTCCTTCCCTCTACACCTACAGTACTGGATCTTGTGAAACCAACTTACACTCGGCATTCCTTTCCTTCAGACTCCCAGTAAACTACTGCTCCCTAATTGAAWGAATTATACATCTTACTTTCCTCCAGGCTTGGTTTGGTCATTAGGACAGACACTCAAGCAGCCTTCGCTTCCCAAGGCGTCACTGAAAATCACTGGCCTTAGGGCTTTTCAGAGCAGTCCATGRTCTGTCATGTGGCCTTTAAAATCCATATTGCTTGCTAAGCTTCCAAATGCTGCCATGAATGAATGGCTCTTGGCTCCTGTTCAGTTTGTGCAGCTGTGTTCTGCAAGTCTGGGTGCTGAGCATTTTTTATCTCAAACAGGTGCACAAGCAACAACRCTTAACCAGCAAGGAAATAACCTGTGTATGATTTGTCCTGTGGTTACCTTTCCTCATTAAAATATCAAGCCAGGTTTCACAAAATATCAGGCTAGTTTTCATGAAATATCAGGCTAGTTTCCATGAGTACAATCCCTTTTTATTATTCCATGTTAAACACCATGCTTCCACCTAGAATGTCCTAAAAATTACAGTCTCTCTACAGATACAAGCATTGCCTGCATTGACCAATGCCCACTAAAGTTTTTCCTTTGTTATTTCAATACTCTTTTTTACACCTATAAKAATTATTATTCTAGTTTTGTTTTCTCACATCGTTTTAGGAACTTTATTCAAACTAACCTGAATGCCCTAAAAGCCTGTAATTGCCCAGAGCAGGCAGAAACAAGGATGAATGTAGGCACAACTGCACAAAGCTCTTATTGGCTCCAATGAGAATTGCATGAACATCCTTTGGTGTTTAAACAATATCAGAGAGGGGTTCAAAACATGCCCACCAACCCAAGGCTATTTWCAGCTCTAAYTTTTATGCCTAGAATTAAAAAAAAMCAACAAAACAAACCTCAAACCCACCAAAGAAAACAGAYCCCACAATGCTTTGTATAATGGTAAAAAGAGGGATTGCTGGGAACCATTTTGAGAAGCAGAGAGAGGATGTCGTGAGCACAGAAAGTGTTGAAGAGCAGAGCTCTCACCAAAAAGAAAGAAATAAGTGATATTCATCAGGTCTGACTCTGAAGGGCACATCTGACTTCAGTTCAAAGCCCTACAAACTGTCCTGCCCCTCTCCTCCAAAAGCTTTATTTTCCATTTGTGGYATATTTCAGTGTTAATAACTCCCTCTTACTGAATATTACATCTTCGTATAACACCATTGGTTCCGCTTACATTTTTTAAGATTGTGTGTGTGTTTGCATTCYAAGTTGCCAAACATGTGCTATCATATGACCAGCCAAAATCACCCTAAAGGTCTGAAGTCAGGCTCAGAAGGCAAATTCTTTCTCAAATMTACAAGGAACTAACCTATGCATATGTGAAGACTTAAGCTGCAACTGTGTCAGCTACAGAATTAATGCTCTGGAGCTGGAGAGGGAAAAGCTCCTTTCCTCYGTGGCCTTTGAAGATTTGGCACTTTGAGGTAAAACACTGTATATTTCAAGTTCAGTGACATAGTTCAATGAAATATCACATAATAGACTATTTTATGATAGATTTTRGTGAGAGGGTKCTAAAACCAGTAACAATTGACCAAWASCCTTATTTTTAGGAAGAATTATTAATAGGTAGAAGAAGCAACACGTTAATCACTTCTCGGCTCTTTAGGAGGCTATACTGCATGCAGTTATCCTCCYGACCAATGAGCTTCTTAGGGTTTTTTTAAAATAAATAATACAGTATAAGAATGAGCCATGGGATCAGCTTCCTCCCTTCTTCAGTGAGACAGCTGCTTGTACTCCTGCTACCAGGCACACTTTCCCTAACTCCTAAAATAAGCTTAGCCCTTTCATCTAGCAATTGTTTTGGCCAAATAATATTTAATTTTTYGGGTTCTCATGGCATGAAGAGCAAGATATGTATCTGGAAGCCTACAATCATAATTATTCTACATCAAGGAAAGTAAGATCCAAACTAGAAAGAACAATAATGAGCTCTCCCACAATACTTACAATTGATCTGATGTTGTATTCTTTTGCCAGTTTCAGAGAGGACTTATAGCAACTTGCTAAGTTTTCTTTATGAGTGTCAGTGAGATGGCCTCTTGCAATTGGCCCAACAGTATGGATCACATCTGCAGTGAATAAAAAAAGTAAAAAAGAAACATTAAAGATGCTACTGTGTCGCACATCAAYTCGATCTGGTATTATAGCTACACACAAAGGTAGAAATAACAACAAATGTAAACAAATGTATTTAACCAGAAAACACATCATAATCTGCATGTCCAATAATTAAACATTAATCAGCAAAGGTTAAATTTTGAAGGATTTGGACTAAAGGAGAACATGAGAAAGATACAGTGAAYGCTTGTTACATGTCTACTGCAATGCACACACTGGAGAGATGAAATGTTTGCACAAATCCTCTAAATCTTAAGGCCTCTACAACTGTAAATACTGTAGAACTTTGAAACAGTTGTTCTCACTCCTCAAAGCCCACTCACTGGGCAAGTTCACTATACAGAACCTCAGCATTGCTGGTGATACAAAGGTCATCTTTGCTTTTCCTCAGTAACCATTTGAAAAGAAGAAAAGTTGAGACTTAGGAATGTGTAGGTTATYCAAAAAACATGCTTTCCTCTCACATCAGACCAGATGGAGATGCCATGCAGTAAAACAAAATATTCTCTTTGAAGAAATTTATAACAAGCAAAAAGAGAAAGCACAGTCATCCTAGGTATGATGCMTTTGGACTCATCAAAATCTGATGCTGCAATCAATCAAAGTCTCTAAAGTGCTGTAAGAAAAATGAATTTAAGAGCCTGGAGTAAAAAAGCATTGAAAAGATACCTACAATTTAAAAGGTACCATGATTTTCTTTATCTCCCCCTTCCTAGTCCCCCAACTATTATGAAGCACATTTACTTTCTACACATCATTCTTCCATAGTATATGTGAGCATAATAAAATGAGCTGYGGTGGCAGATGTATATTTTTTTTCCCTTTCTTTATAATTTCTTACAATGTACAGCAGAAATAAACAGTGGCACTATTTTACTTTTTTTCAGTGTTGCACTAACAGGGATTAGGCCAACACTTTCAATTGCAGTACTGCTGGTCCCCYTTAAGGTTGTGTTTCTGTCCCATGYGGGTCAGGTTTCCAACCAACATCTGCTGTTGCTACACTCCAGCCTATTTTAATTTACTCACAAATCCTACTGAATTAACACCATTATTATTTGTCCAAGCTGGTTTTGATGATTTCCMTCCAACAAATGCCAAAGCATAAGAGAAAATGGACAAAATAACATTAAAATGCACACTGTCTTTTTTTTTTTAATTCAGACATCATCTGTCTGCTCTCTGCTATTTAAAAGGTGGCTTTTAGGCTGAGCTATAATGTTCTGAAAAATTCAAAATATTTTCTATACATTAGCCACAAAGTGTTGATAAATCAGGAAATAAAAGCACATCTGATTCCCAGTGCCCAGAAACACTGAGCAATCCACCGTGATGGAAACTGAAACCTMTAACAGCTAAACTTCCCAACTGCTACAGAAAACCTCCCTCCTGTGAAGTAAATAAAAGGTTGAGAACTCTTCTTTCCATTTTGATGACAGTAATTTTCTCCAGTTGTGGGAACAAGATGGACAGGCTGGATAATTTCTGTTGAATGTCACAGCGGCCAGACAGTGACTCCAGAGAACCCTCCCTACCACGGAACCTTCAACAGGTGCTGAGTTGTTATCCACTGACAAGGGGGATGACAGCAGGACACTAAAACAACCTTTGAGTTCAGAAAGCAGTTATACTCCTACATGTTTTTTAGCTACTATCATAAACTGAGAGCTATTAAGAAAGGACTTGAAAAAAGGAAAGAGTTAGTTTAAAATTTGCTTCAGCGCGCAGAGATAAGGTTATGTGAATACTTCCATTACCAAAAACTGTAATTTCTGTTCATAACTATAGCAGTTTCCTGGAGGTTGGAACTTTTCAAGGAATATTTCTATTTGGAAGTTCTGGCAACTTCAGAGAAAGAGGAAAAAAAAAACAAAACAGAACAAAACTTCTTGACTTTTTTGCCTTGTTTTTTTTTTTTACAATAGGTGAACTTTGATTACGAGGCCAGAGACATGATTTAACAGTAGACTTGGCAGCAYGGGTTACTGGATGTACTTAATGACCTTAGAGGTCTATCCCAACCYAAATGATTCTATGATTCTACAGGGAAAGGAAAACACTCATGAATCTCAAGGCAGTCAAGTTCCCTCTACATTTACAGACACTAAGATCAGAGTTATCATGATGAATTTCAAATTCACAACACCCAGCAGCCAACAAGCAAATCAAGGAACAACTATAAAACCAACTTTAAAAGAATGTATAACGGATGAAGAAGAAAAGAAACAAACATTTCCCTCTTTCAGCTAAGGCTGAGTTTCTTGCATTTCMATGTATAGCTCATGAAAGCTGAAGAAAATGGCTTAAATTATTCATTTATTAATTAAAGGCCAGGAGGAGTTTTGGGGAACAGACCAAGTACCAAATTCTTGCCAGGATCCTCCKGTATAAAACTCCCACAGTATAATTTCTAGATGCATTTCACTCACCAAATCTTTAGCTTCATTTCTTTAGTCTTTCATTATTAAGCACTAGTTTAATAATGCTAGTTTTGCTCAATAAATGCAAAATGTTTTTGTCATCTTTTTTTCAGAACTTCTCAATTTAGCACTTTCATAGCAACCCATCAGCAATCCTGTATTGCTGTACCAGACACTTCACATAAATAAGTGACCTTTAATGAAGTTATCAGCTTTTATGTTTAAATTTTTCCATGTCCATCATAGGTGGTTCTTTAGACAAGACACAAAAGATGGTTATGAATTGAAYAGGCCCTGACCAACCCAATCTAATGGGAGGCATCCTATGGCAGAGGCTTTGGAATTAGATGTTGTTTAAGGTCGCTTCCAACCCAAAGCCTTCTGTGATTCTATGAACTGGTTTATAAAATATCACAACTTTTGTAACTGTTTACAGCATATTAYTGGCAAAGAAATGCTTTTCTTAGGTACATTATTATACTGAAACACATGATAAAGATTGTATTAGCAGAGCAGCATTACTAATACGCCAGTGCTTTATGAAGTCAGCAGATAAACAGGGAAGTAACAATTATATTGTTGTACATTGTCAATAAAATCAGTGTATACATACATTTCCTAAACTACATAGGAARCTACAAAAACTACAACTACAGTAAGCTCAACTACATCAAGCTTATTCTGCTTAAGCTRTTCCAAAATACTTTAAGTTTGCAGGTGGGCAAAACCCTTTGAGACTAGACAGGCATAAAGGAAACAAACCAGAAAAAAAGCAGCTCTTCCCCCTCCTTCAGCCCACGCAGTTGCTACCTGAGAATCAGACTTCACAGGCGGAAGCAGAACCATTTATTTTTAATACATYAACAAAGACTGTCAAACCTCAAGCTTGTCTGTCACAGTAGTTTCCTTTCTGCTCACATATTATCCCTTGCAGAAAGCTGCAGGATGGAGGAGTATGTGCCATGGGGGAGGTCTACAGATGTTTGTCCACAAGAAAATTCAGGGCAGAACTGCTGCCCTGCTGTTCTAGCTGGCACCTTCCACACCCAGCCAAACAAGGATMCACCCTGGGAAAGAGCATGGGCCTTCTGAAGGAAAACACAACAGTAAAGGATTGCCACAGGACAGATGAACAGGAATGAGTTTCACCAGGGAAGATGAAACAACTGCAGCAGCAAGGCAGGTGGGAGCACCAGCTGTGGGGATGAGCATTACCATGGTCTGAAGGTTCATTGTGGACACAATGGCATGACACAGAAAAGATCACCTAAAGACTTTTAAATTGGGGAAAATGTAAAGAAACTCAAAAAATATTTAGCTTGGCTGGAAAAGCTGGCTCCTGTTTGCTCCTGTAGTGTCTGGACCCTTTGGGGTCCAAGCRCTTCTCAGTGAGGTCAAAGAGGAATAAGGGATGCAAACATTTCCCAAAAACCAAAACATGTTTTTTTATCTTCAAAAGAAGGTAAACAGGTCAAAAAGGGAATGGTCATCACTCAGACAATGCCACACTAACCATTTGTAGTATTTTAACTTTTGTGTCAAAAGAAGCTGCCAGCACTGCTGTGACGWTGCTGATTTACTGTGGTCAGTCTTCCAGCCAAGCACACTGATAGGAAACTTCATTAAAAASAAATCTGCAACCCATGGGTCCATAAATCACTGCGTGTACACAGAGCAGAGATGTYTGCTTACATTTTTAATAGTTCATTGAGGTGGAGAGCCCCCAAGGAAGGTGTATCCTTATCTGGGATTCAGGCCACAACAATGGATCAAACTGCTTCTAATGCTAATGAAGCTGTTGGTTTAAAACAGTGTTTATAAGGAGATACTTCAGAAATGAAACTACAACTGCTGTAGAGTACAAACTTCATGCATAAGAAGGCCAATGAGGCTTGTTTCCTCAGGTTTTTTTCTTTAAAAAGTCAATCCATACACCTTAACTTGCTGTGTTCCCACACAAGTTTTTAACTGTACTGCTATGAAAAAAGGGCAGAGCAGTGTGGGCAAGGATGAAACACGATTTCCAGCTGAAAAGGGTGAAAAGAAGYGACTGCTCTTCAAAAACCAACCTGGAGGACTGACCTAAATTACTCACAATGTAATTTACTCTTCCCTTGCTTTTTGAAAGTGTGACACCAGATGACAAAATATTAGCACAGTGAGTTTTTCCAAGCAACTAAAAAAGTACAAGTAAGTTTCTCTCATTCCTTCCCTTACAGATGTGAGTGTGGTGCATTCACACTGCTAATGAACCACAGCCAGAATCAGTTACATATTTCTCTCATTCACCCCATTTTTACACATTSATAGCCATAATCAGCCCATCCACCCAACTGCATAACAAAGCTGGACGCTGTCAATCACAGAGGGAACCAGATGAATTTCAAAAAGGGAAGGTACTGCACTGCATGCATCATTGAATTTAAAAAAACAACTTGTAAAAATTCAGAGCATTGAGGGCTCCACTTGTAAATATTATCAGCTGATTWACACAATAAGCACCCATCATATTGGTGCTGAAAAAGGGATCTGAGCTGAGGTTCAGCTGGTGGCAAATGGAATTACCTCCAGATACTYGTACCTACTGGCTATCCTTATTTTTCAGGAATGTGAGCAGCCTATTGCTTTGGGATACAAATTCCTCAGCTTTTTCATTTTCTATTTCTAGCTAAATGCAGATAAAAACTGCATTTTCAGCATGCAAAAAACAACTGTTAATTTTAAGTTCAGCTGAAATGAATCCCACAGGACTGCAGTCTAATTCTGYGTCTCCAAAAGCAGATTAGCAGAGCTGAATATTATAAATGTAAGACACCTTTATAAATCATTGAGTGCTGTGTGTGACTACATACCATACAACTCCTAAGTTCAAAAGCATTTCTCTGCTTTGTATAGGTATATATTGTGTTTATGAGCAGCTAAAGAGTCCATTTCAGGTTTGTAGGCTCATGGCAGTAAGCACTGCTCAATCTGAACTTTGTACCTTTTACAACTGCCTTCTGTGATTAATTAGCTGTTTTGGGTGAACACAAAAAAATGTTTCATTAGCTGCAAAAGCAACAATATCTAGAAGTCATTTGTGTAAATTATTTAAGCCATTTTTCGCTTAAATGGCATTGTCTGCCAAGAAAAGGTAAAGAATAAATTTACTGTAAMTTATTAACCAGCATCCCTCATGGCGGGTTAGATGTATATCCGAACTACAAGACAGCACAGACAATCAGAAAACAATATTCCCAAAGGGAGAGGAGAGGGATTTGCTGGCTCTGAGAGCCCCTGTGGGGAGCTGCAGAAGTTTGCACTCAATAGCCCRCATTTAGCGGAGAGAGACCGCCCAGCGCCCGTGGGAAGCTGAAAAACACAGAGAGCTTGTTTACAATGCTTACACCACTGCCTCCACGGCCAGCCAGAGAATTAAGTCACACAAGTCAGAGCCCAAGCCTCTTTGGCACTCATGCCTGTCATAAAATACAAGGCCCAAGTATGTCTGTGTAATCCCAGAGCAGTTCCCCTCCCATCAATGAACTTACAGCATCGCTCTGCCGTCAGGGCCTCGCCATTAGCAGTGGAAACAAAAGTAGCCTCTGTTCAGGCAGGAGAAGCAAGTGGTGCAATTAAAAGACACTGTGCTGYATCCCAAAGTAATAGGTTTTACAAAGCAATTTAGTGCCACGATGACAGATGTCAAAGCAGTGGCCAGACAGACGGCCCCACAACTTCCATGGAAATAATTGCCTACATGGAAAGCTAAAAGGCAACAGCTCTGCTTGGGATATTCATAGTGTGATATCAATGAACATGAAATGAACATGACAGGACTGAACATGACGTTATGACATTCACGACTTGTTATTCCTGGTCTCTTTTTTTAATCTCGACTGGAAGAATTTGCAGCAGAAATGCTCAAMTGTTATCCTTGTTCCCTACCTTCCTACCCAAATAAAGACCTTAATATACCTAGGAAAAACAGAAGAGATGAAATTGTGCTGCTCTTAGCAGATTCTTTCCCCACACACTAGAGGAAAGCTCACTTTGCTGTAGCAGCAGAGTTGCTCAGACAAGCACCCTCCTCATGGAGCGGCTCATGAAAACACGTACCAAGGGACCCCCTTGACCCAAGCAGTGCTTTCCACCTTTCACTGACTAATATTCCTCACAAGTGGACAGGGCTACAGACAAACATGTCCTAATCTGTCTTTTTGTTTATGTTTGCTACATATAGCAAAGCATGAGCCACAAAGATTCTCTATTTTTATTATATTGGATAGCAAAAGATGTTTGTGAGCAACTTTGGGTTTAAATCATTTGATAAGGCTTTTCAACACTCAAAAATAAACTTGCTTGCCCTAAACTGAAAGTATTTGTTCTGTAGAAACTAAGACAGTGCTTCAGTCTACCGTTCCACAAAAATTTTACACCAAAATGCACAACCTGGTGACAGATGTAACACCAGCCATGTAAATTCAAGGGATACTTAATCTCACTCAATTCTTGATTCAGTAGAGAATCTCTCAAATATTACCCATAAACACATGCAACACAAATCAAGTCATAAAAATGCAAATAGGGATTAAGTTAACTTCAGTTCTAGTTTTGGAATTGGATTAATTACACAGGCACAGAGATCAGAAATKAGCTAATTTATGTTCTCAGCTTCTCAAAGCAAGGACCTCTTGTCATACATTGTCTGTTCCCAGTGTCCAGCCCAGTTCTGTTGAAGTGAATTTAGTTACCTCTGCTGGAGTATTGCACAATAAAAGCATAAATACACCCTTTAGGACATGGGGAAAATAAAACAGCAAAACAAACAAAAACAAAAGTCCAAAAACAAAACAGAAAAAAAACCCCAACCATCCACAAAAACCTCACTCAGCCTCATTACAAAACATAGTACCAGATTAATTTTATCCAGAAAATATTAATACTCAGAACTTAATTTCTTGTGCTCTCCTCTGAGTGCTGAGCAGTGCTACAAAGTGCTCTGATAATTTAACAACAAGCCATAGCAAAAGCTCTTCATTTCCTATTTTAAGGATTTTCTTCCGTGCAAATTCTGTTTTGATAACTCCTAGGATTTCATATTAAAACGCTCTTTATTATTTGATCAAGTTCACTGTAGGGATGTTGGAACAAAGCAAGACATCCCAAGAAACAAAGAAAACAATCCAACATGTTATGTTTACCATGCCATGGGACATCTTAAATACAAGCAGACCCCCAGATACTGTGCCAATACTTCCAGGCTTTCTTTCCCTCATGAAATTATTGAATCACTCAAATTATATGTCCTTCGTGTAAAAATTAAGAATATTAGCATAAAAACTTACAAAATATTGATCTTSACTGGAAAGGACTGGTGATTACAGCAGGAAGTTACCAGAAGACCAAACTAAACAACCCTTAATCACAAATTAGCAGCAGAATAACCTCAGGTGAAATGAGGGAAAACTGCCAGCATTGGTTTTATGTGCCCATTGAAGGAATWCAATTTTTTTAATCAGATCACTTCAGGTAAAAAGATTTTTAAAAAGACTGAAAGAATTGTTTCCTTAACAGTAAGTTTTACTGGCTTCTTCAAGAGGCAAAGTATGACTCAGAATTTCAACGACAAATTTATTATATTCAAAGCTTCAGTTGTGCATCTGTTCCTTAAGGGAAGTACATTGCAAAAAGTTCCCACATTTGTTTTATTCATTTACTATTACTATATGTTTTCTTGGGAATAAACAAACTTCTTTTACCTCAGAAATCGGAGCACACCTATTTTGTTTGACATTTCCCTAATCTACATATCCCTCATAGCAGAAATTAGATGYTTTGCTAAGGACTTTGCATGTCTTCTTTAAGAAAAACAGAAAAAATATTATAAAATTACAGGTTCTCCATGTATCTTCTAAAGAAACTGGTGGCAGCTAAATCAGCCTAATTAACTTTCAGGTTTGAATACTGGAAACCATGCAAGGAAAGWTCAGCATTTCCCTTGTCACAAACAATGCAATGCAGCTCTTGCAATACAGACAGGAGAGCCTTGTGCAGCCTCTTGGTACCACTTATCAGCTCTCAAATCCAGCTGGATGCAGATAGAGGAGAAGGTTAGAAACTAAAAGAATGAAACCATTAAATACTTTTTAAAACAAAATAAGTCCCAGTTTAAAAAGACAGAGCTGAGGATTCATTTGAACTGTGCTACGGGACTCCATTCTATACAGCAATAAACACAGTGATTTATAGCTCCAAACTGGAAAACTGCTTATAAACTTGGCAGCAATCTTACAGAAATTGGTGAGACTACTKCTTAAAGGTAAAAAGGATCCAAATGCCAGCAAAGGAAATGAGAGCACACCTTCAGGATGAAGGAATGCACTCTCACCATTTCATCTTTTTAACAGCATGATCGAAAAATGTCACTCTTACTACCTTTTTACTTCCACAAAAAACCATAGTCTCTAATTTACTCGACCTTTTTATCTTCTGTACTTTTAGGAAGCTGCATTTAACAGATCTTTATCTGAACTCAGTTCCTTAAGACATGGTTGCCCTACTATATCTRTGAGCCTACCACAAAACAASAAAAAGAGGAAAAAATTAAATTTACTAGTGAAACCTTTCTCCCAAACTCAAACACAGTCAATGGAAACAGGGACATGATGCAGCACCCAAAAGCAAGCTCAATTCATTTTTAAAAGCTGACTAGATTTCCARTTGGCAATGCCACTTTAATCGCCTTACGTAAGTGTGATAAGTGAAATAACTTGACAGCTCTTTGAACCAYAGGATGAGACTTCTTGCCTAGAAGAGGAATCTAACTTTCTATCATCAATTGTATTTTAATTCTAGGTGGCTGAAACCACAGTAAAGCACCCCCCTGATGTTAACATATTCCAGACACCAAGTTAGGAGAATTCTGTACATGCCAAGATAAATTCCTTTGACTGTTCTCCCCCCACCTCTTCCCCAGAGATGTTCTCTAGTTTGAAAGATAGTTCAGTTTCATCAGCTGGCAATGAGACAAATATTAGCATTTGGAATCCAGCACTCTGCAATCCATCCTACAAGAAAACCCAGCAGATGATGGCAGGGCAGCGGCAAGCCTGGTCCTAGAGGGAGGAGGGAAATAGAAAGACATCTGTCTGCACAGACTAGAGACAGATCATCTACACTATAGATATAGAACACAGAAAAAAAATAACAGATTTAGAGAACTTCAGTGCTTCAACCCCGCTACCCGCACGCTTTGTAATAAACAGCTATTACTTCTCTGAATACTTCAAATGAAAAGAGAAAAGAGGCTAATTTATATTGTTAATAAATCCAACTACTGTTCTAGCACAACTAAGTAAATGTAAATATGGAATCAAGACTGAGAGCAGCCATTTCGCTTGGGAGAGCAGGGGTACACTGGAGGTAGAATTGTCCTAACACCACTTTGTGACATACACTCAGCCACCAGAGCCAACACCCCACAACTTGTGACATCTTGCTTGTTCTCAGGAGTCCTTAAATTTGAGCCCAAGTTTACAATTTTCCCGTCAGTTCATATCTCACTCCGTATTTCCAGCAGGATGTGACTCACGGCAGGAGAGAAGACAAAGAAACTGATATGGCTGTGCCTGGCCATGGTACTCTGCCCTTAATGCTTTTATCAGTTTTCATCCAGAACTGAGCTTTCACAGATACCACAAGCATCACATTGAAATCATCTGATCTCTCCAGCCTTCCAGCTCAGAGAGATACCAAAAGGAAAGAATGGAAAATGACAAGAAAACATCACTCCATCTTTCACTCAGTTTACTCTCTCAATTGTGCTCATAATACAACATCTAACTGAGCAATATTTCCTATTAAGGCATATACACCTTGTCCTGGACTGTGACCAGCTCAGCCAGGCTAGCTGCCAGCTGGGGTACAGAGGCTGCCTGCTTACAACTCAGAGCAGCTCACCAACACCACAGGTAAGCACCACCGAGGTGGAAAGGAGCTAAAAGTCTCCAGCAAATGTGTTCAGAATCACTGGCAGACAAAAAAGCTAAGTACAAACATGAAATGCATCCAATGAGAGTATTTAGCAAAAAAATTGTGGTATGGTATTTTACACAATATGTAATGCTTCTGTGGTTCTAAGTGACAAACAAGCTTTGACAAACATCTTGAAAGTGTTTTGCATCAGTTTAAGTTGTAAACAGTTGAATTTTCAGCACGAGCAAACATACCAAAATAAAACAGGGAAACTATTTTTTTTTCCCCAAGATAAAAAATGTATTGCAAAGTGAACTGTTAGCAACTTGCTGAGGCTTATTGCACTGCTAATGCTCTCCATGTCCRTGTCACTAGGAAGAGCCCTTGGAGAAACACTGGTGTCACCTCTTGTTCAGCTCAGTTGAGAAAWATGTACTTAAACAACCTGCTGGAAAGTCATGTAATGAGCTAAAAGAGCTGCTGAAGGACATTCCTGAGCTTCTACTCTCAGTAAAGGAAACACAGATGTAAATAAAGTCAACTTATGCACTCAGTAATAYTGTAGCATGCCATTAGCCTGTCCAGGCATTTCACAATAATCACCAGTGGAGAATTTCTAACTCAGGTCACTCAAAAGGGATACTGGGCTTTAGGAACTGGGAAAAACAGAAAGATTGGGGCTAGAAATGGCAGCAATGCCTTTGAAAAAAACATAATGGGGAGATGGCAAAACTTGAGAGGGTGACAAGTGTCAGAACCACATGCCAATCCCCAACCCAAGACTGTCCCTTGCTGAAGGGAACCGCTTCATTTCTGGGAAACCATATTGAGGAAAATATTTGTAAATTTTATTGCATTTGTCATTGAGGAAAAATGGTTATTTTGCCACCTGCACTATCCACAAATTCAATGCATTGTTTCTCCAGGAAAAGAAGAAACGTCTGCAAAATCACATTTCCACTTGAACACCAGCCTGAGGATTAGAGGGACTTTTTAGAAGTCCATGTGCAAAGTTGTACTTTACAGCGCTGTTTCCCCCTGTGTGGGTTRTCAGAAAGACAAACTGGTATTTTCACAGGGAAAGCAATTGCTTCAAGAATAATGTCAGCTCTTATTGTTCACAAAGCACTAGAAATCAGAGCACGTGAAGCAGCAAACCATTTGGCTGACCTTACCAGCTGAGCAACGTACAGTCAAGCAAGCTAAAACATGCTGGGCAAATCAAACACAGACATGCACTTTCACATGTTCTTGTGACACCACTGCAGTGGTTTTTTTTCAAAGCAAGCCAAATGCTTGATACTAATCATGGCAAACAACCCGACCTTATGCAGGTGAGTGTTTTCAGTGTGGATCTTGGGCCTGAAAGCAGCACTCCAAAAAGGTAAATCCAATTGCTTCAACAGTGCCATTTACACAGTCAAGTGCTAAAACCCACCTGGGCTGCTGTACGACTTGGAAAATCACTTTGAAGCACTGGCTGTTGGTGGCTGTTGTTTGAGAAATCTCTAAATAGTACCAGATGGAAGAGGCCAAGGATGAGGAATCTTGGATGATGATTTCCCTACACTTGGAAGCTTTAGAAAAAGGCAAAGCTTTAACATAAGCACAAAGGCATCTTTTCATTCTTAAAAACGCTCAGAAGGTAACTTATGCTCCATGTTACTGCTGATACTGTTCATGGTTCATGTGTGCTCCTCTCTACTTATATTCAGACATCTTCAAGATTTTCTAAACTGATACCTGTGACCCTTGGCTTTAGGGACAAAAAAACCCAACCAACCAAACCACCCAACCCCCCAAAAAACCAAAACCAAACCAAACCCAAACAAACCCCCAAAAAACAAAAAAAAACCAAAAAAATCCCACAAAACCAATCCTCATTCCCAAATTCCCACAGAGCGAAATTCTAATGTAACCAAGTTTTGYTGGGAACTTCACCTCATTAGAGTCCTCATCATTTAAGCAATGTTCAGCAATAACAAAGGACCCTGTCATCAAGCTTTTGATAGATGYTTCATAGCCAACACATTATGGTCAGGATTTATGGGAACGCTTTAGAAAAGTAAAAAAAAATAGGACTGACTATCATTTAGCAGGGAAATTATAAATGCAAATTCAGAGGAAGACAGTATCCTTTTCTTCATGGAGACAAATTTTGAAGTAGTTTCTAGAAAGGAGGACCATATAATAAACTTCTAATTTCTCTAGTAACATTAGGATAGGAAGGAAAATTACAATAGGCCAGGTACCATGTCATCCTTGATATACTACTAGACTTCTTTATGAGCACATTACAATTCAGAGAGCTAATAATAAAAAGTGATGCTGAGATGATGAATTGATGCTATGCAATTAGACCTATTAGAATTCACAAGAGTYGACAGGCAATAATCAAACCACTTTCATGCTGCCCATTGCAATTATCTTTGCACTTAAGAATCAACAAAGCACATAATGACTTGCTCTCAATTAAGGAATTCATGAGAAATGGAATTTTAATTAGTGTGTAGAAAATTTGGGCCATTTATTACTTTACAGGACAACAGATTGTAAAAACTAGTTGAGTAGCTCTTAGTGTTCAGCAAGGGTTCAGGTCCAAGAAGAACACACTGATGCTTCCARAAAGGAGTCCCTAGTAACATCCCCTGAAATTGGATTGCCAAGGTAAATGCACATTAACTTCTGCTAAATTCTGGAGAAAGGAAAAAAACCCCACAACAAAAAAAAACAATCCACAAACAAAACTGTTGGAATTCATGACTAAAATGGAAACCATTGCTGATGTTCTCAATTACTGGCTGATGAACAAGTTGGGTACAGTTACATTTACTTGTGGTACAAGCCACAGATACCCAAAGRTATAATTTTACATTCTCATCACAAAATGAGTAGGACAATGAAAATGCGTCATCACTTAAAAAAACTGGAGTCTGAATAGTGACTTGAATGTGGAYTTGGTTTTTTTTCAATGGTGCTTGAATAGGAAGACTACTTAGATTCAAATAAAATTATCCTCATAGTTTGCTGATCTTAGTACAAAACAATTGACCAATAATTTAAACAAAAGCATCAGTTAAATTCTGGAAGTGTATCTCCTTGATAATATGAAATGGAGGTGGATAGGGAAGTCAAAAGATTATGCTGAACTCYAGTGTTATGAAATGCACATTTTTCAAAAATGCAAAAGAAGTCTGCCCTTCAAGTGTGAATGTTGGCAGTGAAGAGACAGGTATAATGCTGTGTGCTCACATAACATTAGTGCATCAGGAAGATATTAAATAACATATCAATTTTCTAAAAACATATTTCCAGCACATGGGTCAGCATAATCCCGAGCACAAGTATAARTTGGGTGGAGAAGAGAATGAGAACAACCATGAAGAGAAGAATTGGGRGTGAATTGGGTGTGGGAGAAACTCAGTATGACCCAGCAACATGCACTGACAACCCAGAGACCACCTGTGCAGCATCCAAAGCACCAGGAGACAGGTGAGGGAGGGGATTCTGCCCCTCTGCTCCACTCTGGTGAGACCTCACTGCAGGACTGGCGTCCCAATATAAGAAGCTGGATAATAAGTGGCCATGCTGAGCTGAGGGCAGAGGAGGGCCATGAAGATGCTCAGAGGGCTGGAGCAYTTCCTCTTGGAAGACAATGCTGTCCTCTCAGCCTGGGGAGGAGAAGGTTGCAGTGAAAGCAGTTGCTTAGAGACCTTAGGGACCTTAGAGCATCTCACAGAGACTARAGGGGGCTACAAGAGGGCACAGACTGATGGGACAAGAGGGAATGGCTACAAGCTGAAGGGATAGGTTGAGATKAGAAATTAGGAAAAACTTCTTCCCTATGAGAGTGGTGAGGCACTGGCAAAGGTWGCCCAAAAGAGAAGTGGATGCCCCATCCCTGGATGTATTCCCCCAGGTTGGATGGGGCTTTGATGACCTGGTTGAGAGGAAGGTATCCATGCCCATGGAAGGAAGGAACTAGATGGGCTTGAAGGTCCCTTCCAACCCCAAACATTTTTTATTCTACTCAGTCTTTTTAAAAAATAGTACTAAAGGTCCATAATAGTTTAAAAAACCCAGTTAAATACTGGGCCATTTGGATTACAAAATAATAAAAAACTTAGTTTAATGCATGATTATTACCTGAAATAGTGTACCTAATGATTTGAGTCTCATCAATTTCCTATTTTGCTATGGATAAACAGCTGTATATTTAGTGCTCAAAATCTGTGAGAATGGCACTCTATTCCCACTGTCAGGGAACTATTTCAACATTTCTCATTCTTGATTCCATGAGGGAGCCCTGTCTTTACAATGTCCCCATTAAAAAAACATTCACAACAACCTGAATGCTTCTTGTAAGTGATAATACTTCAAAAGAAGGGGGAAAAAAAAAAACCTTTCACACAGAGAGTCATTCTTAAATCCCCCTACGTGCTGTGCTTAGCGAGGGCTCTGGGAACCAGCAGGCAAAGCAGCAGGCACTGCTGCCCCAGGGCCATCCTCCCACCAAGGGAACGTTTTCACACTGCTGCAGAGCCACCATCCTCGCCCCATGCAGCATTTACAGGGAAAGGGATCTTGTGGATACGTCCTTCTGTCTGCAGCGTGCTGGGATTGCCCCTGGGGAGCGGGGAGAGCTGGCTGCAGGTTAAAGCAGCTCAGCRTGCTGCTGCCACTCTGATCCAGCTCCGATGGGAGCACACACCAACTCGGGGATGCCTCACTTCCCACCTTCTGCTTTTGTGTCGAGTGCAGCACATTGAAATTAGCACATCTCAGCCAGAGCATCAACCGTGCCACCAAAGCTGCCCTCTCCTCCTGCACAGCACCTTCTGGAGATCAGTGAAATGCCATAACCTGTTCACTTTGCTGCAGCTGTTAAATGCATATAGGTTCTGCAAAAATGATACCTGCCCTGGCCTAGGTACTGCAGCAAAGACACTTTTGGGAAGGTTTTGAGAGCACTGAATGTCCTTGGAGGCCAAGGGCAAATAGTTCAGACATAGCAGGCGTTTTCATCAGAAGGCAAGTAAYATTTATGGTTTAAAAACTTAACACRATTAATTCAAAATATGCTTACAAGGTAAAGAACAAAGTCGCTCCAGAATGGGCTCCTAGATTAACATCAAAATCTGTTCAGTCATAAACAGTCATAAAATACACAGTGCTGCTAAGGATTGTTATGAGTGAACCTGAACTAAGTGATTCTCTGTGCCACAGAATTTACAAGATCATGGCTCAGTACCTCATTAAAATTAGGGTTCTGTTAATTAAAGCCTTTTTCAAGAGATAGACGGTTACTGTGGACGTAAGCTGCACATAATGTTGAGAATTCATTTTAAGAACAGATAGCACACATGAAACATATAGCCCTGGGTAGAAATAAAGTTGCTTCCTGTGGAAGCAAAGAATCCTTGTACTGCAATACAGACAGACAGAGACAGGTAGAAGGTTCTTTAAAATTTGTGAAAGTCTTGTTGGCATCCACCTTAATTTCAAAGTCTTTGAACAGTATCCTTTTCACTAGTCCAGTCTTGCTAAAGGTCACAGAAATTTTTTTCAAAAAAACATTCAACATCTTTAAGAGCGACTCTGCTTGCACCYCGCCCAAATCTTTTAATCTGAGATTTTCAACCCCACATATTGCATTAAAAGGCACAATTATTAAAAAAAACCAAACACACACACAAAAAAAACCCCAAAAACAAAAAGAAAAAAATAAAACAACCCACAAAAAATGGATAGAAGTGTGTTCAATATAGCTAGGGAGACAGAACACAATTTATTCAATCCTCAAAACTTGTTACCTAAAAACTCCTCAACTTCTAGGAAAACCTAACAGTATGCTTTATAGTGCTGAAAAGGACTTCTAAGAGAGGAGGGGTATCTATATCACAGAATGAACCCAAAAACCCTTAAAAAGAGAAGGTCTTAGGATTCTTAAAGATTCATCTGGGATGATATGGAAAAACCACTGACTGCAAGAAAGTCAATGAGGCATCTCTAAGGTCATGTAAAGGGTATTTTTATGAACAGGTGATGAGAAAGAAAACAGGAAAAACTTTTTAAACATATCTTTTAACCTATAAGCTATAAAACTGCCAAATATATACTCTCATTAAGAGAGGTGCTTTTTTCCAATTTGCTAACTTCTCAAAAAGAGAACAATTAAGAAAAGCATTCTCTGCTATTTGGACATTCAAGTCTAGTTTTTATCCAGCTGACCCTTCCAAACGCTGCATTTGATTCTTTAATGGCTTCATGGTTCAGTGAATTTGAATTCCATCCTTATTTCCATGACTAAAAGAAAAATTCAAAACCAAAAGATTTGGACTACTTAGAAATTAGGCATATGTAGAGTTTAGGACGTACTGCAAYAAAAGAGAGAAATTACAGAGGTCAGAACGCAATTTTTTCTCTCGCGTATCAGAGAGAGAAAAGCATGAGTCCTTACCCATATTGATAGTCATTGATAACTCTGAATCAAGATAAACCTGTGCACCTTCCACAAATGCTGTAAGCTGAATAGAGTTCCTAGAATTACCTACAACTGATGAAACAAAATCATGGGTCTTACTCCAAGTTTTGACCCAGTAAATTCAAAAGGAGGAAAACGCTGCAGACCTACAGCCAGAGTGGGCTCAATTTTAAGCACAAACATTCCTTTATTTTCTCAACTGAAGCTTATCTTCAGAATTTACTTGCTTTTCACCCCTAGAACTGTCAGCACTGGCCTTTGGAGCAACTAACACAGCCATCAAAATAATTAGCACAGCAAAAGTACAGCAAATAGGCTGATGAATTGGTATTATAGGAATCTCTGCCTCTAATAGAGAGCTGGACTTCCCAGATGGGACTCAGTGGTTTCTGTACTTCACCCAGTATCATCTTGATGAGAAGCTGTTCCTGCCCTGTTTTCCCTCAAAGGAAAGCATCCTGGCTCTGGGGAGCTAATTCCCTTCCACAGCTCAGGGCTGTGCAGAGTCTCAGCAATTATGCACAGCTGTATGCGCCTTTTCAAAGGGTTGATGCTTTCAAGAAAGTAAAGACGCAATTGGGCCATGTTGACCAGAATCCAGGACACTAAAACCCTGGAGAGTTTGTCCTGATTGGCTTTTAATTTTTGTGTTTTATTGCAAGGAAACTAAATGAATGAAATACAGCCAAACATGTTGTGATCACAAAAGAAATTMATTTAAACACAAAATTTCTACCTTGTATTTATCTGTCTTCTCCCTTTTTGATTCTGCCCCTAACCCTTCTTCATTAAAATATTTATGTATGATAATGATTTCCTGAAATACAGAATGAAATCAAACCATATTGTAATAAAACTAAATTAAGCAGAAGATAAATAAATCAAGTATCATTTTTTACAGCTTTCCCAGAAAGAAAACAATTAGCACATTAGCAGTAAATGCAATAGTAAAATTAGCCAATTAGGATATTTAAGTGATTATGACAATGAATTAAAAGAGTAACTGCCATACATATGGATAAGCTCTGCTGAGATAGAGAAGAATCTGCACTGTCCTCTTCTGTGTCAAATGGAGTGCTTATGCAACACAGTGGATTTATTGCCATAACAAAACCTGATCTGATGTTGCCCCTGTTCTCTAGTGTCTCAAGAAGACACCTTAAAAGCAAATGAGAAGATAGTTGTGCTCATGTTAATTGTTGCTGTAATACCATTTACAGCATCCTTTCACACCAAAATTGACTACAGAATTGTAATTAGTTCTTTAGGAAGAAAACCAATTCTAAAAAAAAAAGAATAAAATCTAAAAGGTTTACATATTAATAGCATTTCAATGTTTCTCTCCCAGATGGTGACACAGCTGACTGCCATTCCCTCTTACAACACAGCACTGTTTATCCTCTGAATGTCCCCAGTACARAACTGTTTTAATCCTTTGTTGCTACTGTAAAACTCGATCTACTGTCCGACAACATAAAAGTGTCAACTTTTGGATATATGGTAGAAAAAGCAGATAGGATAATCCAGCCTCTACATCAGCAACAATGCARTTCATAGCTTAGAGAAAGTGGGATTGCAGATAATRAATTGAAAGGTGCAGTATTTTACCCCTCACAGCTCTGGACTAAAGCGCAGTTCTGCAGCACGTGGTGCATTTTGGGCACATTTCCTTGCTGTTCCCTTTCCCATTAGCCAGCTCGAAGCTTTACGATGCTGAGGATAATCCAGCCTCTGTATCAACAACGATGCAGTTCATGGCTCAGGGATAATGGGATTGCAGATTATGAACTGAGAAGTGCAGTATTTTACCCCTGGATTAAAGCACAGTTCTGCTGCACACAGTGCATTTTGGGCACATTTCCTTGCTGCTTCCTTTCCCATTAGCCAGCTCGAAGCTTTACGATGCTGAGGATAATCCAGCCTCTACATCAGCAACAATGCAGTTCATGGCTCAGAGAAAATGGGATTGCAGATTATGAACTGARARGTGCASTATTTTACCCCTGGACTRAAGTGCAGCTTTYCTGCACACAGTGCATTTTGGGCACATTTCCTYGCTGTTCCYTTTTCCCTCAGCCAGCTCAGAGCTTTATGATGCTCAGTGTGTATGACAGTGCTGTGCAGTCAGCTGGAAGGAAACAGCGCTTTTAYTACAGGCGTCTGACGATCTGTTAGTTCTTGTAGGAATTATGGAGTGGTTGGGAAATCTAATATATGATGTGGAGAGAGATTAGCAGAGGAATGGGATTTTGATTCAGCATCTTAAGGAAGATAGATGAAGGAAGATGGAGCAATTAAAGCAGTTGATCTTGTGCAGAGAAAAAACACCCACACAAATCTGGACATCCACCTATTCCTTCCTTCAAACATGCACACAGAGTGTGCCTAAGCAGTGCCATCAACAAGCCTTTATTTGCTGTTTATTTGCTGTCCCTACAATWAAGAGTCAGAAATATTCATATACTGTCTTAGGAAACATTTCAGTATCTACTACATRTCTATTACTAGACTATTATGGTTGCATACTTTTATAACTAAGCTACAATAAAGTGAGAGAATAAGGGGTATGGAAGATTAAGGAGAAGTAGAAAAATTGAAAACAAACATCAGTAGAGAATAACATATTTACTGAAGCAAGCTATTACAGACTTAAAGCAARTAATTCAGAAACTAGGCAGCATGCTGGAAAGGTAAACTGCCATCAGAACAGACATCTCMTATCATCATAGAATGGCTTAGATTGGGAGGCACCTTAAAGATCATCTAGTTCCATCTCYRTGCCCTRKACAGGGACACCTTCCACTAGACCAGGCTGMTCCAAGCAYCATCCAACCTGGCCTTGAACACTTCCAGGGATGGGGGACCCACAGCTTWTCTAGGAAACCTGTGCTAGTGCCTCATCACTCTCACAGTGCAGAACTTYCTCCTATATTATCTAATTTAAACCTGCCCTCTGTGACTTTGAAGACACTCTCCCTCCTTCTATCACTTCATGCCCTTGTGAAGAGCTCTCTTGCAGCCCCTGTAGGAACTGAAGGCTGTTGTAAAGGACTCCCTGGAATCTTCTCCAGCCCCAGCTCTCCCAGCCTGCACCCATAGCAGAGGAAGACTTCCACCAGTACAGCTCTGCTGCAATCATGTGTGYCCTGCAAGAGGCAGCACACATGTGCAGAGCCCCTTTTCTTCCCTTTAAAGCACACAGATGAACCCCTGCTCCCTAGGGCACAACAGTGCCATGTCAAGAGATGCACCAGGATTGTGTYACAGGCAGGCTCTGCCATGTGAGTAAGTTACAGGAAGGACAGAAGAGTTTGCTTCATTGGCATATAACCTCCACCTACAGCAGTTAACCCCAAATGTTTACTTTATTACACACAATATGCCTCCGTCGAAAGATGCTGCACTGTGTTATTTAAACACAGACTTTATGAATATTTTTATGGCTCTGCTATTCCCCCCTAGTGTATATTTATTTCTATTTTAGCTCAGCAGTTTTCTCAACCAAGCCTCCTTTGATGCAGGTCCGTGTGAGAACACCTACTGAAAAGACTTTAAATCAACMTCCTTGTTAGTGGAAGCACACAACACTATTAACCAGTGACTTGATATTCCTTCCAAAGAGCAGGAGGTCAATTCTCTGGGCTGAATTAATACCTCCACAGAAAAATTTCCTGGCTGGTGAGTCAAGAGAAAAATGACCTCACTCTGTGGCTCAGCCAGGGCCACTAGGACTCAGAGTGACCCTGGGCATGACCAACTTTGGCAGCCACCACCATATTCAGATCTGGGTCCAATGTCCCATCACATTTCACCTGCTGATTACCCATCTTAGCCAAAAAGTCTGTTGCAGACAAAACAAAGTTTTGCTAGACTAAAAGCAGRGCAGTGCACTAGAACCAGACAGGATACTCTTGTCTTTGATGCTTTGAAGTCAGCAAGGTAATGCATCTTAAAGCATTGTTTCTTTGCATAGATCTGATATTCAAACAATAAAGCCAATTACTTTAAACAGTATCTGTATACCTGAACAACCAAAGAGATGAGTATTTTACTTTTTTTCTCTCGTTTATGTGTAAGAAAAAAAAAATTAGAGAATAAGGTGGCAACCAGTCAGTTCCACAGATTTCATCCCCATTCTGAAATAGATGCTCAATTGTAAATACTCTGTATATCCAGCAGAGTACATATCCATGTGTTTATATTTCAGTTGTACCAGAATCAAACAGATGCAATTACAAGAACTTGACAGCGACATTGTTCAGTACTGAGCTGAATTTTAAACTTAATATGGAATTTAATTTTAACATTGTTTTCACATAATTTTAAAATAAAAGAAACTGCACCCCACACCCTTCTGAAGAAGCATTGTACCAGAGTTTGAGCAGCTCAAACCTAGCAAACCCATCTAGTAATTTTAAACCCACCCTTGGACCACTGTGTTTTGAAACAGATAATAATCCTTACATGAAAAAAGTGTTACACTAAACATAAATCAGAGAAGCTTGACATGATTAACAACACTGGGCCAGTCACCCTGAGAGAATATAAACTGCTATTAATTAACTCAGTGATGAAGGATAGTATTCCTCTTCTTGGGCACTAGCTGGCATAAGACCATTCCCACCACTTACCAAGAATTAAACTTTCAGTTTTCAACTGAATARACCAAAATCAATGCATTATCCACCATCTGATTTATTAGACTAGATACATTGATTTATAAAAAACCCTTCAGCAACTTCAAAATAATATTGTATTGTTATGCAAAATTACATTGTAAATCAATGGAAACAAAACTACACAGTTAGAAGAATAAGATTTAAAGCTAAAACATTTGGAGCACACAAAAAAGAATGCCAGCCTAGACATGATGACACATCATGGTTAGAGTGTTGACAGATGCTTAATGGTAGGATTCAGACACCAGGGACTGACCATGTAACACATGAAAGGTTGCCAGAATGGTAAACACATTTAAAAAAAATGTGTTTGCAAAAAGAGACTGTTAATCTTCAGYAGAAACAGGTATTTGTGCTATCGTGTCTTTGAAGATGTAATTTTTTTCCCCATCATTTGACCATCCCTGTGAAAGAACCTGATTAATATTTTGGGAAAAGAAATTATAATTCCTACTACAAAAATAAACCAAACAAGACAGTCCTTCAGTGCAAGACCAGTAGTTATTGATCGGGTTTATTTAATTTTTTATCTCATCTGCAACAGAAGCAACAATTTTAGCAGAATCATTTAGAAACATCTGCATGCCCCATTCAACCACATCTATAGAGTCCAAGACTTTCCAAGCCATCACCAAGAATACCCTCACCAGCTGTCAGGAGCAGACTTTGTATTTTCATTTTAAAACTCAAAGCACTGAATGAAAGGCAAATTTTGAGGACCAGCTGCCTTGGTCCTGCAAAGCTTGTTGTTCTGTCCATGTTGGAGGAAGTTTTGTGGGCATTTCCAACACAGATGGATTGACACTAAGATAATTTATTTTGTCAATTAAGTGGAACAAAAAGCCAATATAGCAATTCTGTGACAGCACTTGCACGAGTCAGATGCAGGGGTCTATGGATGGCTCACAAATACAGATTATTTGTGTCTTGCACAATACTTCTGCTCAGCACAGAGCCCTGTTCAGTGCCAAAATTATGAGTTACACAACAGATGTTAAGATTCCCAAAACCCTGTCAGTGGAATTAGAGGGATGWTCATGATCTTTGACTATAGCACTGTTTACTCTCAAAGATCTCAACATAAAGASAAGAGGGTTATCCCATACTTCAAAACAGCAAAAGCCTTTTTGAGAAACTTGGCCAGCTGCTCTCTGTCCTGAAGCATTGAATTAACTAAAACCCAAAAAGAGTTTACAAATACAACCACACATTCATGGACAAAAAGGCTAGATCACCAAAGCCTGAGAGACCCACTGCAGTCCAGACATCATGTAAAAGGTTTGTACATTCCCTGCCTGATGGCACACTGGCAGCAGCATAGAGTTAGTGAAAGTKCCATAAATTCCAATGCAATTAAAACCCAAATAACATTGCTGCATTTATGAGCCCTGCACTTGTCCCACCCCCATCCTAGGCATCTCGGGGCCACACAACAACAAGAGGGAAAACATCATGTTATGAACAATYTAGGTCCAAAATCAGTATTTAACAGTCAAGGAAAGTGCATCTAATGAAATTTACACCCAATGTAAATTGCTGTGCTATCATACTCTGTAATTATTTGACTTTTAATTTTTATTTTTAAATGGAATATGAAAGTGTTGCATGGGAYCGTTGCCTGCAAATGTCTCTTACTTCAAATTTCAAGAAATTCACCTTTATAATCAGCAAAAAGCATAATTTGCAGTCAAAGTCAATACATTAGACAGTATCTTTTCAACAGAAAGCAATGTGAATAACAATTACAATGCTTAAGGCAAACTATGTTTTTGAATACCTAATGACATGTTTATTCTCTTTCTCAGCAGCTAGTATTTTCATAACAAATTGTTTTAACTTTTTTTTTGAGATCCAATCTTCTATGTTGCATAAAGGATTTTATTTTTGTTTCAAGCAGCAGGAGCCACATATTCAAGACCTCTCCTGTTACATTACCAAATGMAAGGCACAGAATTGAAATACTAAGTTCACCTGCTACATGTCTTTTAACAGACACTTTACTAGCACTTAGTATATTARGATGTGCTAATTTGATAACACAGAAACAAAAAAGTTAATTATCAGACAAATTTCATATTTTGCACACAATAACTGCTTTTTAGTAAAAAAAACCTTAAGGATTTTGCAAAAGTCCTCATAYAGTAAAGCACAAAAAGTTTTGCAAGTGTCTTGCACAGAATGACAGCCCCTCCTCCACACAAATTGCATTCAAAGTTAAAAGAGGTGCAAAAAAGAAAAAATCCTTAGGGATTACTGCAGAACACAATCCACATCAAACTCATGAACATGCAGTTTTTAAAGGGAATTTTTCACTCTGACAGACCTTAAGAGTAATTTCTCGCAATGAAGAATTTGTAATTTYTGTAATGATTAAGGTTTTTAGTCTTAGCACAGAATCAGAGATAGCTGCAGGGCAAAGGCAAGTCACATGGAAGAGAAAAGTCTTTCACTAAAAAAAAAAGAAGCGACCAAGRAAATAAACTGGTCATTCCTGCCTCCCTACAGATTAGGCTTTGAGCAGCCCCAACAAGGCCTTGTCAAGTGACACCTGATGAAAGCAGGGGTGGTGCAAAGCAGAACATGAGGCTCCAAGCATCCAGAGCAATCCAGACGGGCATTCACACAGCTGGAAGGGAAATGAGAGCAGAAGCTATGCTCCACCAACCTACCCCATGCYACCATGTTATTTCTTTCATTTGTTCTACCTGTCTGCTCAGATTACCTAATATGAACCTCAAGCTGCACTTACAGTGCTGGCCAAGCCACTGGATAAATTACTTTTGACGGCATTAGGAAAATTGTGCTGTAATTGGGTGTTCCTCAGTGATCACCATGAGTCTGCCTGAGCACCATGAGACTTTGCCTGATCACCATGCTGAGCTGGAAAGGAGATTTCAGGCCTGCTGGATTTTCTGTGTCAAGAAGAGAAAATTACTACAGCTCCTGGGAGCTAGAAGAAAAATTCATTCCTCACACCATTAACTAATGTACTTARAACACTTCATAGAAAATAGACCTGGCACAGTCTAAAAGTGTTGGAGATCTTTGCCAAAGGCCTTAGTGGGGAAAAAGAGTGAAGGATAAAGCTTGCTCCAAGTTAAAGCTACCTACCCATAGAGAGCACAGAAGGCGAATGCATTCCCTAGCCCAGGGGTACCCAGGAGACAGAAGCAGAAAGGGTCACAAGGCATTTTAAATTATTCACATCCTAACACTGCTTTTCATACTAAGAATCACAGAATATCCTGAGTTASAAGGAATCCACAAGGAACATCAAGTTCAACTCCTCGTCTTGAACAGGACAACCCCAAGAATCACACCACGTGCCTGAGAKTGTTGCACAAACASTTCTGGAAATCCGGCAGGCTCRGTGCAGTGACCACTGCCCTGGGGAGCCCGTCCCAGTGCCCAAACACMCTCTGGGAGAAGAGCCTTTTCCTGTAATCCAGCCCACTCCTCTTCTCCTTCACACAGACTCAGGCCATTCCCCCCAGCTCTCCCCAGGCAGAAGAGATGGGTGCCTGCCCTTCATGAGAAGAAGCTGGAGATGGCTGCAAGGTCTCTCCCCTCAGTCTCCTCTTCTCCAGGCTGCTGAACAGACCAAGTGACCTCAGCCACTCCTCWYGTGGCTTCCCTCAAGGCCCTTCACCATCTTCGTAGCTGTGGATGCTAACAGCTCTATATCCTTCTCTTGTGGTGCCTAAAACTGCCCATGCAAACTGAGTCCATCCATGAAATTGCCATCAGTGAGTATTTTTGTAGGTAGTTACTACTCAAATTTCAGACCAATATACTGCCCCAGATGGTCTACCCAGTGCCCTGGCCACAGTGAGCTAGGGCAGAGTTTGGACCATGTTTTCCTTACGGAACAATATTGGAAGAGGGCTAGAAAGTTTGATATGCACACTTTTTGTAACACTCCATATGAGCCATCAGCACACACAAAGCAGTCGCACTTTTCCTTTCCAATTAGTTTGGTATTTGAGGGAGAAGTGAGGGCAAAACTCAACACAGTTTCAAGTGCACAGAGCCTGCAGGTGGACTCTGGAGCTTTTCAGGTGATTTATAGCCYATCTCCTAAAGGAACAGAAACTAATGAGTAAAACAAAGTCCCTTTAATCTGCCTTTGCCTGCAAGTTCTTTCCTATAATCCCTGTCTTTGTTCCCTCTTGGTAGGCTGCTCACCAAATTTAYATTTCAGTCTTCTCAAATACTCCTTTCAGTCTGTTAGTGACACAACCTATAATCACCCTACCTGAGCCTACTACTAATAAACAAACAAGACGATTGCCAGCTTTTTTGTGTGCCTTTGAAAAATCTAATTGATTAAATATTGAGAGCATTCAAATATTTAACTACTCAGKCAGCACACAGAAAACCTAGAAATTTACTTTTCCTTCAGGAACTGTCATCTATTTGAAGTGACTGGGATGGCAAAGTGCTACAGGTGTATTTTCATAGCTTAAATTCTATTTATGGAGTAAAGAGCAAGAAGTAGGAGGCCACAAAATCACATTAACCACCATATAATCATTAAAAAGTAGAGGGAACCAGATCTGCCCTGAGCAGAGCCAGTAAGATCAGTTTAAAAAGAAAGGTGAAAGGAAGACAAACATGAAACTCAACTACATATAACCTTGGATCAGTTCTAGAATTCCAGGTTTGTTATGTGGCAAAATCAAAGCAGACAAAACAACACTCGTGTGGCAGGCACTGAGGACCAAAGGAAGTGAGATGTTTTGATATTAAAGCACTGTAGCTGTCATCACTTGTGCTAAATGTTGCTACTAATTTCTATCACCTTATCTCATAAATTAAAGAGCTGATAGATCACAACAGTACATTAAAGAGCTATGAATCAGTTAAGGACCAGACTTATTTTAGCTATAGATGAAGAAAAATCAACACATCTAGTCCAATCCCAWCTTTAAAAAAGGGGCAAAGTGTTCAGTGTGCTGGGATTCTCACTGGGACAGGTCACAGAACACATCTATCCCCCAAGCCTCTCAAGGGCTGTCTGAAAACRCACAGACCAGAAAAAATATCCTCCAAATACTGACACTCAGCAAACAGCTTGCATCCTTTGGTCTTGCCTTTGCTTCAGCATCATCCTTTAAAAACAGGAACAGAAAAGTCATATTTCCCCTGAATGGCAAGGGTATTGCAGAGCTGCATTTGAAATTCTTCCCGAGATACCTGAAAGATTGAAGAGGCTGGAAGAGGTCACCAAGATAAACCTCAGATAACCATTTCAAATGCAAGGCYGAGCAAAAGCCATGGATGGATTTCAAAATCTGACCCTTGCTGGAAAAAGAAACTTTCCACTCTCTAAGACTGCATTAATTTTCTAAACTGAATATTTAGGACTTTCACCCTCCTCCTGGGAGTCAGGTACCAGCTGGGGGGCAGAAGGAAGAATTTTCCACACACAAACTTTATAGACACAGTATGAGTTATTTCCCTTTACAACTCAACTGTGCTTACACCTTTTTCCAGCATCTAACTCTCTGTAAAAGAGCCACAGACAAAAAGAATTGCTGATTAAAAGAATGTCTTTCTAAAAGAGATGCCCTATTAATGGGAACTGTTAATTTTGAGAAGGAAGAAAAGCAGATTTTCAAGGAATGCTTGCTATTTTAAAAACGTTGTTTTGAAGGGTGTGTTTAATGTACAGTAGGGGTTCACTTCTCTTTGTTGGGCAGCAGAGGTAATCATCACTATGGAATAAACATCAGGCATATTTACCAAGATGAATATTTAGATTCAGTAAGAGCACTGAGGGCTGCTGGGGTCRTGCCATAGCCCCATGTTAAACCAATTAAATCTTTATAACAACTGGCATTAGCAGAAACATTTCATTAACAGGCTAATGAATACACTGGTACTCTCTGGCACTCTGGTTTTAATCACTGAAAGGTAGTTCTTATCCCAATTCCCAAATCTGGGGATATGTCTATGTTTGAATATAAGTGCTGGTGATCACAGCAACATCAAACAAAGTCAGACAGCACCATAATCTTACAGGGGGAAAACAGAATAATAATGAGGATTTACGTCAGTACTTCTCAAAACAGTTTCAATTAAAAATATGCAACAGTGATACCATCAAACAAGAAATTGGTTCTGCATGACTAAAACAAAGACCTACTGCTCTGACTGTATTTATACTCAGTTATTGAGCAGAGGCCTTTGACTTTCCGAGGAGGCAGGCAGCCAAAAAGTTGCATTAAAACATAGCTTGAAACCCAGCCAGTTTCTAAAATTCTCCTGAAAGAGAATGAACTCTGTGTTGTGCAGAATTAGATTAATTTAACAATGGTCTTTTCACCCATACTCAGTAAATGTAGCCCTTTTTTTCTACTGGAAAATAATTTTCTGAGTTGCCACGTCTAGTAAGGTACTGCCCTTCATGTAATAAATAAAGAAAACACAAAAAAAGAAATTAATCAGAAATCACCCCATCACACTTCTTCMCAACATTTTGCCTCCTTCTCCCTCCTGAGACTTGTGGGATTTTTCCATCTGACTCTCAGTTTACTTTCCATTGTGCAGGTTACTCTTGGCTCTAAAAGAGCCACATATACAGAATCCATTTTTATCACTACACAGGTGTAATTCAGGAATTAATATCCAGGTTCCTAGCACAGCCAGAGTCCACCAGAAAGTTAAGGCAGAAAGCATAAACTCTATTTGTGATCATCATCCTGACAGTTCCTACCCAAACTGGGGCTTGATCTGAGACATAATTAAYGTGAATTGTGTCCTAGGTTTACAGTTTAGCTGTTAGAATACAAATTAAATTATTACCAACCACTAGAAATGTCTTTGACTAAGGAAATGCACACAAATTGCATATCTGTCAAAGTAGAATAATAGCATTTATTATTATTATTATTATTCACATTTAACACTGGCAAGTTTGCAAAGATTAAAAAGAAATTTGGTTGCTTTTCCAATGTTTCCCATAGTTCTGAATTGTTTTATTGTGAAACATTTCAGTTTTGTAACTGCCAGAAAAAACAGTATTTCCACAGCAGCTAATATATCTATTATTATTTTAAGATAAAAGCCACCAAAAATCTAAGCTTGCACCAAAAAAAGACTACAAAGCACTGGAAACCAGTGGAAATGTGGTATTTCTATTGCTATTAGAGAAAAGATGAGCTTAAACAATACCAGAATTAAATGCTTTTGTGCCAAATTCATATTTAATTCTCACAATGAACATGGGGACTGAAGGTTTGCATTTCATCAGAAATTGTCRACTAAAGTGGTGGGAGTACTGGAAAATACGAATACATTTCTAACACCAGAGGATACTTAAATTTAATTTTTAACTCCTTACTTTTCTTGTGAAGAAATAGCCAAGCACAAGTATTTGGAAAACTGTCATTAAAATAGTCTAGGCACATAAAATCCTMGTAGACACATAAATAACTATTTACACGTATTTGAAAACATACTTCAGTGGCTACACTTATAAATATKATTAGAACATCAGCAAAAAGAAAGTAATTAGTCCAGAACTAAGTRAGTATCTCTACAAAACAGATCATGATAATATCAGAACACAAAAGGAAGTATATTTGTGCATATATCTGCACATACGTGTGCACGTTGCATGTGTGATTATTTGCCTCAACATGTGTTTTCATTCTTCACCACACACACAAATACASAGTTACTGTGAAGATACACAAACATTTTCTTCCCCACAGCCTTGTTGCATATGGCTGAGCAAACACAATGCAAGAAGCTGACACTAAATGTTTCCCATTAACGTTCTGCAGAAACACCAGACTGCCAAAACGCCCGAGTGGCTTGAGCAGCCCAGGGAGCTGGAAGGGTTTAACTACAGCAGGTAAACCTGTACTGGGCTTGGCAGAGGGATGACAGTGTTGCATGGGGCTGGAGGTGGCTAAGTCTCACCTGAGCCCTCCCCACCACTCCCCTTGGATGCAAGCCTGGGTTTGAGGCCATAAACTTGCAGTTTTATTTGGATAAATAGCCCAGAAAGTTTGTGCTGAAGAGTACAAGCATCTCATGATGAGGAGCTAGACTAGGTTGCTCAAAGTSCCATCCAGCCTGATGTTGGACACTTCCAGAAATGGCAACATTACATATCACCTACTCAGAATAAAAAAAACCCAGTATTTGTTTACAATTTATTTACGGCTTTTTTCACTCTTTGTGAAACCCTGATGTTCTGAGCACCTTCAAGTTGTATTTAAAGCTGCAAGAATACTTTACAAGTGAGATCCAAAGGATCTTTCCCAAATGAATGTGCAAACTATTCAAACCTGCATTATGACCACACTGGCAATTTATTGCTTTGAGTCACCCCAGTGCTGTACTTGGCCTGGCAACAGAAGAGAGCGTGACTATAGCTGCTTCCTTCTCAATCAACTCATGTAGTTMAAAAGGCAGCTGAAAAGCAGCTTGGTCTTGTGATACTGAAACGACTAGAAATACTTTTCTCTCTCTCTTTCCCAAACCAGAGAACATTCTCACAAAGTAAGATCAGCAAATCTTTCACCAGCAGCCCCTACAGTTCACTCAGACTGTCCACTTCACAGTTTTGATATGGCTGGCACAGGGCACTCAGGCAATTCCAGCCACGAGTCTCGCAGGGGATGGGTTCAGTCTGCCCAAGCTTCTGTTGGCAGAAGCAACTCTCACCCAGTCAACTYTAAAATGGAAACACCCATTTAAATGGTGCTACTGGCAGTGTTATAATATTTTTCATATATTTCAAAACAGATCCATTTATCCATTATTGCTAATCCATTTTTTTTTTTCAGTGTACGTCAGCAAACATAAATCTTTCTGCTAACGTGGTACAAAGGCAATAATAGAGCAATTACAGCTGCATTATTGCTAATGAATACAAATCTTACTACACCTCTTTTTTCAATCATATATTATGTTATTCAAAGAAATATGCAGGTATCTCAACAACATACACAGCTATTCCTGTTAACCTTGCACCTTAACTGTTCTCTGGTTTACATCCTCTTCCCCATCTGCTTTTTGTTTCTGTGAAATACAGCAGATGACTCTCACAAAGTTTAAATAGTCTTAGCCAAAACACAGACACCAATCAGGTCTAGTCCTTTCTCCCTCCTTCCCTCTCCACCCCAGTCCCCTGATGATAATAGCTGCAGATGAAGCCCACAGACATAAAATGCCAGATGCTAGTCCAAATTACTTGTGACTACCCGACTGCAACTGAGTGCATATTCTTCCTCCTCAACATGAAGAACACGGCCCCCTTCCTCTTGGCACACTTTATTTGGACAATTTATTCTAATATTTGTTCGTGAAAGGGGGATGGAAAAACTGCAGACGTCTTTGGTGACTTCCAGCCTGAGCACAGAATGCACTTGTCTCGATGTTCTGTTATTGCTATACCTTGTTACACTTGTCACGTCTTATTCAATAAGGTCAGACTGTGTTCAACAAGGAGGCAAACCAGTGTGCTGCTAGGCAATATGGCTGTTCCTTCTCAAAACAAAACAAAAAGAAGCCAGATTTAGCAAAATTTAGCTCAAAGTGGACACAGAGACCACAACAGAGTTTTCCCRTGATGCATGGACATTGGTGATTCCTCTCYGAATATCACAGGATAAATCTTGTTTCAAAAATTATTGTCCAAAATCATCTACCTATTGAGGGCTATACTTTTCTTCCAMAAGTTTCTAAATTGTTTTGTAAAGTTTATCAATGACTTCAGCCATGCTTAAAATATGCAGGAGGAAAAAAAAATCTCATACCAAAAGATTCAAAAGGCTAAATCTAAACATTTCACTTCTAAACTGCCTGTGCAAAATCAAAACTCATGTAATACCTCAGAGACAAATTAAGGAACCAAAAATATTGTAACTACTGCACATTTTACCAGGCGTGTCAGCTAAAACTGCTCTCCGACTYGCCCTGTCGTGTAAATTACCATGTAACATCCTTTTGACCACCAATAGACTGTAATTTTATCAAGCAAGCATRCAAATCAAATAGCCTCCAGACCTTCTCAGTATTAATGAAAAAGCATTTGTTTCCAGGCATRTAAAGTATTAACTTGTTAGTGTTAACAGTGAAGCACGCAAGTGACAGTGGATTCCAGGGAAAGCTTACATCTCTAAAACCTCTTGACTTCTTTAGGAGCTTTAAAGCAAACCCCTGTGCTCTGTGACAACATTGATAAGGAAAAGCTTTTCCAATGGAGCTAAGCCCTCCATGGGCAGCAGACAGCACTGACTCTAAACGCTGAGGAACTCAGACTCCTCTTTTTCTTTTTGACTTGTCTTGGAATTGAGTTTATGYGTCTGATGCCTGGGCAATGCTGACCCATCAAGTGGATCTGATTGAAGTGCCAGTTGTGTGAACCAAGATTTCAGTTTCAGATACAGGGACAAACAAAGCGGTTCTCCATCAGAAAAAGGTGTTATCTGTAAGGGTGACCACTGTCATAATAACATGCTGCAAGCAGAAACCATCCTTCCTGCTATGTGTTCAGAGAGTTCAGATCCTGGGTGTTTTCTCAACATGAGGAAAACAATCCAAAACCCACCAAATAAATCAAAATCTAGGCAATCTCCTACAAACACCCTACAGAACACACAAGCCTAAGCACTTAGGTGGAGTCCAGCAGMCACATATCATCATTAATGGATTGTAGAGCATCCCATACACTGGGAGCAAGAAGGTACAATCTCAGCCTTTCTTTCTGTCCTCAAGCTCTGGCTCTGTTTCCTGCATGGAAACCTGGACACGAGGGCTGCACAGGCAGATCTGATCCCATCTGTGGCACAGGCAAKCCTGATCAGGCATGTCCAGTGATCCCAGGCGGGGAGCTTGCCTGGGCAGCAAGCACAACACTTTCCCTTTCTCCTTTGCTGCCTCTCTCCCGTGGTCCTCTGTATCTTTATTCACAGTGCACACTGCAGCTGAAAGACCTTTCACTGCCTGCCCCAGCTGGCCTCTCTCTTTTGAATCCCCAACAAAACATCTTCCCCTATCCCTCAAGAAGATTGCCATGGTTAATTCTCTACTTTCAGASTGGCATTATTTCTTCAGTGCTACAGCAAAACTTCTTCCAGTCTGAACCATGGTGGAATTGTTTCATTTCCTGTTTGCTCAAAGCTGATTTTCACAGGTCCTGATCACATGATCTAATAAAAAAAATTAATAAAAATATCACATTTAATTGGAGCTGAATCATTTCATAGAGACATACTTTTTCAAACCAGCTTTCAGGGACAGACCTAAAGTGCTTGAGTCAACAGGTGAGTTGCTAAGAAGATGGGGCAGACTACACATTGTCTAATTCTACAACTTYCARTGGAAAAKCTTGCCCTGCTTGACACAGACCAGSGACTTCAATTTTTATCCCCAGCTCAGTAATGCAACTCTCAGTCCACAGGGCTTATGCATCCTCTGCACACAAAGAGACTTTTGTGGCTCACCAGGGAATGACAACCAACAGTGAAAGTTGGAGAGGTGCTGTAAGGAATCCTCYCCTCAGGTTGGGTTCTGTGGAGCCTCCTGGACTCCAGGTGGATTGCTTTACAGACACAGRGCTTACATTTCCATCTTGGGTGACCTCCTGCATGATGCAGGTCACAGTATCCCTCCCTGCCAAGCCACTCTGTCTAGCCCAACTACTTGTGATGGCAGTAGAGTGCAAGATGCAATTTAAACGCTTGCAGTGATAGACAGCTTCACCACATCCACCAGCAAGTTGTTCCAAGGACTAATTACCCTCTCTTAAAAATACGCCTTGCATTTCCCATTTGATCTTTGCTGACTTCAACTCTCAGCTGCTGGATCCTGTGGCTTTGCCTGCTAGSTAAAGAGTCCTTTGCTCCAGACATCTTATCCCTCAGTGGGTACTTACAGACCATGATTAAATAGCCACTTAACCTTCTCTTCAGTAAGGTGAGTCCTGTGAGAGCAGATGGTGCTGAGCACCTCTAAAAATCAGCAGTGCAGCTATTTCTGTTGGTAAATTGCCAGCTGATTGTTTTGCTAAGGCCAGTTATGGAGAGCTGCTGGCACCTCTGACAGATATAGGAGGTGCTCAGCACGGTCCAGCATTTTGTTTTTCATACCCCAGTTCCTAAAGGCCAAGGACATCATCTCCTGCATTCACCAGCCCCAATGCAGCAAGAACCAACCTCTGTCAATGGGGATGCACATTAAAGAGGACTCAGCGCCTCAGGACTGAGAAAGCTTAATTTCCATGATCTCTGCAGTGCTGGTACTAAATAAATATCAAACCAAACCATGCTGCTCATTCTTGGCATTCTGAGGAAAAAGGTAAGATCTCCTATCACTAAAGGAGGAAATGGAAGCTGCTCTGCATTGAGASAAAAACCAGGTCCTGTCAGAGCACAGGCAGGAGCCCTGGAGTGACTGGCTGGAGCAAAGCACAGCAATGGCACCAGCCCTTCCCTCCCCTTGCCAGAAACAACCCCAGCAGCAGCTGCCGTGGGAAGGTATCACTGTCAAGAATTGGTCTGACGCTSTCAAACATTTTGGATCTTTTGGGCCTCTTCTGCCCAAGCTGCTGTCCTTTGGAGAGCAGGTAGAGAAGCTCCCTCCTCTGAAGAGGCTGTTTGCCACAGGGTCATTCCCATTGCCCTTCGGATTCCCAGGAAGAAGTGTTGTATCACAGCAAGTACATCATTTTCTTGGTATGCCAAACAGTGAGACAATTACCTGCATCTTCTGCCCAGGCACTGTAGAAGCAAGATTCTACTGCTGTAGTTTTTCCATAAATTGGCTCTACTGGTGAGAAACATATAAAACTCCAATTCCTTTGCTATTGGTGCTGGCACAAACACATCTTGCAGCTACAAGACCCCAGAACCTCCAAGAGAGGAATATTAAGATGGCTCTGGGAAGAAAAACTTTTCCATTCACACAATGCTACAAAGATGTCCATCTTACTAGGTAAAGGCATGAATTCCTGGACACACAAGGAYAGGACATGGGAAAATTCTTGACCTATCAGAGCCTCTAGATTTGGACCAGATGGTACATGCAACTTACCAATCACGTCGAACTTCAGCTGTGAAATRCTTTAACCAATAAATAACCCAAACCCACCACACTGACCCCCAAGCCATTCCTCCCTCTGCAATTTTTAGCTCCTTGTGCAAAGTAAGCCCAGTGCTAGCAGTTTTCTGAGCAGTACTTTAAAAACACTCAGGCATTTGAGAGGAGGACCCCAACATCCCAATTTAAACAGAGAACTGTCCCCCTGGCCGGACACAGGTAACCAAAGGCACAGAAAGTGCATGAAATGTAAGAATAGGACCCATATGGTTTTTATAATTAATAATGAATTCCAGTGAACTRAATCTAGTTCTAATTGGAATTAAAAAATCTTTTTTACATCCAATGAAAGGAGAAGGAGGGTTGCAGCTTTTTAAACCCATCCCTCCAAAGTGAATATGCACACAAGTATGYATATACAAAAGGGGCAAAGAGGACCAGAGGACAGAGAAGAGACAGAAAATGTAAATAAGGAGGAGGCAGGCTATAGGCCTCTGAAATACTTTGCAGATTTCCTGCCAGTAAACATCAATTGAATACGAAGCTACTGAAGTATAATTACCTCCTTGTCAATCCTAACATTAACATTTTCCTAACTCTTCAATGACAATCACTTCTTTCAACACTCCTTAATAACAATTCATTTACTTATCCTTTCACAGATGTGTAGGACTGTCAATAACTTCACATCCTTAAAGCAAAACTGGAAAGCTGTGGATCAGAGACAGCTGCTGAAACCAAAATGGATTTCTGAACAGCCAGAATTTTTCAGAATGGACTTTCCACTTCTTTCAAAAACCGTAAAATTATTTTTTACAAGGTTACTTGATTCATTCTTTTCTCTTTCATTCATGAAAACTTGAAAAATTAGTATTCAAAAGGCAAGTATTATGGATAAACAAGCCTGTAAGACCCCTCCTCCCTGCACTTCCTTTCAAGCAGCTTACAAAGTACTTCTCACAAATGTATGCAATAAAGAACAAGACAATCCAGTTATTGTTCAAGCCTTTAGCACACACAGGTTGCATGTCTTGGGCAAGCCACTTAGCATACACCTGCTAACTTCCTCCAATAAATGAAATACAAGAATGGTATTTTTTGCCTTCTTTAAAACACCAGAGAGAGTAAGGAAAGAAAAAAGAGAACATCAACTAGTTACAAGGTCATAGCGGAACTAGGATATAACACTTGTGCAAGTTTTCCTCAGTCCTTCTGAGTAACAGCAAATGTGATTTAAGCAAACTACTTTGAATATAAAATACTAACATCACATTATTTGGCACAGCACAGTCCTGGGACCTGCCTTCCCCCCTCCCATTTAATTTTTATTAAAATCAAGTTCTAATCCTTCTGACAAGCTATCTCCAAAACACAAACCAAATTAACTGACCACACAGGGCAAGGGTGCTGATTCTTATCTACTTTTCCTCCAGAGTTACACTCCAAAACTGCAGAAGTTCCTGAGCCAAGTTCCACAAAAGGGTATTTAATCACAGAAGATGGTTGCTCACTGAGAAGCTGCCAATAGATGGAATACACTAAGYAACCAAATGACACAAAAGTGAAGCAGGATACAGAGAAGATCATGTATTCAACYTTTTGTTGTGGTCATCATAAACTCAGAAAGGAAGTCTGCAAAGAGCCAAATAAAGACAGACTATGAAAGCATGAATTTCATCTAAAAAACCCATATAAGTGTGATATGAACTGTGCACCTTAGTCAGTGAAGCAGTCACACGTAGCCCCAGTCTCTTACCAACAGGGTAAGCATAAGMGAGTTGGAAGAACAAACCATGTGATATAACAAACTATTCAGTGCAAATAAAGACTACTCTGTGCAAATCTCTAATAACCCAGGGCAAAACAGCAACTAAATAAACTATTTAGTGCAATACAACAGGTAAGGACCTTGGTTTCATCGTGATCTCCTCACAAACATCCCACTCTCAATTCTGTCACTTCTCAGGTGGCATATTTAGACCCTTCATGTATAAGCGCCASTATAGCTAGAGAAATATTAATACACACCTAATCAGCTCTCAGCTCCTCTCTCAATGAATCATATCTCTGCCAGGGGTTTATCAGGGAAAAAAAAAAATTTGGTGCCTGCAGTGTCCTGTGGGAGAATTCCCATGTTAACTGGTTAAGACATTTCCCCAGGGTTACAGGGAGAAATCTCTGGAAGTCAGCCTGTCCTCATAAAGCAAAAAAGTCCTTAAAGCCCTTTTCAGAAAATAATTTCTGGTCTTGATGCACTTCTCCAGTGTCTTAYCTCTGATTCATCTGGATGTTTAACTTGTTTGCCAGAGTGATGGACCTGATTATCAGGAATACTAAACAACCAYCAGTGCTCACCATCTTTAAAGCCACAACTAATACTATGCTGCTGGGACAAAAGCTTTCACTGCATCCTACAGTTTCCCTTCATCCTTCATTTGTTACACCTAAAATAATAATGGCAAATAATAAAATCCTTACAAGAGGAGCTGAGTAATGTTGTGCAGCAGTTTAAAACTTCAACATGAGTCTTGGAATGAACTCCTCCAGGGAAGAACTTTCTTTTCTGTGTAGGTGTCAGAGAGAAACTGAAATAGTTAAATATTACCCCRAAGAAATAAAACTTGTTAGGTGTTTTCACTTAAAGACCTGCAGCCAGCTCTCACCTCAGAGTGAATAGGACACAGTTTGCTGTTGAATTCAACAGCAAAACTGCCATTGACTTCAGCAAGAACAAGGTCATGGTCCTGCTGTACTGCTGACTGGGTGATGGCACATTCAGAGGTCCTGAATTTAAAGAAGACAGAAATCAATACACAGCCTACAGCTCTCTGGTTACATCTCCCCAGCTACCTATAGACTCACACCGGGGACTTCAATTAGTTTTCACTTTCTGGGCTTTCTGGACAAAAGGTTCCTATGACMGTGTGTGACACATTAGATTTATCTGGATTCTCAGAGGGGTTGTAGTCAAAAGACCATTGAGACAAACACGACTGCCAGTGTCTGGGTGTCCTGCTGAGGAGGCTGTTCCTGGTATATTAAGTGCAACCCACTGGGAGCATGMAGACAAACATAAAGCTCTCTTTTATGGAGCAGCTAATGTCAACAGTGGTGCCTGCACCACATGACTTGATACATCAGGGGAATCCAGCCCAAACACTTCCTATGTTGCACAGAAAAGGCATAAAAAAAATCATTCCAGATGACTACAGAGATTTTGGTATCTGCTTCCATTCTCACAAAACTAAGCACAAAGCTTGCCCTCTCTATGTTCAAATAAAAAAGTAACTTKTATTTAAAAAAAAAGAAAAAAAGAAAGGAAATAAATGCTCATCTGTATAAGCCTTTGTAGAAAAAAGGCAGGTCTCTTGATTAAGATACATTCACACATATACCAACATGCATATAGGTAAGGGGACCTTCATCTTCTGCTTTACAGAAAACTGATTTTAATTTACAGGAATTTCTGTTGCTTTCAAACAACAAAAATTGCCTCATTATATTTAGTGTTCCCTTTGTTTGGCATCAGAATATTATAAAACCAATAAAACTAACAGCATAAGAATGGTGCTAACTGCAATCCAGAGATACAGATGAATCTTCCATACTGCCAGCACCAACTATGCTTTGCCKAAAAAAACAACTGCTTAACAAATGAGCACTTAAATAAGCTTTTACTAAACTTTAGCATAAACTGTTAAGTGTGTATTTGGTAAACTTTGCACTGGGGTTTTAATTAAAGCYACCAGCCGTATAAAGTGCATTGTTTCTGCTTCTTTTCTCCCTCCATGCATCAGCCTTCTCTCTCCCCAGCTTTAAGTGAAGAGGTAGATTTGTCTGAAGCTCTGGCCAAAGCCAAAAATCAAAGGCAGCTCCATTTCCTGGGATGGCTGTGAACACAGCAAGGAAATGACACCCAAGCACATTACGGAAGACCTTGGGAGCATCAGTCCATTGGCTGCACTTCTGGCAGCTGAGAGCTGCATCATCAAAAATCCCCCTGAACATGGAAACACATGCAGTGTTGGCACAGACACAGCAATCCAATACACTCAGCAAAGGCAGGTTCAGGGAAGGAACAAACAGAAAAGCTCCTGCTTACAGTCAAAAGCAGCCAATTCTCTCTCATTCAGCCTTGGAAATTGGCAAAAAAACAATACAGTATTTCCCTGCTTCATTTTTGCTTTCTGGTGAAACTTTCCCCGTCAATCCTGCAGGTAGAAATAYTGCTGTATAATCTGGTTGAGAGCAGTTTCACTGAAATACATTGGCTTATCTGGAGGACTTTTGCTAAAAAATGGGTCTTTTTAATCTAACCATAAAAACGATATTCTTATAATGTTCAAATATGACAATACTACATCAGTGCTTACAAAACACTATTCACCAGATAACTCATGGCAGAGTGACAGAGAAGAAAWACTTCAGTGAACTTCAAATATACTGACTGCAAAAGCTAACCACATTAAGGCAACATCCAGAATTTAAAATAAGCAGCTACAGAGGTGACTTGGAGAAAATCTATCATGTTGGATGCACCAAATATACAATGCTTATCTAATAAAAAACAAAACATTTGATTCTTTTGCAAATGTTAATCATCTCTGTTTGAAATATTAATCATCCACGTAGCAAACTGCTTACATTTTTGTCAAAAATTGAAATGTATTGCCTCAAACTTGAAAAATTCCATATTAGTGATACCCATCAAAAGACTTGAAATTTCAATCAAACACTGTCTACAGAGGAGCAATGAGGTAAATTAGGCAACAGTAATTTAACTATCAATCCTTGTCGTTTCAGAATGACAGTACTATTTAGAAAAAAGTGAAAGGAAAATAGATTAAAGCGCTAAAACAAAGATACTTTGTTCATCTGAATAAAACATTTGTAACTCTGGTCTGAGAGGTTACTTTCATTTGCAGCCAGTTTGATTTGCCACTCATCTTCCTTCGGGAATCATTCTTTTTCAAGTGCAGTAAGAGATTATTTATTTGCATAAGCCAACAGAGGGTTATTCTCTCCTCAAAAAACAGAGAATGACATTGCTATACAAATGAAAGAAAATGTTAACAACTCCTGAACGTTCTCACAGGTGGTTAAAGACATCGTGCCACATAGCACTGAGTGATCAGCACTGATGTGGGATATATWACATTTTAAGCATAGTTGAGCTTTTGCACTGTTTCTCTAGCTACTAATAAACTTATTTTTCAAGACRCGTTAGAAATATTTGATCTTCAGAAGAACGTTTTAGACTAAGAAGAGAAATTGCTATCCTTCATTGAAATAACCTTTATATTATCAGGAAATAAGTAGCATCCCTCCACACTTATTTTGAAATTACTCTTGAAAGAGGAGAAAGTGAAAATGAAGCTGGTCTTTGATACTATTACGTTGTTCCTTATTTCTGAGGCAGACCTGAATCACAGCACTGAGGTAGCTGTCACCAATTTACTGCTGCCAGACCTTCTGTCTSTGGACATCCCAATTGCACTTGGTAATGACAAATATTAAGGGTTTCTCCTTCAGAGGAGGTTGCTCCCACAGAGTCTCTCTGAAGTCTCCASAGAAATCTGGTTTACTGGAGCAGACCTGGACACTCACACCAACACCTGCTGCAGCAGCAGGCTGAGCTCTTAATGGAAACATCAGGTTTCCATACCAAACAGGCTTTGAAAGCCAATCTAACCAATAATGCCAACCCAGAGCCTTCTGCTCCTCTTCTTCTGACCTCCCTGTAACATTCCTTCCTACAAACCTTTTCATGAGCTTCAATTCCATCTAGTTCATCCTTTCAGTTTGCAATCATATTGGTAACTGCACAGCCAGAGCCAAATTTGACCATTAGCTTTACCATTATGCCATCCATGCCTTTACTCCTATCCCATACACCTCACAAAACCTCACCCTACCAAACAAACCCTCCCCAGCCTCAGAGCAAAGCAGCTTTTCAAGCACATCCAGAAAGATCACACAGGGTCTTGGAAACAGCTCCAAAGCCTAAGGTCTTGACAGAGCTCTGCATGACAGAAGCCTCGTGTTCAGAACAAAACCCAAACCTCCTCCAGCTGMAATGGTTCTGACAAATAACAAATTCTAAAGGTAATAATTTTCTGATAGATTACAAAAAAGCTGCAGCACTACTTACTTGTTTAAASCTGAGACCAGCTCCTTGACTTCCACTGGGAAGCCTGTGCATGGCAGAATACTGCAGGACAGTACTACTGAGAGCAATATTCCAGAAATAACTAAACATCTTTCATTTCCAAAGGTGCTGGGAATTATTTTTCATTTTTTTCCATATCATATAGACTATCATCCTTCTCCTAGTAAGTCCTAGGAACTGGGCTCCTGCTTTCAATAASGATTTTTTCATATAGTAAACCTCAGAGTAATACTTCTCTACTTTTAGGTTCCTGGCTGAAGATGTATCATTGCTGTTCTTTGGCTTCAGAGTAAAAAAGTGTGTCCTTTTTAGGGATGTTTTCCATACCAGAGAAAATAWAACTTAGATTTTATATTGTTTCCTCTCTCCCACCAGGTCACATTAAAATCTAAAAAACTGGAAGACAGAGTACGAGTATGAACGTAGCTTAAAATTTTTTAAAAAGCTCATTTTCTTTGCAACTAATAAAGAAAGAAAGAAARAAAAAAGGAAACAAAAAGAGGCAGGGGGGTGAGAATATTAAAAGTCATGGTTGCCACCTCCTAACTCACCCAGGGCACAAGCCAAAGCAATTACAGAGAGACATATGTCAATGGCAATAAAACAATTACTTGCATCCTGCACCTATTTTAAATATTAAGTGTTAGCAGCATGTTACTTAGAAAATTAAAAGCCTCCAAATTTTAATTTCAGGATGTATGAATAAAGCACTGCATATGGAGGAAAATAAAACCCAAACATTTATTTGTTTGCATATTGAATACCTATAATGTCATGTAATCAAAAACTTATAGCTTGGAATGAGTCTAATACTGTAACTGATGATTAAAATTTGGCATTGAGGATGACCATTTACATGCTRAGTCTGACTGTACACTAAAATAAGCAGATGTGAAGCAGCTTATCTTTTAAATATCATATACTACAYACGTAAATTCAAGTGCTGGATCTAATTTTACAAGATTTTTGGTTGTGAACACATGGACACSAAAAACCCAGCATGAATGATAAGTTACAGTCCAATGCAGTTCCAGCTGGCTAAGATAGAAACATTTCTTTCCCAAACTGCAGTTGCTAGTAAAATCAGTACAGAAAATTACATTTTACCTACAGCAAATGCTTATTTGACATTTTACTTGTTCCTAAAGCAATGAAGCTCTCCCCCAGAAACAGGGAACAAGATGATAATACTCAAGACCAGCTTCAGCTTCACAATCTCCTCTTTCAAGATGGATGAAAAATATTTGGGCATGCTACTTATTCCCTAATCTTTTATTAAAGAAGATTTAAATGACAGATAGGAATTCCTGCTCTTAGTCTGGAATGTGCTTCTGAAGCTCAAATATTTCTGTTGTGTCTTCAAAAACACACTGGGCTGACCTAGAAGATATCTGGAGACCAGGTCTGTGGCTGAATCTGATCTCACTTTTATTATTTAACACAGCGAATATGAATGCAAAACAGAGGGGTGGAAAAGTGGTAACTCRGTGAGAGAAGGATGTGGAACTGCAGCAGTCACAAAAGCAGCACCAATTACTCCTGTGTGTAACAGGCATAACACTGTCTTAACTGTCCTAATGAAATGAATGACAATTAATGGACATTAGGATCCAGGCTGAAGCTAAATTCAAAGCATTACAAAAGACATGTTGCCCACCAAAATTGATGCCATGTTAATTTTCTGTTGAGCATCTTTTCAGGAAAAGCAATAACTTCCCAGGTTACAGAGAACATTTCTTACTTTGTTRATATCACTATATGTGTAAACCACAGCACACTGAACATTAATTTAATCACATCAGCACAGGCCAAGTGACAATGAATGAACTTTGGTATTGACTTCTGGCTGCTCCAATATGTATTTAAAAAAACASCACCACCTTATTTTAGAAGGTTTATGRTGCTACTGCAAGCCATCCRTATTGGCATAACCACCAATAATTCWAGGATTTGGTACCTATCAAACAAACAAATTTGTGTTTCATGCTTACATAAGAGACCCTTGTGAAATATTGCCTAGCCCAAATTTAAGAAACAAAAGTTAAATATTTATATACAAGACCCGGTGGAAGCCCAGGAAATCCTTATGGAAGACACTCCAASGTGATTGACTATTCCTATGCAGAGTACGACATACGATGGAAATGARCAAAAAATAAACAAGATACTCCATTACTCCCAACATCTACAAAGCCTATTTTAAACTTCCTAAGTTACACAGATGTAACAGCATGGAGCTCTTAAGCCTCGAGTGTATATTGATGAGATTGCATTTGTGTTTCTGTGATCCTGAAGTGAACAATTAAAGAACATAAATTTCTGTATGGCAACTGAACAAATCCAGAAGGTTACTGTTTCTATTCRTGAGGACGTCTGAGGTGTACATCTGTGAGAAACTAGCAGCTTGCCAGCAGTTMACTAGGATATATTTACTATATCTATGTAAAAAAATGAATTAATTATAAACAAAATAATGGAGATTTTGGCTGAGAAATTACAAAAAATGCTGAAATTCCCTAAAATACACATGAACGTGGGGGTAAAAGAAATTCAGATAAGCAACAAAGAATAGCAAAATCAAAACAAATTACACTAACTGCARAGATGACTTATTTACATCTGGAAAAAAAAAACAAACCAGGTTTTACCACCTCATTTTAACCCCCAGGTTTCTCTCTCACCAGAGCATGTTCTGTACCACCCTGTCCCCAGTCCTCCAAGAGCAAATGTGACATTTCTGCTCAAACACTGCAGCACAAAAGAGGAAGAGGAATGGYTGAGCTCTGTAAACTCCAAAAGTATCATTCTTGCACATGTAAAAAAGTGAACTCCGCAGCTAAAAACCAAGGCAGACCTTTATCAAAATTCATCAATCAAGCAAGAGCATGCAAACATTCTGACCCCTATATGCATCTCCCAACTGAGGTCATTAAAATCTGAGGACGCCAGAAAAATGCCAAAAAATCACAAAGACACTGCTGCAGGGAACTAACCATTTTATTACTTAAAAAAAAACCAAAAACATTTGGCCTTCACAATGTACAAATAAGAGGTTTTCTCCATTCTYTCCTCTCCTTCTGCAATTCCTCTGATGAGAAGTCCAAAAGAAGAAAGAAAGGAGAGGCTGAGATGAATGAATATCAATAGGAAAAAAGAAAGAAACACTGCCAGCTTAAGTGTTCCTTCATGAGTCCAGAGTCAAGAACTGCACATGCTATCCTCCTAGAAACAGAGGTGATGGAAGGCACTATCTGAAGGGAGGAGAGAAAATTCTCTGTGGAAGCAAGTTTTTGGAAAGCCCAGGGTTCAAGACCATGCAGTAGGATCACTGAAGTWAGATGTGCCTGGAAGTCTTGATGAAACAAAGTCCAACAGAAAAGGCGAAAATTCCCCATCTGTCCAATTCCATCAGGTCAAGTGGCTACATGAGTGCTATCTCAAATGAGTGATATCACGCATTACAGAAAAAGCAGTTCAGGAGTTTTGTAACAGTTTTAGAACTGAGCTCCAGTGATGCCTTTGGTGGGCAACACAGTTAAATCTTCATTTTTAAAAACTAAATAATCCCTTTGCCATTATAGTCATTGATCCAACTCAATGTTGCTCCAAAGACAGGTCATAACAAAAAGATGGCACTTTCACTTATTAAGTAATTAGCTCCTTAAGTCTTTTCACTCACAAGGAAACAACTCTCCCTCAAGAAAATCCTCTTTTTCCTCAAACATCAGTTTAAAACTAAATGGCTACATTCTGTAAGAAAATCCAGTATTTTCTTAAAGAAGCAAGACTGGAAATTAAAGTTATTTATCAAAAATCACTAAAATTCTTTAGTACAAAGTACATTGGAGGWTTGAAGCTAGATGACCTTTAAGGTCCCTTCCAACCCAAGCCATTCTATGATTCTGTGATAATTTAGCACAACACAGGATTTYGTGCCCACAGAACACTACAGGACTCTGCAATCAAAGTCCAAGTCAGTAAAAACATCAAACACCCTTTTAAACCAAAGAAAATGGAAAATCCTTTCAGTGCAGCGTCTTTGTTCTGTGTGCCATTTGTCTCCAAAATGTACTGCTACTGTGATGTCATTCTAAGCATCAGAGCCCTAAAAGCCTGACAGTAATACTGGTTTCAATTTCACTCCCGATTTTTATTTGGAAAACATTTAGGAAAATATAATGAGCCCAACAGGAKGCTCAAAATCTAAGAGATCCTGTTGTCTGCCTTTGTGAGAAACCACAAAATCTTTAGCTCTAAGCCACTTGAGTTACACTTTCCACCCTTTTTTTGGAATGGTTTCTCATTTTCCATACCCCATTTCTATTGATAGATTTTTCCATTCAGTAAACAAGGCAGCTGCTGCTTATTTAGAAAGTGACCTTCAAGGCTAACAAGAAAATCTACAGCTGATAGACACAAAAAACCAACACAATCCAAGAGCAAGTGTAGGCACAAGAATTTTTTTTGCCAAGAGACACATCAATACCGTAAATACCTGCCAGAACTGTGACAAGGATTAACAGAAGCCAACCTAGGGGTTGACAAACCATTCAAGAAAAGCCAGTACTGTATTATTCCTGCTCTAAAAATCTTAAATCCATGGGGAGGACTACAGAAGAGACAGCTCTCTGGGAACAGACACACCTGCATCATCATCAGGTTCATATTTTACCCTTAAAGCAGTTCAGAAGTGTTCAAGGCCAGGTTTGATGGGATTTGGAACAGCCTGCTCTACTGGAACTCCTGATCAAAACCAGGGGGTTAAACTAGAAGATCTTTAGGGTTCTTTCTAAACCAAACCATTCTATGATTTCATCAATTAGAGGGGAAGTGGCTGTGTTGAAAGCAGGTGCAGGTCAGGAGCCAAGGACAACATGAAAAGAAGGCATCTTTGAGGTGTTCTCAAGTGAGAAACTTAATCAGGGAATGCAACAGCTCTTTAGTTTTTTGTTATCACAACTATTTCATGCAAATTTATCTAAGCATTTTCTGGGTGACTTGACACCAAGTTCACTGTTTTAATGCAGCATGACCTTTCTGCTTCACAAATTCACTGTGCCTACGTGTTCCTGAACAGCAGTGCGCTCTGACACATATGAGAACAGGTCTGGACATMTTTCCAAGGTCTGTATTACGCTGATGTACAGCAAGTTCACTAGTAAGAACAGGGGAATGAAAATGCAAGAGGAATAATTCAATACACAGAACTGATGGTGCTCAGAAAGTGTTGTTAGTCCTATAACATTACTGTCATAGGAAATGACCAAATGAAAAGATACAAGTGAACTTAGTAATTAAAAAGGAATCAAAATTCTTGACTCGAGTGCAGGGAGAGGTGACATTTTATTTGTCCTCTTTCTATTTATTTTACAAATTTGATTACATGAATGGCAGGTATACTTGAAATTGTTTCTGTGGGCAAATTAAATCATAACATTTTGTTCTATAAATCAACCATCACACATTAATGGCGGAATTACTTTTATATTGTAAAACAATCTGTACTACAAAACATGTATCACCTTGCAAGAAATTCCRGGGCCACACAGCCAGTGCTGCTGACATAGGTCTCTTAGTCTTCAGCAATTAATCACATCTGTATATATTGTTTTAAAAACTTTTAACAGAAAATGTCCACTGGAAATATCTGYCACGAACAGCAAAAAAATTAGTTTAAAAGGCATAGCTGAGGCTGGGAGCTAGAATACCCTAAAATACAAAATGATAATGTCCTGAGGTGCCAGAGKGACTTTTACAGAAGGGAATGTATTATTATGGATTCCCAGAGGGATACACGTAAGACCAGACAACTTAGTAGACGTTCAGCAATGTAACTACAGGATTTTCACACATTAGAAGAAAAACAGTACCCCTTCCAAAAACCAGCTTTGACACACTGTAGCCRGCTTTTTAAAAAAGTACACAAAAATCCTACAGTGGTTCTACAGTTTGTTACAGACATATTTCCACTCCTTGGTAAACACCAAGTTACTGGAGCTAAACCCAAACAAAGACACCTCCAAAACATCAGTCTTGAAGTGCCACCAACGTGGTTGGTTTTAGGGGAGCTGCAGGGGTGCAGTGGGCTGGTGACAAACCCATCCCAGGGCTGATCCASCCTGGGGAGGCAGGGATTCCCCACATCCATCACCAGGAATGCTCTCACCTTGGAGCTCTCCCTCTCCTGCTGCACTGTGGCACGAGTACAACACAACTCGTTCCTTTACAATGCATCTGTCATGAAAGCAAACCCAAAATGCAAGCAACAGCAACTTTATTAGCACTTACTGATCCCAGGGGTGATAAATGCGTTTGTTTACTTCTGCACGAGCAAAGCTGGTGGTAAAAGGGAAACTGATCAGACTGTTAGGTGGCTGAAACTCCCATTAAAAATCAAATGATAACATAATCCCAGGAAATTGCCAGGATGTGGAGAKCGAAAGTGCTGCGGTACCCAGGGCCATGCTGGCATCCTGCCAACAGCCTGAGGGTCAAAGCTATTATTCTGCATTTACATCTACATACATTTACATCTGTTTTGCATAACAAGTAAGCATAGCATCAAATACACTTTACTGGGGGACCATCCTGGACTAGTTTACCCTCTCTTGCAAGAGCACAAAGCTAGTGATTGCCTTTATTTTTAACTTCCTATATAATAAATAATCTGGTTTTAAAATKCAATCTTCTGGGAAGACTCAGGATAACACCACAGGGAAGTTGCTCCTTGGCTTACAAGGAGGTGCGCAAGAGGGTCAGTGCAACCAGCTGGGAGAGACTACTTACTTATTTTACCTGGAGTGCAGATGCTTTTCTGCTATGTGTGGCATTATGRTAATCATTAACTGCTATTCTCCTTCACTCCTATGGCTCATCCCAAATTCAAGTTTGGATTTGGATTTTCCGTCTTTTGATACAGAGAATCTTCCTATCAAYATTCAGGGAAAAAAATGCAGCAAAACTTATCTATCCTTCTGTGGACAGAAACATAATCATAACTATGGTTTACATGGTTATATACAGTCATACAATCACATCTAGATGTGTTGGAGAGCCAGAAAGCATTCCCACAGTAAGAGATGAAAAAAGTAATCACAGAGTTCCCAGGAATAAAAATATGGATGTAGCCTCACATTATGACACATCAGCACAATCAATTCCTCTGCAGCTACAATCTGAGTAATTGCTTTCAACTGGTTTTGTGGGATATTTTACTTTTTGAAACTATCAGAGTCCAAATATGTCAAACTGCAAACTATGCAAAAATGTGAGTTCTCTTATATTTGCAGAATGTTGTAAAATTTCAGAAGGCAACCAAACCTGAGCTATGCATAATATTTTCTTTTAAAAAATATTWCCTTGTGCCACATTTCTTGACTTTGCTCTCAATTCATCTCTTATACTCCTCAGCAAGAGATTCAGGATTGGATGTTTTGTAAAGCTGTCCAACTCACTCAGAAATTTCCAATACATTAAAATAATCCAATACTTTCTGATACTGTTGCAAAATAGGAACTAATTATCTGCAATGAAAGAGTGAAGGCTTGCACAAGCAGCAGAAAACAGCAGGGGAGCTATAGCCAATGTGCTTCAGACAACACACAAAAAAAATATTAATTTAAACTATTATCCCTTCCTAGTTTACATGTTTGTTTGCCTCTAAATTCTAGGATATGAAACTTCTATTTAGGATTAAAAAATGCAATYCTGAAGAAGGATCAGATTGTCTTTACAGTCCAGGTCTGCCTGCCCCAGGTCTGYCCTGCCTGAACCCATCCTGCCTTCCATCCTGCAAAAACAGACAGCAAATGCCAAACATGAATTACACCCTTCAGAACATTAAGCCTAGGCTATCATTTTCTCCATTTTTCTTCTTTTTATGCTGGAAGTCTATCTGATCTTCTTTAGAGACTCTTTTGAAAAGCTCATGTTTTCACAYTGCCTTTTGCTTTGCAAAACAGCCAAGTGACAAAGTAAAATCTCTTCAGAAATCCTGTAATAATAAACTGTGGATAGAGAAAAGAGGTTGGGAAACATTGCAGAGTAACAGATGTCACTTTTAAACTTCCAGGTTTAGACAAATTAAACAAAGGCAATCAGAATTTTTTTTCTTAATTTTTAAAGACAGTTTCAGACACTATGTGTAATAAGGTAATTGAAACACTTCTCTAAACACATTGCTGCTGGGAAATGAAACTGATGCATCTCTCTACAAAACCACATGCTTTGCCACACTGCCARACTTTTCCTTCATCCCTCCAGTCATTTTTTCTTCTCATCTGTCCAGCTATGCATCTCATCAGCATCCACTGCCAATGTGTACCATCACAAACTTGAGCTGTATTACCTCAGCAAAGTTTATAAATTCCATATGCTTCTTTATGCTCTCTGCAAAGAATTAAAATGACTGCTGTCTGGACCACCAYCACATTTACCATGTCAGCACAGCTCTGCTCAAGCAGACTGTTCATCTTTTCACTTCCAGTCCTGTATTTTAAACAAGAGGAGATGTCTTCATGCAAATCCAGTCTCACAAAYACAACAGCAGCAACAGCAAAGGTTTTCTTTTCCTTCATGTCAACCTATGTAAATAATACCTAATCTGGGTGCTTAGTTTCCTTCTGACTGCTGCCACTGAATGCAATGCAAGGAAGGGAAAGGRGGGGTGGAGGGAGATAAATCCTTGAAGGCTGATGTCTGGTAATTTCTCCTGCTACTTGTACATACATGGCAAGAGACACAAAAGGCAAGCTCACTGGAATTTAATCTCATTATGATCCATTTCCACGCAAACTTCATGTGTCTGGATATAAAACTGACACTTATCTGAGCTGTGCCACCCCCTGCAGCCCCTCTGCACTTACAGGTGCTGCAAATTTGGCAGCAGGCAGCAGGGCCAACGCTGCCCGGATTGCACCAACACAACAGGGACTCCTTATCCTTCCCTAACCCGAGCTGCTGAAGCACTCAAAATCTTCCTGAAATACTTCTATCACTGTCTGGGGGAGTTATCAGAGAATCTGAGACTGTATTTGAGAACGGAACATGGTGCAGCCTGATGGGCATAAAAGCCCAACAGACTGTTTGGGGAATAGTTTGTTCTTGTAATGCTGACCCTGTATCATTTGGTTTTGGCAACTCAACACCATCAACAACTATAATCTTATTTAAATTGCATTGAAAGGTGTAATAACTCTCTTTATTTGGAATATCTKTTAGAAGGAAAAGAAAATGGATGCATTATTTGTAAAGCAGCATATATCATGACTTTGATCTRTGCTGCAGCAATACCCTTCACAGATAAAAGCAGAGCTGTTAAAGAGGAGTTGTCATTGGATGAGTATACACTATCTAGCAGCTTTTTGAAAACATATTTCTACTCAATTAGCACTTACAGTGATAGCTAATTTTAGATAATAAAGCACTGAACTTTCTGCTGTCATGCTTTCATGCTATGAAATCATCTTCAACTAAAGCAGAATCTATCCAAAATGTTTCCCTAACACATTTTATGTATTTTTCTCTGTYAGCTTGCCTACATTAATACACAAGGCAGAGGCTGAAACACAGGTTAGTTATTAAGTTGTTAAACTCCTGCAGAAGAAATGAAATTACAGGATGCCATGGGTTAATGTATACTGTAGAGCTATAACACAATGGGGGACATATTGCTCTTGATTAGATTGCCTTGATGCAGGAACTAGTTGTGTGATTCAGTCCTAGGCATTAGGATAGCTGTGTCAGGATTTCTGACAATATTTTATCTGATGTCAACTTTGAATTGTTCATCATGCAAACATATTTATGCTATTTTAAATTGGGATATATGGGTTTCATTTTGGAGGGGGCTGGTATTGAAGGGGTTCTAAGTGCTGTAAAACCACATGATAAATATCACATACTCCTGCAGAGGATTCAACCAAGCCACACATGTGCTTAGCATACAAGTTTGCACAGATGCTGACCCTTCCTCTGGGCTGTGCTTTGTCTTTCATTTTGATCATTGCTTACTGCTCATATGAGAGCTGAAAAGCGTCTTTGAAAATAAACCCTGACACATTTCTCCAMTATCTCTGGCTGCGCAGTTTATGTGCAGTACAGACGAAGCTCATTAGGAATACATACAAGATGAAGAAGTGCTTATGAAAAACATCAGCAGATCAGCCCTGAAAAAGAAACAGCCTGGGGTACTGGGAGCTTTTGTGATCATCAGAAGATTGGTAAACTGAAACACTGCAGAGCAATTATTTCTTTCCTAACTGCAATGAAGTTTGCCCCTTAAAATTAGAACTTCAGTCATAAACCAACTTAAAACCTGTGTAACAGTCTAAATCCAAATCCCAAATACCATAGGCCTTCCTGACAACACTGGCTGGATGTGACCTGAAAACAAGATCCAGACTCTAAACAATTCACAAAAGARTTGATTTATATCACATCCCTTATCCATGCAGTGTGTATTCATGTAATTTTATGAGTCTGTGTAACGTTAGCCTTTTGGCAACTGTGTACAAATACATAAGTATATTTATTTTGGATAAGGTGCTTTTTTGTTGTTGATAACTCTGGCTATCATCTTCCCTATCTTTTTTTATCTCCCTATTTGTTACCTGCAATATTGAAGTCAGAAGATTCAGTAGTCATATGGGAGACCAGCTATGCTGTATGATCAATTTGTGAGAAAATGAATACAGCACCTTTTGAATTTTTATACTGAAAATAACAAYGTAGAAAATAAATCTGCTCCTCTGACTCTTCCTTGTACTTGGCCACTTTCTTCTAAAAAGCCCCATTAATGTGTTCTGTGTGGCACCTCTTAGAGAATAGATATCTTCATGATCAACTTCCATCTGTGTTCCTAGAATCATCCTCTGATTGCTCCTGATTATTCTGTTATGTTCGTAGGGAAGGGATCCCATCCTTTTTGCAAATATGGTGAGACTCTAACCTCAGAAGTACATCCCTGAGAAAGAATGTGATTCACTCACCAGTAGGATTTGCCTGAAACTGTGAGATGCCATGTCAGATTTTCCTACATCTCACTCCAGGAAAGTCAATCATATTTTTGAAGGGCATCCTTCCCATAGMTGAATGCTTCACATCGTGTAAGCCACGTGTTCACGGGTGCATAACAAGGAACAGAAATTTGCATCCTTTCTCCAGCTGCCTGGCAGCTATTTTCAAAATGTCTTTGGAGTTGACATTGTTTTACTGCACCCATTGATAAACTAWAATGGACTTTGATTGCATTTCCCTTTCAATACACATTATGATCAAGTAGCATGTTCACAATATTCTCTTAAAAACGCTGTGGAAGTTCTGGACTTCCAGTCATTACACACTCAACAKTGGGGTGTGCAGAGAAACCTTGGGTATTCTACTCCTGCCTCCACAGACATCACAGAACATTTCAGTTTATTTGACTAACCACTAACACTACTYCTTCCATATGAAATCATGTCTTATGCATACTCAAGAAGTGACAAYACTGGCAGGATTTTTTTTCTTCATTTTGGTTTCTTCTGCACTGTTTGCATTAGCATTTCTTTCACATGAATGTTCACAGCCACAGAGTTCATTTGAATTAGTTGTGCAGCTTGTCTTTTTGTGCTCTGCTACTTTTTCCATCAGCTTTTCCACTGAACTTTCATTTCAAGATCAATAGACTTAGTTTACTGCACTGCAAGATTTTCCTGCTACTGCCACTGTCATTTTAGTCACCTTTCATGGCTTACAAATTCAGCCTCATTCAATGGCTTAACAGGTGAGACATGAATGCAAAGTGTTATTTTTTTTTTAATACTATATTATGAATACAAGCCTTAAAAGGGACAGAGTAGCTGTAGTAGCTGTGCCCTACAGTAAAAAAAAAAAAACATTTATCTGATATGTTCCATTATGCTTTGCAGCCCCAACAGAGTAGCCTTGAGTTTATTTGGCTAAATCTAATCAGGACTGATGTTGCTACCAGAAAAGCAGTAAAATTCAAATATAAAATTTGAAACCATTCTTCCTCTTTTATCCTTTATATGGATGTTCTCTGCCTCACTGTAATGATATCCAGCAGAATTTTCCATGAAGCCAATCTGATCATAGCATAAACCTCCCCAAAAACCCAATCTAATAATGAAAAACTATGGCACTGGGAAAAAAATCAAAGTGTTAGAAAAGATGTCTATAACAAAGGCATAAGGGGAAAATGTTGTATTAATTTAGACCAGAAAAGGAGTTTTTGCCTTTTTCTATCCCCATCCCTTCTGTAGAACACAGTCAATAACAAACATGTTTGGTAAATAACTGACAGTAAAAGTCTAATACCACCTCCCTCCCAGAAGCAGAGCACCTAACATACTCAAATGCCCACTAAAAAACAATTGCCTGAAAACTAATAGGGATCCATTTAGTTACTGGAATGGTTTTGCATTGATTTCTTCCCTTATCATCTTTGTACGTTGGCATGTTAGCAAAACTGAAGACAGAACTGCTTATCCAAAATTGCTATTGCTTCTATTACCTAGAAAACCTGCTGGGGTTTTTTTGGTGTTTTTAAGCCAAACCAGACTAAATCCACTATGGATAAYTTTKGGGGTTTTGTTTGTTKTTTTAAGACTGCATTAACAYGAAAAAGCAATCCAYGCACATCAAAGGCAGCCCTGCCTTCTTTCCCATGAGTTTCCATYAAAGCTGATGTTTGCTGGCCTAACATCCAAAGCCCTTGTGTCACTCCTAGGCAGTGAGATTTCATTTTCTGGCTGTGGCACCACAGGTGGACTGGCACAGGTGCCCGAGTGCTCAGCTGCCACCAGCCCAAGCCTGAGTCACACAGAGGGGGGCTCAGACTGCACTACAAGGTCAGTGGCCAACCATCCCCTCTCCCCCTCACCACACAGCAGAATTGCACACGTATGTTGAGCTGTTTAACTCACTAGAATGTCACAACTKCAACTGTTTTTGACATACACCACATTTGGTCTACACTGCACAGACRTGACATTTCCATGCTTGCCCCAGAAACCCTCTTTCAATAATGATCAAACAATAGAATAAAGTAAGGAACCAGGGGGAAAAAAAAAACCAACCACAAAACAATTTGGTGCTAAGGCTCCCCTTTAACTCATGAGCATAAGACAAGGTGATGAATTTTACCACAAGGAAAAGAAGTTTTCCAAACCATGAAATAAATAATTTTTTCAATGAATCACATTTTTAACAAAAACATGCAGGAAAAAGCTGGCTCAACAGAGCTGGCCTACCCACCTTAAATTTCAAAAGAAAATACAAACATTAAAACAAAGGAAGAAATAGAAGCTATCAGCTTCTATATTATAACCTTAGGATGTAAAATTAATTTATTCCTGTCACCTTAAAAGGGGCTCTTGGCTAAAAAATATKATAGGAACCATGACTGAACAAGAAATGTGGAGCAGTTAAGCAATCACAAATCACACTGAATTTTGATTTTAGTGSGATGCCATGAAAATAGAAATTAAACATCTACAGCTTGGGAGAGCTYACAGCTAGATTTCATTTCAAATAATATCTGCAGCTAAAGAACACAATAATGACAAATGCAATTTCACAGAAAAATGTATTTCTAAGTATATAAGTTTTAAGCAACTTCATATCTTTCAACATATTTTATAAATTTTCCATCTTTGTTACAAATAAAAAAAACCCAACAAACAAAACCCTTTATACCAAAAGAGACACTGGATTTTCTGTCTACATAATATTTGAATTGAAAGAAATTACATGTCATGYTCTTGATTGTAGGCAATTGTGAAATTAATTGTGTATCTTAATTTGGAACTAAGTAGGAGAACTGTTTGTAATAGGACTAGGGAGAATGAGGAAAAAGGGAAGCAGAACCTGAAACCCTGTGTGCTAAGCTCCCTTGTGGGGAAGCTGTGTATGGACACTGGGACCCTGAGTGCCCTCTGGCAGCCAGGTGTCACCAGCTGCTGTTCCATTTTTAGGCATGGCCCAGGCCTGACTCTACCTCCAGGGACTGCRCTGATGGCCAGGAACCACCCAGAGCTTCTCCCCAAGCAGAAACCACAAGTTTCCTTCACAAGCCCCTGCAAACTAAAGACTGTTCAGCTGAAGAACAGACTAGTACAAAAACCCATCCCACTTAAGAGTAATCCAAGCCACTTTGAGGATTTAGAACAGTTTAAATTTAATGCAAGCTCATAGGTGTAATGGAAAATCATTTGGCATCTGTTGGCTTCAGTCTCTAAACCATTCCATGACTTTCACTTCCCACCACCCCACCTAATGTACCTGATCACACTGGAAGCATGGCTTCCCTAAGTGTTAGAAATTCTCACCTGATCAGTCACCTTAACAACAYGCAGTACTTTCCTAAGCTTAGGCATGCCAGGGCAAGAAACCATATGAAAAACACTAACAAGCAAAATCTCAGCTCACCCTTAATCCACCAGCCACAAAATCCCAGTGCCCAGCCCATGCAACCATCTCTCCCTGGGCTTGGCAACAGCTGCCAGCATGGTCTGTTCTTCTGACCACCTCCCCCTGTGACATTTGAAAATCTTTGCATGCTTTCTACAGAACATGGCTTAAACTAAGCAATAATTGATTTTAAACTTCAGTACAAAAGTGTGTTCACCACCTGAAATCCTATTGGAATTAATACTGCTAGATACAGGGGAAATAAAAGCTGTAGAGCTGCAAAGTTGTGTATCTAACCCACCCACTGTGGGCATAATTCTTAAACTATGGATAAAAGAGCTGGAGGCTTCAAAATCCTTTTCCCATTCTCCCTTGGCTCTTGGAGCAGATCTATTGCTCGAGGTGGTAACTCAGGCAGACAGAGTGACAAGAAAACAGCAGCTTCTCTATCCAGAATGTCCCTTCTGGATTCATACAGCAGCTGCAAAAACACATGTTGACCAACCCCACTGGATGTCCTGCATTTGGCAAACAATCACAAAGGAGTGAGGGGGAGTGGGGAACAGCCAAGGGAGATGAAGCAAAACAGGAAAAAAAATCTCCAAAAGAGAAAGGGAACAATAGAAAAGGGCAGCAGGGGGAAGATGAGAAGTCTCTGCAAGGCAAAGAGAGAAAACAGTAAGAGTCTGGGAAAGTGGTGAGATAAGTGAACAAACAGGCTGTGAGGCAGATCATCCACCACCAGCACATAACACAAGGCTCCTGCTGGAAGGTAGTTGAGAATAAATAACAAGCAGAAACAAAACCCAAAAACAATTCTGCAAGATACAAAGAGAACTCAATCACACATCAGTAACCAGAAAGGCTTTGCAGCCCACAGGTACTTCTGTGATGATAACTGAGAAAGCACCACACAGGTTTGGACATTGTCACTGGCTGAGTAAGTAAGTTAGGCTTGAAAAGTGATTGTGCACACTGAATTCAAAACGGATAAAATTAAACATTTATCGACAACAGAAACAAAGTTAGGCTGAGCTTCCAGAAATACTGAGCACTRCCCAACACAAGTCAAGTCCTGAGAAGGAGAGAGCACCAGTTGAGAGCCTCCTACAGCTTTTAGCTTCAATAGCTCACAAGCTATTCCTTCAGGTCTTTAATGGAGTAAAATTAGTGCTTCAGCTCCTCTGACTGCTTGAACTGCTTGCCATGGTGACTCTTTAGATCAGCTGGGCTGCCAGCTGCACAATGCATGTGTGCCCTGGGAAGGGCAGGAGGGAAACACAAGGTTGGTTCCCAGTCAGACAGGACAGCACTTATATCCACATGCTCCTGTTCAGAAGAGGCAAATAWATGAAAGCTTTGCTCTCTTTCACTAAGTGACACCCATTTTTCTGCTTCAACCCAGCAAGCTTCAAGCTAAGCAGGGCAAATAAATAAACGAGGGGAAGGCAGAGGAGTGAGGCACTGCTTTTCCCTACTGGAGAGGGAAATGCAGTGGTTTATATAGCGAGGTAAAAAAATGGTAAGAAAAGGCTCTTTTGTAAGTTGGATGCAGTCTCTGTTCATGCTACATTCCCTTCCACATTTATAGCRACCTGGAGTCACAAAGTGTGACCTCAAGCTGAACATTTCCTGGGCCCTGGGAAACAGAGGTCAGCTCTTCCTCAGCCCCCACAGTGCAGCACTGTTCCTGCTCCTATTGTCTAGAAGGTACCTTGTTGCTGGATTATTTTTTTTAATGTTTTCCACCCCCAGAAATGGTTTTGTCTTTGCCTGCAGGATAGCAGATATGGTTGCATTGCAGTAGCACAGCTTACACCCTCTCCTGACAGCACTTTTCCTCCCAGCATGGGAAAATCCATACTGCACAAGTCTGGAATGGTCACATGGTTGTCACTACACTTACTTAGCTAACACATACACCTTTTTTCTTTTCTTCCTTTTTTCAAACATATACAAGGCTTTATCTCTAAAGGAAACCAACATGCTTGCAACCCCAAATTTATTATTATCTTAATTTGTGAGGAAGGATTTCCTTCTATGCAATTTTTTAGAATGTGTAATTTAAGCTTACTTACAGTTAATCCATTTTTCTAATTACATTGTTTCTCTCACTATAGATCAACAGTTGATTAATCAGGCTCTTCAGCAAAGCAGCGAGGTGTCTGACCTTCTTACTTGCTGCATTTGTAATGAACTTCATCTCATATTCTTCAATGAAATATAAAAAAAGCCCCACAAGCTATTTCAAGCTATCTGACTACAGGGAGCCCACCAGGAGCTCACCTATGGGCAAGGCTATCAAATTTCTCTGTCAGCATCCTGACAAGTCTTGCATCATGCTACACATGCTTGATGTTAATAAGAAATATTTCAAAAGCCACTTTTTCATAACTTAATCTGCATTTTCATGTGCTAATTTTGTAGCTCCCCTGCTACAAAATTCCCTGCAGCACAAGGGCTTCCTACAAAGCTGCAAAAGACCGTCTTTAGTTTAGGAAAAAGCTGTCAACACTTACAASACATGTAAGCACTTGCATTCTTCTATGTTAAATGGTTGGACTCAATGCTCCTAGAAGTCTTTTCCAACAGAAATGACTCTATGATTCTAACCTGCAAAGTGACTAAATACATAAAACCTGAGCAAGTCTAAACCCAGTCATTCTCTCTCACTCCCAGGCATCTGCCAGCACAGCAACCCTTTTCACACAAAATAAGGACATAACTCCCCATTGGAGAGCAGTGTTGTCCAGCATKTTGGGAAATTATTTCCCACCTTTACAATAAAATCAACTAAATTAGTGTTTTTTCTAACTGTCCTAAGAGCTTTTCAAAAATGAGACCTTCATCACCTTCCCATGTCATTTTATTCCATTCCTATTCTAATAAACAGACAGCTTTTCCTAGGCTTTAACTATCTTGGATCCTGTTGCTGCTCCTTTTATGCTTCACACAGACTATTCCATTTTTTAAAATGTAAAACTACATATTAAAAAAACCCTTRCATCTCCTTTATTCTTTTCCTAAATCTAAATCTCTCCTCCTCCTATTTATACCTCATGGAGTCACATTTTCTGTGTCTCCAATCATTCTCTGCTGGATTTTGTTTAAATTGTTATTCTCTTTCCAAATGGGCACATACTCCATTCCATCACCCAGGACATTAAGGAAAACACTGATCATGTTTATGCCTGACATTTACCAGTTTCTTAAATAGCCCTGACACTTGCCAGTTTGTTAAATTCAACCATGTTACAGATTTCAACACCTCTCACAGGAATGAAAGAATTTGGAATGTCATAACCAGAACYTTTTCATGCTTACACTAYGTAGTCCCACAAAACAATAGGGAAATAAGATATTGGTTCAGTATCTACCCAAAAGATGTAYATGGAAACACATGGAATTCAAACCCCTTTTCCTCAATCTTAAAAACATTTCAGAATTGGTAAATATCAATCCTAGTAGAGAAAATTTCCTGTACACTTCCCCCGTTTGAGCTGATAGCTGAGTCTGAGTAAGTCAAAAATACAACAGTCGTAGAGAAATCTCTCAATTCTCCTTTTAGAAAAAAACTATACTAAAATAGCTCTTTTGATTTGGCAGACTTATTTCCAAACATACTAGAAGAGCRCTAACTGCATACATTCTTTAACACAGAGGAACTGAGGTTTCGAAAGGGCAAGGAGGGCTCTCCCCCAAAGAAGATCATGTATGTGTAAGGAACAAGCGCATTTACTGAAAAAGAAACAGACTGGGTCAGCCCTAACCTGCAGCTTCGTTTGTAAAAGCTGCTGTGTTTCAAAGCTCTGCTCTTCCCAGGGCTCTGCACTGACATTTGGCTAAGTGACTCACTGAATGTTCCCTTTAAACTTACATGGTGTCAATTAATAGATTACAGAAGCCATTGATTTACCTTTAAAGTACTTTATGATCTCCAGTCCTCTGAGAAGTGAGTGGGTACCTCTGAAGTGACAGCTCACATCTTCATCAGCCTACAGCAAAGGCTTCCTTTGCAGTCACTGAGCTAAGACCAAGCAGGGCATGGAAAATATAACATGAGCTTCAAATACCTGGCTTTGCAGCAAGRAGTTTGGCTCACCTAGAAAACACCTGGCCACAGTCTATTTGCTGAGAAAGGCCACAGACACTACTGCTGAGGCCTGTGTGSAATGCTGTGTGGAATTAAATGGAATCTTTATTTCATTTGACTAAATATTTCAAATTCAAAATCATAAAGTTTAAGAATGTAGCATGGTCTGCAAATAAACGAAAACACCCGTAAATGGAACAATTAGGGAATTATTTCTAAATTGGGCCCAGGTTCAAACCAAAGCCTGCCTCAGACATCCAGTCTACTGAAGATACTCCAGTATGGTCACACTGCTTCCCAGTCACTGCCTGACTGTGGGATGACAGATGTCCTTGGTCTGGGTCTTCACAATCCCACAGAAACCCATGTTACCTCCAAAACTAATAGCAGATACTCTACTTCTATACAAAGAACAAAATCTTGGTGCCCTTTGCCAGACTAGTTACCAGACAAAAGTAATGGCTGAAAATTAGAAATGGCCATTTGGAAGTGGGAGCAATTTGAATGCTAAAACGTAAAATAATTAAGTGGGTATTCTAAAAGATGCTTCTTATTGCTCTTCTTCACTTCCTAAGCACCTGTGCCATCTGCATACTGGCCTCCATCCAGCCTTACAACTTCAGCTTCTGGCTGAAGCAATGGCAAACTGAACGCACAAGTTTGCACCAAATCCAACCAAGACACAAAGCAATGCATCTTCATATCTAGTCACTAATTATGCTGCTTAAATCGTTGCTCTAGTTCACATGCCACAGTTTCTTCCATAACRCTGAGCATTCCCTAATTGGTGACTCCTGATAAACTTTAAAAATACCATGTTTATTAATAGGAAGATGAATATTTTCAAAAGCTTTGTTCCTTAACTGTGAGTTAGAAAACTCAGTGAAGCACCTAAAGGGATGCTGTAGAAGGGAAAGCGCCACTACACCATTAGCACACCAGCTGAAGGAACCTACTGGCCTGAGTGTTATTCAAATCACTAAATTATTTTTAAAACTCTCAAAWGATACAGAAAGGGTGATTATCCTTTCCTTTAAAATCCCATCTGCTTTGAATTCTTAGAGCTTCAAAATAAGCTTACAGTTCTAATTAATTTTAATGATCCATGCTGAATTACTTACCATCTAAACAAAACTATTTAATTTCTTAGTGGGTTTGAATTTTATTGTTTCATCTTTACTAATTTATAAATGTTTTTAATAAAGAGAAGCTACAGTTCACCTTGGAGGAGGTACTTTCAAGTGTGATATATGGCTGCATAGACCTGCTGTATATTTAGGTCTCCTGAGAGGGCTATGCTGAATCCAAATTAATACATAGAATTTAAACACAGATCACTTGGTGCTCTCTTTTGGAGGATGTTCCCAACTGAATGCAGATCTCAAAGCCAGAGCAGGGGTAGCACAGTTAAAGGAACCAAGCCACATTTAAATGAACTGAGGGAAAGAAAGGARAAAATCACTATTAGCAAACTTGTATATATGTCTCAGTTAATTTAATCATGTACCATTAAGGAAAGCTTGCAAGTAACACGTTATATWAGGGCTTTGCTTTAAGATAGAGTGTACTCAACAGACCAGTCTTCTATGGCTATACAGGGATAAAAAAAACAAAAACRAAAAAAATTTTGATTTCAAATTCCATATTATTTTTTCCATTTAACTCAATAGGACCAAGGGCTACTCCCTGCAGTAWGCCTGGGAAAACARGGAAGTAGCCCAGGAACTTTAGAGTTACAGTCATACCTCTGACCTTAAATAATATACATACTGCTAAACTCTCCCTGCTCAAGCTAATATTCTGAATATTCCAAGCAGAATATCAGCAGCATTAACACTAACAAACCACTGTCTCATCAGCCTGGGCAAACATTGAATTTTGACCTAAACTTCCTCCTCCAGAACAGTTCTTTAGAGACYTGTGTTGAGAAAAGTCATACCAGCACAAATCAACATTTTATATTCCCCTGCCTTGTATCACTCCCTTGCTTCTTCTCAATCCCCTCTTTTGTATCTGCACTAAAAAACCATCACAGTGCACAACTCAATTTCATGAGTTGAAATCTATATTAAAATACTATCAAACAATGCCTTTCCCCCCCAGTCCCTTTGAACTCAGGGTTAACTCTGAAACATCTGTCATATTCTGCTTTGTGTATTAGATTACAATCTTGTTTCTCTTGCAGTCTTGCAAGCTTGCAGCAATGACAACTAGCATTTAATAATTAACTTCCCAATTTCCACAAAAGCACTCTGATTTTGGAGAAAATAACCTGTGGGYAGTTTGCACACAGACCCTTTACCCTCACGGATGTTTTCTGGAAAAGAAATGCCTCATTAAAAATTACAAAGGAAATGAAGCCATTAAATTAAGCTATTTTAACTAACTCATATAAATAATTAAAAGAAAAAATCCCAAACAAACCCCAAAATATTCTTCTCATGAGTCTCTATGTTWAACTGCAATGGGTATACTGCAGAGAAACCTTATGCATTACAAGTCCATGTTTTTTCTTGCCCTAAAATCTAAATGGTTGCAAGCATTACTGGGAGTTAATATCCTCCCCTCTTCCCTCGAGTGAAATCATTTAGCTTTCACAAATATTTCTTCTTCCAAAATCACCTTCACTGTTTGGTCCATCCATACAAGAAARTGGAGACATTCCTTCACTGAAAATGTTCCAGAAACCCTAACACAGTTATGTAACATATTTCTCATTCCACCATGTTTACTTGCATGCTGCAAAGAGAGTAATCATCTACATACTAAATTAAGGACATCAGGATACTGAGGGATTCCTCTGCTTTCAAAATATTCTWTATTAATAATACATTATTCTCTTAATATATTAATGACCCTCCTCCTCCCTCTCATGGAAGCTTCAGTCACTGAAGACAACAACAGGAATGTGGCAGGAGCCAGCAATGTGTTTTCCATAATTTTAGTGGAACAGTGTAAAAATGTGGGTGATCTCTTATTCATAAGAGTTATTCTTCAGCACATTGCAGGGGAAAAGAGATTTGTTACAATTTGTTTGTTATCTGAAAAACAGCCTCTCAGCTACACAGATGGGATTCATCCTACCCCAAATCAGCTAAAACACTCAACATTTGTAGACAGCTGATTAAAGCTGTTGGTAGAAGAAAAATAGATTATTTCTCTGCAATTCATTTGATAAGACCATCACTATTCATCTTCTCCTTTGCAGGTGCAAAGCTACATGGACTTGATGGGAAAGATTGTGTATTTGACACTCAGGCATTAGAGATTACWGAGTAAGTCCAGGAATGGCTTCCATTTTCTGTTTCCCAGAGAACTATGAAGTAGCTCTGAAAACAGATTCAGGACCAACAAATAAAAATCTGAAAAGAACTTGCTGTATTCAATGAACTTAAATCACAAAGTGTGTGCCCATTCCAGAATTGAATGATTTGTATATCCCTGCCACAGTTCCTTCCTTATGCTGCCTTTTTTTGGTAGAGGGTTTCACGTTGGTTTTTTTTTAGGTGGTGTTTTTTCCCCATTTTATTTTTTAAAAGGCTTCTCAAGCTGGAACCTTGATCAATTGACTCTTATTTCTCTGGTGACTTGTGCTGCTCAATTATGACAYTTCATTTCAACCTTCCTCTCCCAACACCTTGCATTAATCCACCCAAATAACTACTGGCGACGTTTTTGGGATGATCGATTTTTCACATCTGAAAGACATTTGTTCTGGTATGCTAACAGTAATAAATGAGAGAGAGGCCTTCAAGAGTACATAATGGAACTGAATGCCAAGATAAATGCTACATTTCAAAGTATAATGACTGAAAAAATTTCAGACAAACATCGTGCTTTTTTGGAAAAGACTTCTTATTTTCTTCCACTATGTATGTATCTGTTTGTTTGTCATCAAGGACTTGAACGTGACATTATCAGCATAATTAGAAACACAAATTGATCTATTTGTCATATCAATAGCAGCTCTASCTGGAGGATCAAATATCCAAATTTGCCCCTGCTCATCAGAGAAACCTCAAGAAAGCAAACTAATATTTCAAGGACTCCATGGGGAATACATGATAAATTAAGTCTCCAAAAGACTTACAACATCCCAAAGGGAAAACGTGCTCTTCTTGCAAATGACTCCTAGATTTTTCCATACATTTGAAAACCCATTTTAAAGGAGTGATACTATCATAACTTATAAAAGATCATGTTTTCAGGATCTAAAGGTTTATGTTTTGAAGACCTGAAATAAATCCCCAGCCTAGGACATACTTGAAAGTAAGATCGGGACTTTTTACCCTGAAAGGTCATTCACCTTCCCAGGAAGAACATGCATAATGGGTTCTCCTATAGGCTCTCTTTTAAAAGTCATAGTCCTGATATTTATAGTTCTTTATACTTGTGTCTATAGTGATAATTATTAATAAAGTACGGGCTTCAGAACATGCACATCAATGGGGACCTGAAATATGGGGTCAGAAACAATTCACACAACTGGGTACAGAGCTGCAGTTCCTGCAGACTAACTGTGCAGAGCAGGAAAATAGCTGGTGGTCAGGAAGGGAAGACACAGGAACAGAAAATGCTGAAAGAATGGGTGCAATTCTTAGAAATTACTCCTACTGCAGAGGGTGGCAGAGCCACACAGAGCGATGATAAGCTCTCTCTCTTCCCCAGCCCTCCCGTGAACTGTAGCATATGTCTGATGGTTAATATTTACCTGTGGGTATTACATAAGTTTTTCAAAAGAGAACCATTAATTTCTCTGCAAGACAAGGCAAGTCCCGTTCTCAGTTCATTAAAATGAATCCAGAATAGAAAATCCCCCCCAAAAAATGTTAAAAAATGTTTTCTTTTTTGTTTTTAAAACAATCCATTAGGTTTAATATCTATACATACATGTTTTCTCTTATTCAAGCTACAAAATCTGTTTTCTGAACCCAAATCAGAACTACAAAATATGAACAGATTTTTAGTCAATCACTTCCCTAGCTTTATACTACTCTTTACTTCAATATAGAAAAAAAAACAAAAAACTTTTGGCAATGCCAGAGGCATTGATTGAATCCAAAAATAGTTAGATTTGAAAACATCTTTTTCTAAACATCAAGAAAGAAAACCTAAAGCAAATCCTCTGTAAATCCCACTGGCAAAGTACTAAAAGGAAGAATTAGGCTAAAGTCCAAATAGCTGGTAGCAGAAAAGCACCAAAAGACAAAAGGTTGTGGTAGCTCTTGCATGTTCTTCTATTAAGAGAATTTAAACATGTGTTGTGGTGTCAGCTTATAAAGTGGAGTGAGACTGAATTTTTGGAAGCCATAAAAACAAAGTAGGCAAAGCAAGGAACACATCATCACATCTGTTAGGATTTTTAAAACAAAGGGATCTGATGACTGCTGTGGGGGGCAAAAAAGCAATATAAGTAACTAAAAAAGCCGTATCAACTTTTCCATATAGTCTATGGCTGTTATGTTCATCTCTCTCCCCATTCCCTTTAATGACTTCGGGTTTTCAAAGAAAGTACTTTTTACAGAAGGATCAAGTATGAAYACAATACTCACCCAAAAGAGGAGTTTTATTAATAGATTGCTATGTATCTTGACTATATATATATATGCATTTTATGAAGGCCTGAGAAGCTTCTGCATAACTTGATTAAAATAGCAAAATATTTAAGGAAATCAGAATTGATAACAACATATCCCAGGATGCAGATTCAGCACCAAAGCATTCAATTAGGATTTTTGTCTTGTTTTCAGAAAGGACAACTCACAGAATGTCCACACAACTGAGACCACAGCGCTGCCAGTAAAGCAAAGGAAAACCCTACTAAGCCCAAGCAGCTTAAGTAGGAATTCAGGAAAGCCTCCTGTTGAACCACAGGTCACTTTCCCAACGGGTAAGAGGTAGGCATTACAACCTGAATGACAATGAACTTCAGAATGCATTTTAGTATTTTTAAAATAAAAATCAAAACACAAACAAAAAACTAACAAACCCAAACACAAATAAATACTATAAAATTCACAGCAAATACTCACATTTTCTGACATCTGCTTCCATTCTACCCTTTAAAATTCTGAAACTAAACTTCAGCAGACTTCCAATGCTCTCAGCAAAGAAGTATTTCCTAACTGCTCTTGTGCTACAGCTATCCCTTCTTACAGCTTATATTGTCTTAAAAACCCTACAGACCTGTTAAATTTACATTATAAAGTCATCCAAGTGAATATTGTGTGCAAGGCTGAAAAAGTCAAGTATGTCAACTCCAAGCACTGTTCCATCTGCTATTCATAGCTCAAAGCAAGGTTCTTGTATTTCTTTTATACAGGCCTAATTTCATTCACTCAAGCACACTTGGGAAAAACAGCATCTGATAGCATTCATGCAAGAAAAGGCTGGTCACCTATTTCAATTGCCTTTTTTTTACAAGTTAAAGGCTGCTCCTACACACAGGCATCACTTCATTTAGGCAGACTCAAGTATAGGAGAATGGCAGGACTGAATCTGATGGGCACAACAGAAATTTTATTTATGCTTTTTATTTTTTGGCCATTAAACACACAGACCATCAGCAGCAAAACGCTGCCTGATRGAGACAGCAGAGGAGCACTGGGAGTTGTGACTGTATTTCAGAGTTCTCAGTCACAACTGCATCAGGCCCTTGGCAGGTCAGTTATGCTCTACCTTAACTCTGGCTCTATTAACAAATGACATAAGAAATAATACTTAGACACTTCCCAACTTTTCTTCAAGACTGGATTTCCTCATTTTATCTAGATGCCACATGCTCAGGGTCATAAAATTGAGACAAAAGAGTCAGAACTTGTAACAGTGCAAACTGCAGCACTGCTTCTGAGCTTATAAACTTCCTAGTACTACTATAAATACTGCTTTGTTTGTCATGATGTGTATTCCTACCACAAAGCACAGTCAGCCTGGAGGGGAAAAAAAAAAAAGTCTCAGCAGTGAACATCATCTATTCTGTTTGTGAAAGAGTTTTTTGCAGCCTCCGAGGCTGTATACGTGGCTTAATTCCCATCAGCATTAGTGTAGCTTAATGCAGAATTTATAGAGAAAAATGAAGGTTTTGTACTAGCCTGAGTAAATTGGTTGCTCTGTCTTTTGGTGCCTCTTAATGAAAAATAGCACTTCCTTCKAAGCATGCTTTGTAGTTAGACAAGTCTTTGTTGCTGCAGAGAAATGCAAATTTATGGGAATAACAAAACAAATTGATTAGTGACATGGAAACCACTTAATTCTTGCTTCCCAGATGGGAGACTGTTAAGCAACCATTTAATGTGTTTGTATTTAGTAAGGAAAATGCAAGTTTTCAGCTGAGATGCTTAAAATTCAGAATTATCATCTTCAACTTTTACCTGCCTGCAAAACTCCAGCCTTCTTCCAGCCCTACATGGGGTGAGCCATCCAGCTCTGCTCTTAGAGCACAAGTGGGCTGTACTACTACGAAGGAAACAGGGCCAACATTCTAATTTAAAACAGCTACTAATTGGTGGTTTACATTATCCAGCCAAGGCAGAAAAAAACCTATCTTTCTGAGTACAGTTGGTCCAAATCCAAATACCTAAGAGTCTAAAAAGCAAACTGTGTGAATTTATGAAACCATGYTACCCTTACCTTTGCAATGACACAGTTGTACAGTAACATGCACAAYTACCTGGTCTGTATTTTTATGTACAAAATCACACAATGGACACACCCCCTAAATGCCACATAACTCTGAGTAGTTCTAGGGCAAACAACCTGCATGGATCAAAAAGGCTTAATTCACATTGACATGTAAACAATTTTTCTAACACATCCAAGTGTGATAAACATGCATCATCCACTTTGCTTCCCCAATTTTGCAATTTCATATAAGCAAATAGACTGAATCCACAGGCATTTTAGAGCAGAATGTAGAATCACAATTTAATACAATTTAACAAAATGCCAATATAAAACTGTCCCTTCCTGACTGAATTGCCATACATTTATCATTCCCCTACAAAAAGCTCAGTATTTTAAAATGGAAATACAATAGCAATATATTGAATTGACACTTATGATAAAATGCATTTGATTAAGACTTAATAAAGTAGTCTGTATAATACCAGTGAATAATGCATCATAAGATAAAGGTAGACATAAAGCAAATAAGGGTGTCAAATCTAATYCTAATGTGCATTTTTCAGCAATATTACTTATTTTATTACTGCATTTTGAAACACACACTGAAATTCAATAAGCTTTGTTTTTTAAGCAAATAACAATAAATTCCTTGAAGAAATTTACCTGATTTAGTCTTGTTGCTAAGTTAAAATCAATGTAAAGATTTCCAGGAAACTTGTTATGTTCCTTGTGTGAGTTCATACTCTGAACAGCATGGCTTAGAAACAGGACATTTCAAGAAAAGTTTCAGAAATAAAGTTAGAGTGGTTTTGAGGTTTTTTCTGTCCTGTGCATTGGGAGAAACTGAAATACAAGCAAGAACTTTAAAACATGAGACTGATTAAAATTTTTTAGCTAGAATGGGTTTTCCAAAATTATCCTCCTAATATTCCACATGARGCTTCCCAAAACAACAAGCCATGAACTGTTTGTCTCAATAAATGATATGGCACACACTGGATGTCAAAGCAGACATGCAAACATGTAAYATATAAATGGATCTTTTTCCCTATTGGTAGCAGCCAGGCCTTAACTGAACCACAGCAATAAAGCCAAAAAATACCTTCCTGTTAATTAAGTTTAAAGACATTTGCAAAGGCAAATATTTGTATTCAAAGTCAATCCCACATTGCTTGGAAAATATAATTTCATATTCAAGCTGGAGGTTTCAGCGGTAAGGTGCCCAGAGCGTCTCAAATGTCACCCAATCTCCTAAATTATTCTCAGTTAAAATTTTCACTAGAACTTTGATATAAAGTTTAAAATAGCATGTAGAAATGGGCAGCAATGCAGCACTGCAGCCCACAAGAGCTGAAAACGGACCTGGCTGGCCCAAACACTGCCCTCCTGCTTTCACRGCTTTTCAAACTCTGCAGGAATAAATCCCACACAGGGAAGGATCTCCATGGCATGTATCAGTCACATTTCACCTTTAGGGCCTCAAGGTCTTGGGATGGGGGGCAAGAYAAACATGCCAAGGAGGGAACTTGCCCTTGGATCAGGTATCAGAGAAAAATCAAGACAAAGCACTGACACTCTCAAGCATTAACACTGGTAACAAGGCCTCAATTGCTTCCCAATGTTTTCACTCTGGAGAGGTTTCCCTTAGTTTTCCAGCACAGCAGGCTCCCTCCCTCTTGCTTTCCACCACTGAAACTCCATCCCTGCCTTTCATCTTCCTTTTCATCTGAAAAGTTCAATTTTTACTCTCCCTCTCCCATATGCAGAAAAATACAGACAGCAACCATAAAGGACCAGTCTGGGGGCATTTCAAAGCTTTCTTTAACCTTGTGTTTACCTTCCTTATCCAGAAAAACTGGCACTGTACATATTATTACTCTCCTAAAGCCACATTCAACAAACAGAAGACAGAAACAGCAGTTTAGATTTCAAAAATGYCACAAAGTTCCAGGATAAGCCACAAGGCCTGTCTATACTGCCACTGAACTCAACAACTCTTTTCACTTATTTTAAAACTTCAATAATTGCATTGATATCATGTTAGAAGTTCTGATGCACAGCAGCATGTCATTTTAGAAAACTTGTTCACAACAATTTGAAGAGCTTTGGAAGTGCAACATTTTAAATGTTGAGGTTTTGTTCAACAGGTTATGTTGCCCCACAAAATGCTAACTTCTTTTTTCACTGAATAAATACCAGAATATCAAAGGCAGATAACTGGGGGGAAAAAAAAATCCACGTCTCTACTGCCTGCTTGCTTATTATTTTAAGCATTCTCTAATACAATGTGTTTCTGGTCTTTCTTGGTGAAAGGAAACCCTGTCCCATACCTAGAATGGTACTGAAGAAGACAACACTGGAAAACATTTTTGCTGGGAACCTGARGCTCCCAAAGAAAGGGTCTCTTGGCCTAAATGAGCACAGGTCACTTCATCCCTGAGCCCTCTGCATGCCACATATTTCTACCTGGCATTTGATTCCATATACACCAGCAGAGAAAGCCCCAGTACAACAGTTTTCCCCCACCCTGTTGAGATGGAGCCTTTTAGTGATGAGAAAAGATAATTCATTTTAGTAATAAAAATATTTTCTATTGCTTCTCTCTAATCTAGTAAGAACAGCCCAGAAGTATTATTTATAAACTTTTAGTCCTGTAAAATTCCAAAAGAGCAACAAAAGCATCACTGTTTGAAATTATTAGCCCTGGAACAAKCATAGGGAAGATTTGCTTCTGTTTGCAAGGAGTGGAGCACTATACACAACTCCAGCCATGAGTTATTGAGCCACATCCTGGCAAGTCCTGCTGAAGTGGATATTGCCTCATTTTAATGCAAATTTAAAATTATTGGCTGAAAACCAGATCAAAAAACGCCTTTTTTCAGCGAACTCCTAAATAAGTGAGACTTACTGCCATGAGAAGCTGCTTATGCAAACTAAACTTAATTAATCACAGAATGATTTGAGCTGGAAAGGACCTTAAGGACCATTTAGCTCCAACTGCTCTGCCACAGGCAGGGACACCTTCCATCGTATCCCAAATCCTCATTCYAGTATTTTCCTCAAGTACATGAACACGTGTTCAAACACAGTAACCTGTTACATTTTGATCATGAAGCCCAGCCTTTAACACAGTCTGCACAAGCAGCTTCAGGAGAGAATGCACCAGCCCAGGAGAGCAGCAGGGTGTAGCCTGAGGCTTCTCTTCCATTTCTATGCACAGCCCTGTCTACTGCTTCAATCTCCAAGGCAAAAAATTACAAAAGACTTACAGATTGTAGTGCCTGCAGCTTAAAATGAATTTCAGTGCATTTTCTCAAGGACCTACCATGAGAAGTAACTACTAATGCACGTTTCAAGTAGCTTTCTTGGCAAAAGCAAGGAAAAAACATCACCGGAGGGTCAGAGAAATTTGGAGCTGGAAGACATTATGTAGTCTCAAGCATTCTATGGAAATACATTTTCATTATACCTTCTACAGAAATATATTTGCATATCTACAAGGCTGCTTTAGATCAATAGATAAGTATATATGAATTCTCTTCTATAAAGGAAATTCCATTAAAATTATTTTAAGTCTATGACTCAGAAAAAGGGTTTTGAACATCTAAGGAGAACCATCTTAGCTTCAAATGGAACCAGTTGCTTCCTGAACTCTTCCCAAAAGACACAGAAAATTAATGGCTACTGTATYTTTAAGCAGAAGCCTTTTAACATGAAAGATCTATACTCCATCACTCCATCCTTATATATATATATTTTTTTTTTTTTTTTAATGGACACGATTGCTACACTTTCACCTYTTAATTCATTATTTCTACACCTCCTACAAAGTCTCTTTTCTTCTTTGGAATAGGTAGTTTAGCTGTGAGTGAGCAGCCTCAGCACTGACACAGAACTGTTGCTCCACAAGCCAAACTCAGGCCTAGGAGCATTTCCTAGCCCCATGCTCACTCGGGCACTTTTTCCATCTTCATCATCCTGGGGACACTGTGGTCAGCAAAACGTCACTTCAAAAATATTGTTGATTTTAGAAGCCTTACACACTCTCTCCCTGACAACCGGCAACTCACAGTAGCTTTCATGCCAGTGACAAGCTGAGAGTTCACTGGACATTTCCACACTTCATATCCTTGGGGATTTTTGTCCTCACAGCAGCTGCTATGCAGTTCTACAGCTCAGTCAAAAATTACTTCTTAATAAATGTTTACATTATATTTACAACAACTTCACAAGGAGATCACGTTTTGTTCCCAAGCCTGTCTTCAGACACATTATTTGGAGTCTCGAAGGCTGCACTTTTTATGTTCTCTGAGTTTTAAGTYAGGTGTAGCTCTCAATATAAAATGGTCTGAACACAGCATATTACTTGCTGCACAAGATGTATGTGAACCCATTTGTATTTCCTTCAATCTAGGAATTTTATTCCCAAAAGCAAACTTGGCCTCACCATTCAAGATGACAAATACCTGTCAGCACTTACCTGCTCACTCACCTTGGAAAGCCAATGAAGAAAAGTTATCTAGTGAAAATATATATCCAATTTACCTCTAGAAAAAGAGACTGTACTAGTTGGTTCACAACTAAATAGTCCAACTAATTTGCTTAGCAGAAACCTAAGAGAAAATTATATAGCATTTTCCCTCCAATCTTATACACAAATATGAAAAAAAAAAACCCTGGCACTTCTAGACTAAACCGCTTTCATAAAATAAAGGAGCAATTTTTTACATAAAGGTCATTAACCTCTTTAAGCAAAAAATCAGTAATATTCCAGGAGCTTGTGCTGCAGAGCTGCTTCAATTCCCAAAAGTTAAAATGGAGCTGGACCTGGCAACTTGTGTAGAGATCCCCAGGTTCTTCCTCTCCTTGAAGGGCAGCAAAGCTGGCCATTGATTTAAAACCTTGCAGTACAATTTACAGTTAGTATTTCAAACCTTCACTAAGACAATCAGAGTATTTAACTAATCCCTCTCCTAACACAATTTCTTCTCAGCTGTCAGGAACAACCAGCAAATGACAAGTTCTASATCATTAGTCTTACTTGTGATTGTTTTCAAAACAACTAAATTGCCATCACCAGAAGCCTAAAATACTGCTGGTCTTATTGATTATTGCTGTGCAAAGACATTTTTCTTTCATGTGTTCTCTTTCCAGCTTTGCACACAAAGATAATTAAGCAGCAAGACAGGGCAGAGCTGATGACACACATCCCCAGCTGGGCAGCAAGGCACTTGGGTGAAGCTGAGCACCTTTGTGTGAACTCTCCCACTGCAACAGCTCATTCTGAATCAAAATGACACAAACCCGTGCCATAATGAAAAAAACTCAAACAGATTAAATGACTTCTACTGGGAACAGTATTTTACACCTTCTAAGTGTTCTAAGAGCATTAATCTGTCAGGTTCTCAATTTGATTTTTTAAACTAAATTCTTTTTTTTTTAAGCCTTGTTTAAAATGATAATTAATGAACTGGGCTTGAATATTCTGAGAACATGCAGTTTYGCTTCATGAAATGCAACTTCTGTCTAGCACAGCCATGTTTACTCCTTTGACTGGTAGTTTTAAAGAATGCTGRTTAACTTCACAGGAAGATCATTGAGATGTTCCTTACGCACAACAAATCAAAGAATTACAGTGCAATAAACCAAGTGAGAAAACAAGAAGTCCCAAGATGAAAGAATGGCTTTTTGTATGAAGCATTTTTGTGGTTTGTTTTGGTTTTTTTGATGACCTGGGGCTACATTCATCCAACTTAGCTTCTGTTTTCCATTGYAAATTCACGTGGGAAGTGCTTATACTGCTACAGCCCATAGTGTGGAATGGAGATTCCATCTCAGCAGTATTCCCATGTCTYGGGGTGTCCCTTCTAAAGGTCAAAATCAGAAAGATAATTAGTTGGAACCCCAGCTAGATGACCAAGAAGGGTTCAGGTTTCGAACATGGCATTATACAAAAAGCTAATAGGTTTTGTGCATTTTGTGAACTGCACTAAGAAAAAAAAAAAATCTTTAAACAATTTCCCTCATCTTTGCAAACACAGACCCAAAACAGGTGGGAAGTCTCCCCTTCAATTCAATTCGCCCTGGATCAGGGAATCTTTACAGCTCACAGATCTGCTGTGGGGGGGTGTTTCTATCATACACATGAAAAAACAGCCTGACCTCTGCACCTAGACATTTTAAATAGCAGTTAATCAATATAAAATGCAATTCTAGAACTGCATTGGCAGTACTAATTCTCTCTGGAATCTGTGTGCATAAGCTATTAGAAGTTTAGGTAATTTGCAAAAAATATTCTCCTGTGCATTTAACAAGCAAATAATGTGGCTGAACAGGGAATAAATGTGATTAAATGTAAAACTGGAAAAAACCCCTAGCTACTTAGCAGACCTGATCTGTAATTTTCTAACCTCCACAACTAAACAGATTCCAGAACAACTTCAACTCCATTTTATTTAAATTTCATACTAGCTTTAATAAATTATGAGCATAATTATATGCACAAATGTTCTTCAGTATGGCACCACCAGAAAAAATTCTAACTCTTTCAGATTGCTGTAAACATCATTACATTGCAGCTTCCTATAATGTTTTATAAAGTAATATGCAAATTTCACTCGTACTCAAAGTTTCATGTGATGTATAAAACAGTACAAGGATTTCTCTTTACCTGTTAAGGATAGTAGGTTGTTAGTATGGGATGATACAGCATTAAAAATTAAACAAATGTATATCTTGCAAGATTTGCTCATCTATAAAATGAATTAATATACTAAAAATATATGGAAAAACTGAGCATTTCAGAACAAATCCTTCAACAGAAATGTTATTTGCAATATTTCAACTCATGACAAAGACATGACACTTCCCATCTAATGCTTTTCTCTAAACATGATCAGCAATTTCAGAGAATATACAAGAAAACTGAAAAATCCAAGAGAAACTCACAACAAAGCATTAGGCAACTACTGCAAACTCAATGTGTACTAGATCTCTTACACACTTCCACATACTTTTGCCACTGAACAGCAAACCCAAACCAGAACACAGTTTATCCTGTATTGCATGGTAACATGCAATATGAYGTGCTCATTCCTGTTGTGCAGAGGATGACCATGACAATTCCCATTTTTGCATGCAGACTCTGCAACAGGACAAGTGCAAGAGCCTCCTCCATTTAAATCAGAGGCAACAGTGAAAAATCCCAGCTTGGTGATAGATATGAAGGGAATGCATGCAAGACATAAAATACTTATTAGATAAATCTCTGCTGAAATGGCCAGGAATGTCTGCAAAAGGACAATACCCTGTTTAGGAGATGATACAAAGGATTGAGCACATCATCTGTCTCCTTTTCAGCKACTTATTTTCTTCCTTGGCTTAATACAACCTCCATAGGAAAGGGCTGGAAAATACACAACTCAGGCAATACACATACAATCCTTGAGGGAAAGAGTGTTCAGTAACATGCTGCACAGCACACCTCCCCTTGCAGCACAGACCCARACATTCTTGGTGTTGTTTTTATTATGTAGAAATAACTACAGGGACACAGCTCATCTCTTCTCAACATGTATAAACATACATGCTTAAAGGTCTCGCAACACTGTTCTTAAAAAAAACCCAACATCAGCAAGGTAGAGCAATGAAGAAATAGGAAACAAGGCCTTGATGTAAAAAAGAAAACAACATCATCCATTAAAAGGCAGACCACCATGTGAAGGCGCAAAAAATGAATTATGAGAAGGGCAAGTGCAAAGCAAGTCAGTGAAGAAGGAAACAGAAATCTCTTGGGTAACACAATATCCACGCCACCAGCTAAAGGACTATGTAAAACAGTGATGCTATCGTCCACAATATGTACATTGGGATTAGTTAAGAAAAAATCCAAAAAACCAAAAAACTTACAGGRAAGCCAAGAAAAACCTTCAGAAGAGAATTCCATCTTGAGCTACGTCCCTGAGTGAGAAACAACTCACAAAGATGGAGAACAGTGACAAAAACTTACATAGCAATTTTTGTAGTATTCTATTTAAAATATTTACAGTGTTTTTCAGAGCCTTAAATGAAGTTTGAGTATTTTATACTTAGAACAGGACCTTGTAAGGCACCAAAAGGTAATCTACCTTTCCTCATTTGTTTTCAAATCTTTCCTGAAGTTAGCTGCACAACAACTTTGATTCCAACTCAATGCAACGAAGCCAAGAGCCACGTGCAGACTGGATCACATTGCCAGCCAGTAACAATCATATGCTGTACACTTCAATTATTATGCCTGCTCAGAAAAGCAAAACTAAGAGGAAAAAGAAGGAAGAAGCAGTGAAGAGAAGAGAAAGGATAAAATTCATTTGTTTTCTGTCAATAAGCCTGTAAAGCCAGCAGCCTTGTTAGCGTCTCTTTAAAAGTGCAACGGAGCTGATACCRCCTGTTTTTAATTTTCATTCCTTATGCAACCAACTGAAATAAGTTCTTTTTAAACAAAGAATATAAAAGAAGTTGTAACAAATAAAAGGTATTAACTCCATTTCATTTTCCTATGATAAAAAGCACACAGAAATGAAAAACAAAACACTTGAGACATGAAAAAATAACAACCAACAACATGAAGCTCCTTACTTCAAGGTTAATGTGAATGAAATTTACTCAAGTTGAACATCACACCAATTACAAAAGAAAAAAAAAGCCACTAAGCTCTGATTTCTAACAATAGAGGTAGACACACTGTTTCCAGAATGCTCATTATATACAGATTTAGGTTGCTCCAGGGACTGATTAGGACTAGAGATATTCTATCAATACCATTAAGCTCGCTAAGACGCAGTTCTCCCCTCAATGCATTTATACCGTCAAAAATGAGGACACAGCTACAAATGTTGTAAAGTATCACATAATGTCATGATGGCTCTTRGATGTTAAAACTGTAAAGTAAACCATTTTAAGCATCAACTACAGCAGACACAAAATGATCTCACAGAGACAAAAACCAGCARCACATAGAAGGAAGTCCTTTGCAAGTCTCCAGGGTAGGGGGTCCATTATTTTAAAGGTTTGGAGAGAAACCAAGAAAAATGTGTAAAATTGTACAGTATCTAAAAATGGTATCTTCAATAAGGCTGTGCTCTTTGAGAATGTTACTCAGCCAAAGCAGGTTTTTAATTATCATKTCCTTCTACACTGATAAGGTGACTTTTCTGCACAGATTGACTATTACAAGATTAGCCTATGAAGAGGCACTTCAGATTAAAAAGACAACATTTGTATGACCTTATGCAACCTAAGATTAGTTCACCTTCATATGCAATGTTTTTATCACTCCTTTGCAATGTAAAATTGTTATACAAGTTTTTCTTTGTGAGGGATCACCATAATCCAGTTGAAGAATGTGATCATTTTATGGTGACAAAAAGTATTTGCCTTTAGAAATACAAATCCATAACACACAACTTGGACTCCAGAGTGAGATTTACAAGTCAAGGTATCATCCCAGCAACCTTCCCAGCCAGATGTTGTATTGAAAAACTGGGTTAAACCTGTTTGCCAGAAAGTATTGTATTCCTTCAACAGTAAGTGCTGGATTTTTTAAAAAATAGAGAAAGTAACTTACATGCCTGTGAATAAAACTTTCTTGATGAAAAAATACTAGTCTTTCATTGGTAACTCTTCAAAAGATCCTACAGAACTACATATGAAAGATCCACAAGTCACCAGTTCAAGCTACTTTCTGTATTTAACAKATCATATTAGCAGAATTGCCAAATTTGGACCTACTTCTTTGCATTTCAATGAAAAGATTACTTCAAGGTTAATGTGAATGAAATTTACTCAAGTTGAACATCACACCAATTACAAAAGAAAAAAAAAGCCACTAAGCTCTGATTTCTAACAGTAGAGGTAGACACACTGTTTCCAGAATGCTCATTATATACAGATTTAGGTTTTACCTAAATTTTATTATAATATTAGATTTACCAATGTAGGAGCATTTGCCTTCATCACCTTTGGGAGTTGACCTCTCCATTTTTTCCTCATTCATCTCCAGGTGCCAGCAAGGGCAATAGCAACAAATTGCATTTTATTTGTTAACCAGCCACATCAACCTTAAGTGGGTAAATAAAAGGCTACTTCACCTACATGAAGCAGCCATCCTCAATTGATACAGCAAGCACTAAGTAAGGATTTTTAGTTTGCACAGCTGAAAACATCTGCTGCTCTGAGCTGATGTATACACTGCCAGAAGCCAACTGCTTCCAATGATGGGTCAAGCAACTAGAAACACCCAAAGGAAACCAGACCAGGRTGGGAAATCTCTAATTTCTATTCAGAAATCTTCTCCTTTAAACTGGACTGTGTAAGCAGTGGTGAGGAGCCAGAGGTCCCCGCTGCCTTGCACAGAGATGGAAGAGATGAGTTCCTCAATGTGACACAAAAGGAGGGAGGTTCCCTCCTGTGTGCAGGATGCTGCTGGRAAATGCACTAACACCAGTCTTGTAGAGCAAGATGATCCCAGTGCCASATGATCTGAGAGCCATGACCCTGCAAGTTACCTCCTACTCAAGCAATACACGGACTTTTCTGATCATAGCTTTGCCATAAGCAGAAATCAAGCCAAAGCAAACTTCACTCCCCACAGAACTTGAAGCTCTCTGAACACCAAAACCATGACCTATCCACAACATGGAAACACACAGTAGGAGTCCAAATGCCTCGCTGCATAATAATGATATAAGGATTCCATAAAATTATTTTCCACAGGTCTGAAAAACACATTCAATGTTCATGCTTGTTCTGACTCACAAAAACCCTGCTGGTAGTTTTATTAAGGATATTTACCCTTACTGGGTAAAGGCAATTGGGTTTTTTATTTAGAGTATATATTATTTATTTAGAGCATCATTTCCCTGTTATTCTTCCAAACAACAAGACCATTAAAATATTTTAGGCCTGGAAAATGGCGCAGTTAAAGTCTTCCAGTTTAAGCAAATCATGCCAATTCTTAGAGAAAACAGGAGCTATCTYTGATGAGCTGTTTCCCATTACCCTTGAGAAAAGTAAAATAGGATCACCCTTTAGCTTGCACTATTACTACTATTTTCTTAGGAATGTTTAACTTCTTTAGTGAAATCAGATGTCTTCTCAGATCCCAAATCACTTAAAAGACATACAGATGATCTAAATGCTTGCTTTTCATCTTGCTGTCAACTAAGAAATGTCAGCCCTGTGATGGCCAGACCACTATTAATAGTATCAAGCACTTAATTCCCTTGCATTTAAAAATCTTTCCTAGCTACCAGTTTTTCTACCTTTTTGTAGAGCCATAGGGTTTAGATGATCATTTGTTAAATGATTATTCACAAATCATGGACAGGTGGGCAGTGGGGAGAAAGAGCAGTACTGTAACTTCAAATAGGTTTGGACAGAATTGTGGTTATCTATAYGAAAAAAAGATTGTCAAAAATCTTCTGTCACCAGCTTCCTACCTTCCCTTCAGACTGCCAAGTTTCCATTATGTAAGGGTGGGGGAGTTAGCAAACAGCAAATATTAATATATTTAAATAAAAATTGTATTAATTTTAATGTAGATACAGCAAATGATCTCATTTTCCTCGAGTTATGCACTTTACAAATTACCAATGACCTCCTAGCACATCAGGAGGAGCCATTCCCATTAAGAATAAAAAAGCTAGTCCATTAACTACTCATCTAAACAACCAACACAGAATTCCTAAAAAGCATGGAAAATAAACATWGAGGAATATGTGTATTCTGAGCAGTACTCAGTGCTGCAGACATTACAAACACATGGGCCAGTAAGGTTTTTACTCCCACATAGAATTTTACCCACCAAAAGAGGAAAGATTATTCTTCTGCAAAGAGATTCTCATTAAYTCATATGAAAACTACTCAAAAATGCTGATGCAGTCAAAGAAAATTATACAATAATTATTTTCTTATTAAGAAACAAATACATTCCTTTTGGCCTCTTACCAAAACCACTAATTAATGTAGATGCTACATTACATTATGAAAACTGCAGAGGCAGCTCAGTCTTGCAGGGGTTTTAAGAGCTGCTTAGGTGGGATGAACAGATAAATTAACTGTTTCTGGGTGTTTTCTATTCTTCACCTCTGCATCTGCTGACTAATACAAAGCAATCAATTAGTCAAGCACCTGCCAGTCCACACAACATGCTAAATGAATACACACTAGGCATTTACATGAAGATTTAACAAATCAGTGGATATACTCATGCATTTTTAAACAGTGGAAATGTCTCTTTTACATTCTCAATTTGCCAGAATCACTCATCTCTCATGACTTACACAAGACCAAGGCAACTATTCTTTCAGAGCACTGAAACTGCAGAAGAGCAGCCAACAATGCATACCTTAAAATGCACAACCCACAGTTTCATCCTGCATTTGTTTAAAATCCAAGTGCAAAACTGGGCCCACACATGCACCCACTGAAATTCTCCATTTCCTTGGCCTTGAGGGAAGGGGCAAGGAAAAGTATCTTTATGATTTCACCTCCAAAAGGCATCCCATTTACCCTAATTGCAGTCTTATTGAACAAGATGCAGCTGACAAAGATTTCCTCAAGCAAGCATGTAAAACCTAATACGTTCTATGTAGAATTCAGCATTTTATTACCAYATAAAAGCAAAACATKMATTTAAAAAAATCTGTTTTCACATTCTAATACCAATGCATCCCATTAGTCACACACAGATTTTGTTTTAAACTGACAGAGTGCATGCTAAGATTAGATGTTAGGAAGAAATTCTGTTCTGTGAGGGTGCTGAGTGAATGGAACAGGCTGTCCAGAGAGGTTCTCCACAGCCCATCCCTGTAAGTGTTCAAAGCCAGACTGGATGGGGCCCTGAGCAATATTGTCTGGTAAGYGGCATCCCTGCCCRTGGCATGGGGATTGGAACTGGATAATCTTTAAGGCTCATTTCAGCCCAAACCATCCTGTGATTCCATATTTTGCCAATCTGGGGAGCTTCAAAAAGGTATCCCGAAAATATTGTCATGCTTGTTAAATATTTCCATACTTTGAAATATTTAGAAGAAGAACGTAGAATGTAATTTGTCTGACAGTTTATGAGATTTATTACTTTATATTAATTATAGGTATCATAAACCGAATAAAAAAGGATGGCGGAAAAATCAGCAAAAATAATTGTAGTCAAAAGCACCTAATTACAAAGACATTCAAATTCAGCTATTCATCTTAAGCAACTATGAGCAGACTGGGACCACAGGGCTTGTTTCCATTAGTTTAGGAAAAAAAGTCTAAGCCTTAAAGAATTCTCCTTTCTATCTTGGTATTTTGATTAAGGCAACCACATGTAAAGCTGAAACCTAAACACACTACCACAGAATAAGCACGTACCTTCTAAGGTTACTCAGAAACAGAACTGTTTCATCTGCTACTTAAGTGGAAGTAGACTTTCAGGCTCAAAAAGGAGTGAAAATATTCTGACTGAAGTACTTAATCCTACCTTCTGGCACATCTTTGCAAGAAGAGAACCAGGGATCTCAGTAGCCTCAACCATTACTTGTCTTCACAAGTATCTCGAAGCTTCCATGCAAGGCGTGGAAAATGAAATTATTCAGACATGTTCTCATCTTAAGTGAGGGAAAATTTTGACTGTAGGAACGTTTCAAAGCCCTATAAATTCAATGCAATTAACAAGAAAAAAGCTGAAAATTATCACCAGCTTCCAACGGACGTCATGTAAGAAGCATTCATACAGGATATTACCAAGTCAGATGTTGTTTACAGATTAAATACTACTTAAATAATAAAGTTTTTCATTAACTTCAGAATTAAAAAAAAAAAAAAAACATTGGCTAAAAGCACAGCCAAAGACAGAGATTCTGTTTGAAATTGAATGCAAAAAAATGAGTGGTCACATAGCAAAATTCTTTGCCCCAATAATTTTTTGAGCTAGGTGGCTTCTTAAACAGAAAACCAGCTTATATTCAGCTTCAGGATAACATTTTTCCATAGATACTCCTGAGAATCTCCATTTCACTTTAACTTATTGTGAAGAGGAGAATGTCAAACATCAGCAGCATTCTAYGGACAATACCCCTGGTGTTCTGAAAATACCCACTTTAAAATCAGGAATTGAGAAATTTGTATTTATACAGAAATTTTCCCAAGAACAGCATAGGAAAGTAGTACTAGGGTGCAGTTTGTTTGCAAATAACACTCACCGCTAACATGAGACACAAACTCTTCAGAGAGAAATGAGCAGCATAATGTTGATCCTATATACTCGAAAGCCACTACGTACACTTGGAATAATTAAAGATATAATAAACTCTGACAGCTGTGCTGCTGTTTAGAAGAAAAGAGACAGAACAATACCTGGATTTTGTCCCTGCTTCCCCCCTGACCTTCTCRGTTGACATGTAAGCTTTCTTTCATAGAATTACTGAACAGTTTGGGTTGAAAAAGACCATGAAGATCACCCAGCTCCAACCCCCCTGCTGTGGGCAGGGACACTTTCCACTAGAACAGGCTGCTCAGAGCTCCTTCCAGCCTGGCCTTGAACACTTCCAGGGATGGGGCAGCCACATCTTCTCTGGGCAACCTGTGCCAGTGGCCCACCACCCTCACAGGAAGAGCTTCTTCCTGGTATCTAACCAAAAATCTACTTTTTGTCAATTTGGATCCATTCTCCCTTGTCCTGTAACTAACTGCTCATCKAAGAAGYCCCTCTCCAACTTTCTTAYAGGCTCCTCTTAGGGAAATTTCCCATTCTAACCATTCATGAGACTCTCTRGCAGTCCCACTCCCAGTGCCAGAGACTGGCACAGCTAGCACTGAACCCCTACATGGTGGCTCTGGTTACCCAATGTGTCCACACCTGACTCCCTGCACAGCCCACACTCACACAGTCAGACCAGGTTTCCTCACTGGTTTGAGCCCAGGTTTCCCATGGCAGAGTCTCAGATGTCTCATTCCATAAAGCAATTTATTCWCAGCAGAGCAAYWAAGCAACAACTCCAGCTGGTGCCTCCAAAGAGGGACCCCAACAAAGGAACCTCTGGGCTTTCATCCCCTCACAGCCTACYTCCACTCAAGTCTCACTCCTCCTGAGTCCATGGTTCCTGCTGTGTCTCTTTGTGACCACAGCTCTGTGCAGGCACAACTTTCCCAGGATTTCTCCTGGGGAAGGCAGTGAGAAAGCTCAGAGAAAGAAAACAATTCTTATCTCCATTTGCTGCACCTGTTGTTTGGCACAGGTGGAATGTGTTATGGAGATTGTAACCAAAAGTGATTTGTTAATTGGACTCTGGTGATGCTTGTTTGGACTGATTGACCAATTAGGTCAAAGCMGTGTTGTGACTCTCTGAAAGGGTCACAGGTTTTTCTTTAGTATAGTTTAGTATAGAGTATAATATAGTAGTAATATAGTGTAATATAATACAGTATAGCTTAAKAAAGCATTTTAGTTTAGTATAGAGTACAATATAGTAGTAATATAGTGTAATACAATATAGTATAGCTTAATAAAGCATTTCTTCAGCCTTCTGAAATCACTGGAGTCACTGCACGTTATTCCCTGCCTGGGGGATGTCCTGCATTTATATCTGTCCATCTCCATTTACCTGCCTGGCACTACCCATCTTCCTGCCCTTTGTGATCCAAAGGGTGGGAAGCTCTTGTGTCAGGCTCCCACCCAGAACTCCAGCCCAGCTACCTGCACCAGATGCACTCCTCTACACTCCCTCGAGGTACTGGAAGGCTGCAGTAAGGTGACCCCAAARCCATCTCTTTTCCAGGCTGAACAAACCCAATTCTCTCAGCCTCCCAAACCCATTTCCCTCAGGATGTAGAGCAGAAACAGGTTTGCAGTGTTTTCTGGCATTGTTTCCCTGTGGAGAAGCAGACTCATGGCACCCTTTGGGAGGGTGACACCCATGGCAGTGCCAGGGACACACACTCGTGCTGAAGAGCGGCTGCACGCGAGTGTCACCAAGCACAGCCAGCACTTCCCTCATGCTGACCCCGCTGTAATAAGCATTCACTTMAAAATCATCAGTCAAGGAGCATTTTAAACACTTCCTCTTCCCTCTCTCCCCAGGGGAAATTCAGAAAACTTAGCCTGGCAAAAACCTCTCAGCAGGGCAGAGATGTCATTCAGCCACTGTGCTGTGATCGACAGAGCAGGGGCGGCCCCGGCACGGCTCCGTCTGCCAAGCAACAGCCAAAGGAACCAATCTGAGCTTTTTGTTAGTGCAAACTTTTCAAAACAGAAGCTAAAGACTATTTTTTTTCTTTAACAATGTGAGTTAGACTGATTCTTCCCAGCTGTTATCACAAAAAAAAAAAAGGCTACTTTTTCATGGCAGCCCCCCTCTCCATTGCAGGAACAAAGCTTACAATATTTTGGTTTAGAATCTAACAGATCATGAGAGCTGTATTTTCTTAGCTCTCTCTCCTCTATTTATCCTTCATCTCTTCCCATATACTAAAGAAGACCCTTGATCCCAACTAACTAAATCACTTACCCTGATACTCCCCTCAYCCTTAGATACTTGCTACGCATACTAAATGGAGATGGTGAAAATTAAGAGGTAAAACTAAAAAGATCTRGTAAAAGAAAAGACCCCAAAGGTCAATATGCCACTTTTCCTSCACCTTCTCAAGCAAGCCAAGTCACTCAGACTGCTTCAGAGCCTCCCCATCAGTACTAAGCTGTCATGGACTTGGCCTAAAGGGGCCAACAAAGGAGCAACACTGGAAAAAAGCTTAACTTCTTTAAACTTCAAAAATAAAATAATTTTCTTTTGATTTTCAAATACCAGTAAAACCTCAGATATTACTCAGAATCCACTCAACTGGCATGAGGACAGCCGTAATTAGTGAGCAATAATTTACTGTCAGAAACTAATCTCTCCAACCAAGTATATTAAATAAAATATATTTTTGATAGTTATAATAGACAGTGATTTAGCTTCTAAGTGACATTTCTAGTATATTTATTGCTATTACCATCACTGTACAAGGTAATACAAAAATGGGCAGGGAGAAATGGAAGAYTTTAAAAACACTGTGAAAGGTAGGCATCAGTTTTTCTGGGTAGAAATCTTCCCAAAAGCTCTGTAAAACACYTCCCACAGTCTGACAGGCCTCTGCCTTTTTAGCCAGGCCTCCTATTAGTTATTAGAGGACATATAAGGAACTTGAATATAATGTGAGCCAGAAGTCTTATGTTTTAATGAAACAATGTTATATTCAGCAGCTTACATCAGAAAACTTACTTCAAAGAGTTCTCACGTACTGTGACTTCAGAAGTGAGGTGAAAATAATAAAAAGCCAAATTTGTTTGTGAATTGAACCCAGTAAGCTCCAAAGCCATAAATAAAAAAGTATACCCTGAACCAAAGCATGACTTCTTTGGCACTCCTAATACAGAGCTGCTGGGAAAAGCCTGATGCTGCTTCCTCACCGGGYAGGCAACACTTCACCTGCCTTATCATCCTTGAAAAAACTGATTTCTGTATGAATCTATTCTCTTTCAAGAACTAAAGATTAGCCATTTATAGTTTCCAGCYGCCACACAGAGTATCCATCTACTCATATGATATGATATTCCATAGTAATGCAATTATTGGAAATTAATTATATGAAATAGCTCCCATGWGAATTACTCCACACATAACATAATTATGAATACTTTTGTAGTGCCACTAAATATGGAAGATACTCTGTGTATGCTGATGTATTTTACACAAWAGTCCCTTGCCACAACCCATTTATTTCTAAAAATCTCTTTATAAAAGACAGCTCTACACTTAGAGTGTTTCTGCTCACTTCCATTACCACATAATGATTGCCAAATAATACAAATGATGGCATGCAGAAAGTAATGTAGAGAATTAAGGGCATAACAACACRCTTAACTCTGCTGGAGTGGTTGTTTGGTTTTGGGTTTTCTTTYTTTAATCAAGAYTTGTTATATTTCATGATTTGATGAGAACTTTTGGTATAATATGACAGGCAAATGAATCTGAATAACTGCACTGAACTAGATTATAGATAATTTACTTCCACCACTATATCTGAAAACAATAATCAGTACTCTAACAAAATAAACAAATGACCAATTGTTATTTCTAGCATTTATTCTTCATCTTATCATTTGCTTTCTAAACTCAACCCATCCCACTACAGCATGCAAAGCAACTCAAGATCAAGTTTCCTCAGCAATATTAACAGCAGAACAAAACACACCTGAAGAACACATTAATGAAATTCTTTGCAGTACATAAAAGGCTTCTTACCCAAATTCCTTGGAAACCTCTTTTCCCTTAACAGGGTGCCTGGTAATAATATCAAACTAAGATCCAGTTACTACATGGGAACAGAAAGAGTGGSCACTAAAAGCATGCCAGCTCAAAGACAACATGACATAAATCCTTTCATAACCATTTAAAGTTCCATCTTCACAAGCCAGCACCAGAACTTACATTTTGGAGGCCTCAAAAAGGGCCAGCTCATGCTACCACTAATCAGTATTTCTCTCCCACCTCCCTACCTGACATCCCCCATCYTGTTCTGAGGGATAGCTCCGTCTCCTCCAGCAATCCAAGAACTCTTCAGCTGCCACAGAGAGATCTCTCTTGAGGATCAGAATCAYGCAGGATTTCAGGAGCTCACCAACCCTCACACTGTGCTGGGGGCTCTCAGGTGCACTGCATCCCAGGAAAATCCACCTTATCAACTGTGGCTGAAAGGCTGGTGCCATCAGTGGAATTGTTTGACCACAGGGCAACTTCTACAGCATCAGGCCTGCTCACCATTCTTCCACAGCTGCACATGATCAGCTGCTGATTCCCACCTTCTCCTACATGAACCACCTGGGAATCCAGCACACCTGGGGCCTTTCTCCCCATCAACCATTCCACCTGTCCTGCCCTCACAATATGACAGCTGCTCTTATAAAAGCCCCACTTCCYCCRTWTCTCTTCTCACTGGTGCAGCTACARAACTCTTTRACAGACTTTGCCAAGTCATTCCTGTATTTAATTTGTCTTGTMTAACTCATGACACTCCTAGGCTCCTGTGCACACCTTCCAAAATACCCAGGGAGCTGGAAAGGAGTTATAAGAAGTAACAGAATAATAACATTTAATCCCTGATTTTTTTTTTGTATTAATGAAAAAAGCTATGATAAAAGCCCTCAGTATTCTCTGATTTCTACRAGATCCTCCACACCACTTTTAAAATCATTGCACATAAGGGGAAAAACCTTTGGCTGATTTTTTAAGGTCTATTCCTAAGGAAACAGTAAAAATGAGCCCATTCAATGACCTTCACTATCAAAATCTTAAAATTCTTCACAATATTTCTTCCCTTGTAAGAATGGCAGAGACTGCACTAACACTCATGCAATGAACTAACCAAACTGCTTTCCTTACACGCTAGTAGTTAAAGCATTTTCCCTTAATTAGTCAAACTGAAAAACTGAAAAAGGAAGGACTTCCATCATCATAAATGTAATGTGATAAACTACACTATATTTCTAGTTCCAGATCAATGCCCCAGCTGGATGCACTTCTGGGACAAACTAAAACCAGTCCCCATAATAACAAAGTCAGGGCTACAAATGAAACAAAATGAGACCTGGGCCACAGCTCAGAATGGCGCTGGTTTGGAAATGGACTAGCCTCTACCTGTGAAGCTCAGAAAGAAGGAAATTTGGGAACAGTAATGCCAAAAAACGAGTTCACAGACCTGCTCTGAAAAGCAATTCTTCATACTACCTCCTCCTTCTGGATCAGACAGCTCCTGGGGGGGGATGGAAAGCCCTCAGTCAAAATATCCCTACTCAAAAAACATCTGAGCATGAAGTTTAGCAGAGACATGATTACATGCCATTGCTGACTGGAAGCCACTGCTCAATTTAGCAAAGCAATTAAGGACATGATTATTCAGAAGTGAACTTATATCCAAACCATCTGAACCTGCCTTATGCTTATAGTTAAGTAGATCCTTAAGAAGCGATGTGAAAGAAGTCATATGGAAGTRTCTTTTTAAAAATTATTTACAGGCAAATGTTTAGGGCTAGCTATCAAAACAAATGAAACAAAGATGTCCCATGTAAATAAATCTAAAGAGTCACAGTTTTTGCATTCAGAACATAACAAAAATCAAATAATGAGCCAGGATGATTAATTTTACATGAATACTGAGATCATCCTTTGACAAAACTGTCATCCACATAAGATTTTATTTTCARTCTACTAAGAATTTTGCAATAGCCTGAGTAGCTCGTGCAGTATGCAATACCACCAGGTCTGTGGCAATTTGAAGCACTAATGCTTGGATTGTCTTCAGGTGAACAGTATCATTGCCCAAACAGGTCACACTGAAAATTCCTTGCACCGATAACAAATCAGCTGCTTATTGCTAGGAGCAGTAACTAATAAAAATATGTATTTCTGTTTTAGATAACATTTGACATACAAGAGCTTCTACTGCTGCTGGTAACATTTTCTAACAGTTTCTCACTAAYATAACAAAACAGGTGCAAAAGATGTCCAAAATCTTCTACCTATGGAATGTTTGATGAGGAAACCCAGTTTGAATCTAAGAGAAAATGGATTTTGATACTAAAAAATCATTCAAGTTGGAAGCCTCCTTTTTGAAGATAGAGGGAGGCAGGACATGGAGGCCACTGTGGAAAATCTGTTTACAGTCTACCCTCAGGTGTCTCCTTCAACAAAACAGAAACTATAAAATCTGTGAGATAGTTGTGGAAGATAAAGCATTGCTGCTTCAGTGAAGTTTAAAAGCAGCAYTGGTGAGGAATATGGACACAGGAAAAAATGTAAGAGGTCACCATGCAGCCTGAGGAAGTTAGGCTGGCTGTGGGCATGAAGATGTACCATGAAAGGAAGGTGTGGTGTAATTCTCCAGATTCTGTAGGCTGTAGAGTGTTGTCATATTATTGCAAAAGTCCCATACCTTCTTGGTAATCACCAAGCATCACCAATCATCTCATGGGCATCTCCTCACAGCACTGACTCCTTCTTCACAGCACAACCAACAAACTCCAACTCTCTTCACAGCACTGCCAACAAACTCCAGCTCTCTTCACCACCAGCTAACCCACTCTTTTGTAGCACTTTTCTTATTGGACACAGCTGTAGCCTGTTAAGGGCAGGCCTGTTCCTAATCTTAGGTAATTAGTACAGCTGCAACTCCTCAGGTGTGAGACTAGCTTCTGCACCATCTTTATTTTCTTACCTTCTATCCCTCCACAGTAGAGTGAATCAGTTGCATAGGAAAGCTGGARAGTTTAAAGAGTCTTTTATTTATTATTTTGTTATTTCYTTTCTATTTATTTGTAGAAAACATTCTGTCATTTTCTTATCACAGGCTTCAAGCCTGTGTTGTTGGTTACCAGGTGATGCTACAGTTTTAATGGCTCGTGTCAGTTGSAATCTTAACACAAAATGAAAATACAGCAACAACAGCTCCTTGTTTTACTTGTAAYACTTCATGTCATAGGCACAGAAAGCCTGTTCACTACATCAAGCAATAGAATGCACAGGATTTATGCTGCATGCCTCCTGAAATTAAAGGCACCTCTACAGGCAGGTCAGTTTTAAAAAGATCCAAAAAKAGAAGGTCAATCCCTTTCTTTGCTTCCCTCCAAAAGCCTTTGTGGAAATTTGGTCAGGAGAGTTACACAGAGGACCATCAGCTGGGATAAGCTGACTTCAGTTCAAGACCTGGTCATATTAATTGGAAGAAAGCATTGAAAGTTAAAAAGCCAAAGTCACTTAAATTTTGAAAGTGCCAATAACTGTTGGGTGTCAAACAGGGTCAAACACAACAGAGAGGACTCAACCATCACTATGTAATGGAGGCCTCTTCAAAAGCTTCTTTTAAATTCATTTTCATTCAGCACTTTGTACTGATAGAACAGACTAGAACCAGGGACTGCACTGGGAAAAAGGCCACTTTGCATCCCTCTCACTCCCTGTGAAGGAACACTCTGAAATACTCCAAGCATTTAGACGTGAGCAAGGCACTGTGGGTGTTGGAACTGAAAATAAACACACAGTCAACTTCTAGAAATCCCTAATAAGCAGGGAGGAGCAGGCGAGTCCCATGGCCCACTGTGGGTTTGGGATGGCTGATGCAGATCTCTGTATCTCACTGAAGTATTAAAAGCACCTTTCACAATGTGTGAAAACCTTTGCTATGCTGTGTAAGCCCGTGCCAGGCTCTTGAAAAGCACCTTTTCTCACTCTGATTTTACAAAGGGCTTCCCTGCTCTAGCAAGGGCAGAGCAGCCCTGTCTGTATCCTGCCTGATGTCAGGGAAGCTCCTGCATCTTCTCAACTCTCCCAACACCCCACCAGCAATGCTGCTCATCTGGGATCAGGCAACTCAGAACAATTTATGGAGCAATTGCAGGTATTTTCACTCCATTATTTACACTCTGCTCCAGGCAAATCACGGCAATAAAGCAAATTTTTCAAAGGCACCACATTTGCAGGGAGGAACCTTGGAGAGAAAACCACAGGAAATTATCACTTAAAAATCGTGTGTCATGAGCAGTCTCCCCCTTTATCTGTGCTCCTGCATCCAGAATACAAGAATATTGCTAATTGTTTAGCTATTTTTAATGATGATTTACCAATTAATGTATTATAATGTTAACAGGCCATGAGAGACAAAAGAGCACAGCTGAGTATGTGGAAACCAGACTAATTCCTTTGAAAAAGAACCATTAATAAGACCAGGAAGTTTAAAAGCTGGCAGAGCAGAATCACCAGAGAAGGCTGAGCAGAAAAACAACAAAAATATTGGACAAGGAGCAAAAGACRACAGAAGAATAGCACCAAGACAGAAACATTTACTTTTCAAAGCAGTGAAAATATGGAGAATAGGAAAGACAGGGGGAAAATTAAGAAGTAAAATAGGCAGGAAAAAAACAAAGTAATGGATAAACTGTATTAGAGAATAGGGAAAAAATAAAGGAGAGAAAAATAAAATGAAGCAACATGCTGCAAACAGAATTCAGTGTACATGTTCTTCCATTTGTTGAACTTYCCAGGAACAGAAACCCAGGATTTTTACCTGGAATCTAGGTTTTGGCAATAGAGGATGCAGTGAAATTCTCCAGCCTGAATGATGCTATGTGTATATAAGGATAGAAGCTTTTGCTGCATCAGACTTGATTAGAAATTGGCTTTACATCCAACCTGAAGTTATAAGCAGCAAAAGTGAATCAGACCTTCCAATTTTGACATTTTTCCAACACACACCTCTTTCTGAGGCAGAAACCCAGGTCAGTTAACAGGCTGTTAATGCCTCAGTAGAATGAATGTCTTTCATAAAAGTTTGGAGCAAATTTCTAAGTAATCAAAAGGTGAGAACTTTGCACTGGGACAGGAAATGGCCAGGATGACCTGTCCTCCTGCATCCTTACAAGAAATCTTAGCAAAGATTTTTGCTGTAGGTTCTTTGACAAACAACTTCAATCTATTCCAAAATTATCTTCAGGTAGCAATATATGCAAGGAAAAAATATGCATTGGCCTCTGAGGTCTCTGAGCTTCAGTTTATTTAGTTTTTTTTTATTTTCAATTATTTCACTTTTACTGGACCAAAGATTTGAAGGATCTTTATGGCACTTCAGACTGCAGAGCACAATCTGTGTTCCATGAGTCAGGAAGCCATGCAGAGAATTTTTTACAGAAGCAGTGTAGACCTGAATTTTGGCACCTTTGGGCTGGCTGGCAGGCTTTAAGGGAACAGTGTCACACTTTAACCCCTGGATTTTGGCTTGTATCGGGTGCTTACACAGCTCACCTGTGTAACCAACATTTAATTTTGCATATTTCAGCTGATAGCTGGAAATCCTAATGCAGTTGGCTTCTTTATACATAGCATATACATACATATATATGTATTTCTTTATCTGTCACAAGACATGTAGGTCACAGAAACTCAGTGTCAGATAAAAGGAGCTAAACCTGATCTCTCTTTTGTCTCACAGATTACATGCTAGCCCACAGTCTAAAAGAAGATATGTAAACCCTGATTATTCAGGACTGCCAGGACTATCAGTTTCTTGCACAAAGAAACACCTGGCACAAAATAAACCTGAATAAGTCTGATGTGAATATTTTTTAAGAGGACTTCCTGAGCAATGTCTTCCCCATCTGTTCTTCCAGAGTGATGGGAAGCTTTGAATCATACTTAAATTATCATTTTATCATTTAATTAAGATTATACACTAAAATAATTGCCTACAGAAAGCTTCTCTCCAAATTGCACATGGCTTAAAACCTGATCCTTTTCTGACAGCCAAGGTCCCCTCAATGGTAATTCAGACATGCACCATCACAGAGGCACACCTAGAATTAATACAAAAGTTCAAGCTTGAGCAAAATGTGGCTGCTCAGAAACACTCAGTAGCCCTTCTGCAATTAGAAAGGGCTAATTTGTTTCACATTCCCTCATGGATATTATCTTATGCTCCTGGTAGATTCCAGCCTACATTTGTTCAAGCTGAAAATCTCAACCTCCACCTCCAGGGCCATCCCATAGAACAAGTCCTACCTTTACCATTCAAGGGCTGCATTCCCTGGGGACTCAGCAGTCCTGAAGCCCTTTGGTGGCTCCATGTACCATTCTTGTTTGGAAGCATTCCTTGAAGGTATTTTTCGAGTCTGCACTCCTTTGCAGCTTCCCCAGCCAAAAGTAAACTTACACAATATGTGGCACATACAAAATTGCTATTCTCCAAACTTGGATTTCCTTACCTAGGGGACAGACCAAACTCAAATGCTAATAGCAACTGAGAGAATGTTATTTCCTTAAGTAATATTTAAATAGCGTTTTGCAAAAATAAATTGCAGTTTTTTAAGTTAGATGAAAATAATCAACCTATTTACACATTTAGTTCACAGAAAAAAAATTTAACTTCTGTTGGTCTATGTCATGTGCATAGAAATCTAAATGACCTTGACATAAAAAGAGCATTTTCAACAAAATGTAATTTACCAAACAATAAAAGCTGCTGAATTCAAAGGAAACATCAACCACACAATTGGCTTAAATACGCTATGCAATTTCCCTTCCTAAATTTTGGCTTGAATACCATTTGACATATTTCCAGCAAAAAGGCAACAAAATTAATTCTCTACTTGTGCCCTGCACAAGCTACGTGATTTACTCAGAGGGAATAAAAGTTTTCTCCAAGTGTTTGATAATGGACCACTTCCATCAATCACCGTGGCATTCTCCTCCCRTGACTTCCTGTGAAGTCTCTGAAAGATCCTTCTTCCTCTCCATCCAAAAGGCAACGTGAGTTTTGTTTAACCTCCCCAACCATAAAACACAGCTCTTCTGTTAATCTGTCATCTACTAATGAAGGCTCCATCCGGAAGGGCCCTGAATRTCCATTAGCAGCTGGAATGCTGCATTGAAATCCTGGTTCCCAGCAGCAAAATAATAGGTTTTGTAACTATTACTCCTCTAGGATAATTCTWCTTCCACACATGCAGGTGCTTGTGTGAGTAATTTTTAACAGTTCTAAGTGTAAAATACAGCAAAAATCACTGAAGTGCTAATGTGGAACCATCTTATCCATTGCTCTGATAAGAAAAATTCAAAACCACTATCTCTAATAAAGCCAAGAGTTTTCAAGGAGTATAAAGGGTATTTACAACAATGTCTCTGACATAYCAATTGAAAATATGATACATTCTAGTTATGGGCACGATGAAAATACTGCTTTGAAAATGAAAACCAGCTTGTTTTGTGATGGCTACAGATAAACTATTGGAGGAAGCATCCTGCTGTGCCTACATAAAATGACAGATAAACCTTAGGGTGACAAATTACAGTTCAGCAGGTAAACAAGATTTATCCATATTTTTAGATGAAAGTAGTGCTTCTTAGGTTGGCTCAGCAACTAYTATTATTTTTCAAAATCTCCATGTATTTCAGAGGTTTCTGAAAGATGGCACAGACTAATATATCTTATATAACCTTTATTACCAGCATCTTATTCCTAAGGCACTAATTTTGCTCTATCCTGACATACAAGATGCAAATCAGGAACCAGTTTTGCTCAATTCATATTTTCCTAATTTCTTCATTTGTCAAGTGAATTCAGAACTTCTCTGCTCTCCGTATTTCAAAGACAGAAAATTAAATTTTGCATAGACTTCAATCTCAAATATGCTGTGCTTTCTACACATTTTAAGCACATTTTTTGACAGCCTTCTTTTTCAAACCTGTTTCACAGAGTTATCCTAACAGTTTGTGCAACTTCACAATGGAGAGGCAGTTGGGAACAGTTATTTTACTACCTTACATAAATGACCAATAAATGATGTCATAGACTATAATGACATGAATCTATTAAATGTTCTTTCACTTCAAAAACATAAAAAAATCCACACAGCCCTCTCCCTCCCCTCCTTCTCCCAAATGCTTTCAATTTCATCAGCAGGTAGCAGGCTAAAGCACAGAATGTGCAATAAAGTGCATGTAAAAACTACATTTCAGGAATTTTACCAATACAAAGATTTACGGCTGTCACTTTACGCTGAAGTTCTCCAACATCAAAGAGTGGTGTTAAAGCATGAATGACAGCCAAGGCAACAGCTGTATGGATAAAATATGGTTGTTTTAACACCTTCCCTCTTGATGTAAAGAAGGTCAAGGGATGTTGCTTTCATACTGTGGTGTTTCTGGGYGAGGGTGAGTTCATTGGTAAAAGCTTCAGGAAGGGAGTTTCTGAATATTCACTGTTAACTGTGCAGAAAGGGGTGATGGGGGGAAAAAATAAAATCTGAGCTTCCCTTCACTGACACTGTGAGGATTAAATATTGGGAAAAGCTGCTGTCAGAGGTTCCTGCTCATTGGGATTCCACATATARAAACCAGGAGCTTTCTGCAACTCTGGAAACTTACTCCCAAATTCACAGCCAAGCACACAGTGTCGCAGATGAAAGACTGCTGCTGACTGCTGTGCAGTTAAACCCTCTAATTTACTTAGCATATTCTCTTTCTGAGATCTCCTTGCAGCTGTTCATTCCAAATGATCCAAGGCAACATTCCTGTGCTTGAGACAAGCATAGCAAATTTGAACTAAGGAAGCATTTTCAGGAAAAGGTGAAAAGCATCTGAACTCAGGAGAAAAAGATTTAACACCTCCTAGTTCTGAAGTATTGAAAAAGTACGCACTGATTTTGTAGTTCCTACAAAAGATAAAAGCTTGTGCATGAAACTTGAAATTAGTAAGATTAAAGAGTAAAGAATTTATGCATTTCTTTTAGAAACAAGGGCAAATGTCAGCCAGTGAATTTATTCATGTTATTTTGTCCTTGTTGCATTTGCATTACACTGTTACACAGAGTTCAAATTTACTTTGGGAAATAATACTAAATACAGGTGAGTGCCATTATGAAGGGGGGGAAAAATTACTGAATCTAGTCTAGAAAAAGTGGATTAACAGCATTTTTATAAAAAGGCCAAATTAAAGGAGTATGAGAGTGTAAAGAATAGGGATACTGGTGTCACCTGGGAGGATACTCTTTTACTTCTTTGACCTGCAGTGGGTTGAAGGATGTTATTTTCTGGCACTTCCTGACCTCTTCACATTTTGTTGGGATTGATAAAGTTTGGTAACAGCTTTGTTTCATTTTGCTTTTGTGAGCTACAATGTCAGAGACTCAAGAAGCAAAGTAACTAATAAAAAAGATTTTAAAGCYGGAATTCCCTTTGAGTTTTACTCATTTCATCCTGTAAAATTTACCCTTTCTCAAAACCATTTTGTGCCTTCTGGCTTCCAACTAATCCTGTCTGTTAAGAGGAATGAAAYATGAAATGAAATACAGTGTGTTGAATATTAGAGGCTGAAAATCTCTTCAAGTAGCAATTGCTACTGATCATGTTATTTAAATATAATCCCTAGGAACCTGAAGAAAGAGCTGTTATTTTCAATGGCATCTCACAAGATGTGTATGCCACCAYGTTTGTATACATGCTCTAGAGCCTTTGTGCATGGCTCATGGAGAAGACTCACTGACAAAAAGGCACCAATGCACTCAGCCATGCAGCTCCTTGTAGAGTATTTCTTTCTCCTCTTTTCCAGTCTCACASTGTTATTCCAACCTGCCAAGCTGTCAGGGAAATCGTGTCAGTTGCAGTTCTTATGTTGAAACTACACATGGTATGTGTCCAGGCGCTCTCAAGTTTCCTTTGGGGTAAGCTGGTACCAGCTCAGTCTTCTGGCAAGTGTTACTGGGATAATCCCCAGCTTGCCTAGCCCTGTGTAACATCTCTCACAAAAAATTAACAACCTGATAGCTTAAATCTACTCATTTCTCACAGCTCCTTCCTTCTGGGAACCCTGGATTACAGTGCTTCACTGTTTCAGTGACCAGGGCTGGAGGATACATGTCCCATACAGCTTTGTAAAGAGGTCCTATGAACCTCTACTTCAGACATACCACGAGATAGAAGAGTCTAAAAAAAAATAAAATAAACACTCCTTTCATCCCAAACTTTACTTTTTCTTTACTCCTGAATGGCTTTGGAATTTGGCAGAATCTTCTAGCCATGTCCTTTGGCACACTGTTTTCTGTCTAGGCAACAATGTCCCTCCAACCGTGTTGCTCCAGCTCCCCAAATACTTCAGAACTATTTTGATTCTACCACTAATCCTGGTTTCTTTGCTTTTCTCCAGTTTTTATTAAATTCCCTTTCTTCTCAAGACTCCCACCTCTGCAGAGGATGAGGACACAGGAATCTCAGCCCATAGGTTATTTTGTTCTAAGTGAATTATTACCATTAATTGAGAAGACACCTGTGAGCAGTMAACAGCTCAGAGGCTGACAGCTCAGACCTACTCTCTGAACCAGCAGCTACCACAAAACTCAATTTAAAAGCAGTCACTCAGCCCAAATCAATTATATACAAGGCCAGGAGCAAAGAGCAGAATGATCTGCTGGGATCTCCTGAAGGCAACCTGGCTGAACTGGAAAGCAACACTGGTAAATTTTCCCCTGCCCTTGCCCTTTCCTTCTGACCACACTGTAATTTCCAATGATGCAGTGCAATTAAACMCCAAGCTCCTGACCAGTGCTTGTAAGGGACTAGGGGAGAGGGAAAACATAGGCTTATAACACTTACCCACAAGCCTTACTTTCCCTGTGTAAATTAATCCTASAAAACAAAATTCCAACCTCTTCAACACCATTCTCAAAAAACATCTATGAAGAACAAACATGTCCTCAGAAATGCCAATGGAAAAAGCATGATAATTGATTCCCTCAGAGTTTTATGGTACTCTGCCATCGGTCCTAAACAAGATATTGTTCAAATGTGCACAAAGCTAACAYTGCAGGGCATTTCCCCACTCAGCAAATGTCCTAAGACATACAAGACTTATTTTCACATTGTTTTTCAGACACAACATTTAAAAATAGTTTTCTCAAATCTCACAAATCCCTAAGAGATATCAGACCCTCATGCAGTGAGTCAGCTGCCTATCGCAAACCTGACTCACAATGTGGAGTGAACCCCTGCTCTCTTRTAAAATTCACAAAGAGGAAGAAAAGGAGGTAGAGCTCCCACCACCACAACACACAACCTGTTTGCTCTGTGCCTGTCAGGTAGGCTGGGAAGTCATTGGAAAAAGTTCTGTGCAAATTRTAGGCACACATCTAAAACTATCTCATTATTGGCACTAATTTATTGACAGCAGATAGTTCACTGCACATGTCAAATCTCAGTCCATCACTTGGCCTGGGRAAAATACTCACAGAGAGACAGAGAGAGACCTATCACTCTCCAACCTGTGAAAGCAGCTGCAGGAGCTGCCAAAGAGAGGTACTTCTGGTTATCCATAAATGTCTTGTTTTGTTATGTTTTCCTGTGCTAACTGATCTTCTGCTTGGCAGATCATCTTTACTTTCCCCTCATTCAATTCAGTTTCATTGTGTATTTATGTCTCCTTTTCAGTATCACATATCCTTCCAATTATCTTGCATCTTCATAATCAATTTTTTTTCTCCCTTTCCTCTTCTCTCTCCTATAGTCTAACTGGAACTAGTCTGATATTTGCTGACAACAATGCTGTGGATTTTAACTTAAACTCCTACCAATATCACTCATCCCTGGCTAYTATAAGAGAATTAAAAGAGAACATWAACCCATCTCCATATGTTTCTGCACYGGTAATAATAGCTGTTTTCTAGGTATTACCAAAATAAACAKTATCAGSAACAATTAGATCTGCTTGATTCAAATCCTCCAATGTATGGTTACACCACTGAGTTGCCTAAATGACACAYGCAAAAGAGCATGTACAATTTCATTACTTTTACTGATTTAAAACCTCACACACTTTAAAATGCTATTGAGGGAAAATGCCTTTGAGGAAAAATCCCACAAACACATTCTGAGGTTAAATATTGCAGTTAAAAGTAAACCAGGCTTAAAAKAAAAAGTTGGCATTTTAAAGGCCTGCAAATAGGATTAGATCTACCAAGACTGTAWAAACATTAATAAGCAGAGCTCCATTCAGAGCTAAAGTATCAGTGAGTCATGTGAGGACCAGCATGAACTCTTTTTAATTTCCAACTAGAAGGTCTGGAGGTTGAAAGAGGTAAAACAACTCAGCAGAAAGGTTCACTAGGACAAAGATTAGGATCTTACACTGTCAAAAGTCTGTTTCTGTTGGCTGCAGCTCTGTCTGATTGCTGCTGAGCTTGAGGGCTCGCCCACCTTAGATCTTCAGCACTCTGAAGATACAAAAAATGGAATTCTTTATTCAAGCTGGTTCTCAACATGGCACATCCTAAGCAGCAGGTTCCTGGGCTTGGATATTTCTCCCTCCTAAYCCCCATCGGTGCTGGAAAATGACATGACAGCAGTGAATTAAATGAAAGCCTTGTCCAAYTGTTGCTGTTTGAGAGAATTCCTTGCTACTATGTAGTCCAGGCAAATGTTTTCCACAATTCCCCACTGMTGCTCTCTGGAACTTTATCCTGCTGTATCCTACTTGTATGAGGAGCCCTTGCTTCTCTGTGTGAGCCACTGGCACCACAGGTCACTGGGTGCTGGGAAGAAACCCATTCYTGGTGGAGAGCTTTGTCTTTCCTGCCTTGCTGAAGGACATTGCATCCTGGATGCATTTGAGAYCCATCTCCTGCCCCTCAGCACAACAAAAGCAAACAGAGATAAAAATCAAGAACAAAAAAAGTTTCTTTTGTATCTTGGGTTTGTTTGTCTGGGACTTTGGCTTTACTCACAACAACCAGTGAGAAAATCTGCAGTAAATACCAAAATCCCATTGGTGGTTTCAGTAAGGATTCATCCTGAGAAAAAAAGAGCAAAACTTTACGAGTTAAAAACTTAGTGGAAGTTTAGAAAAGGAAAGGCTAAGTGTAGCCTGAAATGTGAAGTGAAAAATGTGAAAAATTACAAAGGGATGGTAGCAATACACCATCAAATCCCTTGCCAAAGTAAATGAAAAAGTCACCCAGGCAGATAACATCTGGATATGTGCAACCTTCATTTAGTCAAAATCCTAATGTAAACAAGTCCACTGATAGCAGAAGGGTAGTTAAACATTCCACTGCCTTTGGATAATCAAAACCATCTTCCCTTCCTAAAAAAATAACAAACCTTTCAATTATCAAACTCTAAGGAAGAAACTGACAGCTATTGGAAGGATTCCATTAATGTTTTTTTCTTTGCAAACATCTCTGCAAATAATTTTTTGTTTGTACAGAAATGACAAGAGCTCTCAAATTACTTAATACTTGTAAATAATGGTAATAAATGGTACACTGATTATATATAATATAAACACAGTGTATTTTGATCTGGTTTGTTAGACTGATGCAAGGCTACACATTCTGCTAACTATAATGATATTRTTAGATTCAGTGATATAAATATTGAAATAAAAACTGAAAGAAAATCTATTTTCAACTCTGTAACATGGATTTTCTGCAATATATGTATACCCTCTAAAGAATCATAGAAAAAAATGGTAGTAGTCACTCAGGGAATGGTTACAGTGCAGAAAGGGAATTCAGTCTCTAACAGATTTTATATAAAGGCTGTGGAGGATCAGGGCATACATATCTTATTACAGCAACCTAATTATACATTGCAATAGTCATTCAGTCAGCCCCTCTGTCAACTTACTGCATTAGTATATTATCACTGATAATGAAGTTTTGACAGTAATCTGAAACATCTGCAACAAGTACCATCARAGCCCTTGAATACAGAATAGCATTAACAAAATACTTTTTTCCAGGGCTAACAACTTAATATAGTTCTGGGGTAAATGCCACATCACAAATAATCGTAATCATATATGAATAACCTTTCATGCCTTTTGCTAGAATGCATCTGAAATGGAATAATCTCTATATTTCAGCAGAATCCAAGCAATTTTTAYGTAGCAAAGCTGAAGCCGATACAGTAGGTCAAAATCAAAGGCTGAAGAACACTAACAAGGTTAGGAAGCACCAAGGAGTTACAAGAAGCAAAGAATTCCACTAAGTTCCATTGCAAATGACCACAATTTAAAGGAAAATATCCTCCATGTGTGCACCAGCAAATCCTAATGGCAACCAATAAAATAATAAATTCTAAAAATTTTAAAATTCTGTTCTCCTCTAGCTAACAAAGCTAAAAAGCTCATTTTTAAAAATAGGTCAAGTCTCACATCTCCATGCAACAGTGACAGAAGTATTAAACTGGCTGATTTAAAAAGAAAAGGATTATCAAAACTCTTATTTGCACATAGTTATGCAGAAAAAAAATCACCTCAAATGAAATTCAACAGAACCATATTATGCTGAAAACACAAGTAAATCTGATAAACAACATAAACAATGTGAAAATAGTCTATGAAGTTTCTAAAATAAAATAAATGAAAGGGGAACTGAATATTAAAAAATTAAAACATGAAAAGTGAAAAGCTTGCTCACCAACAACTATCTAGTTTATATGAAATAAAAAATGCTATATAGTGCATGTGATGTTCGTCGATAACTTCATTTTAACATGTACCTCATCCTGAGTGAGAGATCAACTGAGCTCAGCTCTTATGTACTGCAGAAGGTAAAACAAATATGAACTAGCTTCTGGATTAGGGCTGGAGATAGAATTTCAAATTATGGAACCTCTGAAACAATTTGCACAGTAAAAATCACAGTCCGGTGCCATTTCATAATGAAGGAATCTGGAAGAGATTATCTGACTTTTTCTGAACACACCATGCTCAAGTATATCGTCAACACTTTCATAAGTGCAATGATAGAGGGATTTAACTTACAAGATAGTCACCAAGACAGCCTCAAAATTAATCATTTTGAAGGTGTTRTGCTATTGCTTTGCAGTTAGTTTACACCCAGCCAGGACATTGTGTGTAACTGTAYCACTTACACATGAGGATGTTAACAGTGCTGCATTACACATGAATGATTGCATGCCATTAATCTAAGACTTTGTGCTTAGATCACTTTTTATTCTCTTATKCTCAAATGTTGGGATGCTTAAATATTCTCATCCTAACAAACAGATACCCAGAAAAAGAACTCAAAAGGTATGTTTCARTCCTTCATACTCCTGCTACATTTTGGCAAGGAACAACTCATCATCTTTTCTATATTGTGGCTGTACTGCGACTTTCCTTCTATTGAAGAAAATAAAATACATTCCAAATTTATTTGATTGTTCATGATGATACTGACCATTAAAAAAGGAACTACTYATTTCTGCTGGAATGTAAGTTTCTGAGTAGCAAACCTGAAACAGAAAACAGCAGCTCAGACGTGGCTCATTAGCAGATCTATTGATCTCCTTGAGCCAGGTTTTGAGAAAGAGAATATGTGCAGAATSCATGCTTTTTTCAGATATTACAATTCACATCTTTAAGTTACACTGATGTGTGTATCCATCCTTAGTTTCATGCTRATACAAAGATTGCTGGGGCTGTCAAACTGTGCATCCTGCCCTAATTCAGCCAGCCAGCAAGGACTTTCATTCAAGGGGCACTCACAAAGTAACACTGCAGTGTGCCCCTCCACGGGCTCACACTTTTTAAAATGCCCAGTGTCCTCCTCTTTTGAATGTAAATTGTGGAAAAAAAAAATACCTCCCAACTTCACCCAAACTAAATGCTCCTAGCTTAGAGATTGAACACTTCAGAACTGGAACTTCAGTAGTCACCAGTGGACACTCCTCCCCTCCCTCCCCAAAATTTTTCTGGAAAAAAAACCAACAAAAATTTATGTATCACAGAGCTCATTAACATCTTTATGGTAGTCTCCACTAGCTGCAGTATTGCACTTCAGAAATAATATTTCTGCAAACTATTTATATTGTGTTAAACTCCTAGAGCCATGCTGAAGGCAATCACAGGTACATCTGTTTCTGTCATATTTGAATTCATAGCCTAATTCAATTGCAAATAATTAGCTATTTATCACCATGAAGTTACAAAGTCAGAAAGGGTCAATATGATTCTAACCATTTAACAAAAGACAGACGCCTTAAAAGGAGGAAAGGGGAGAAAAACAAAATAAACCCTAGTGATGAATCCCACAGTAAATCAAATACAATCAGTTCTGCTTGCCCATCATCCCCACGGACAACCCAATTCCTTTGTTTTTCTTCGCAGACTTACAGAATTTATTGCCATACATATCGTTTAAGTCCATCTTTCACTTTTACAGCCTGAAGAGGAGAATTATTTAGTCAAAATAACATGAGTACACAGCTCTTGTAATACTGCTGTGACCTCAGTTTCTAACACCTACGCTGGAGCATTACTATAAGTCACAAAGTTTTTTCACTCACAAGGACATCTTAATTATCCCACCCATGACATGAATGTTTTTGGAAGATAAAGCCTGTAATTAACTTGTTGCCAAACAATATGTTTACTGTCCCTGAAGGTCAGTTCTARTATAAAGGCATAAGGACACTTAACTTTGGGAGAGGTGCATTGTAACTCCATCAAACATTAACCAAGTGGTCATCCATTATCTACACTAGCAGCAATGCAGAGTAGGAAAATATTCTAAGCACCATAAAATGACTATGCTAAGATAAATCTCTACTGCAAYACACAAGGCTTGCAACACATAAGTACAACTAGAGATATGGTGCTTGACCCATGGTAACCAGACTTGTTAGAAATTCCACTTAATCTCAGCAGTCAGTCAGTAGTAGGAGAATTTGCTCAAGACAGTCAAACAAGAGTGCTCCTGTACTATGGAAATCTGTCCTTGCTGATTGTCCTTGTGTGGAGAATTTAGGTTTAGAAACTGTTTTTAAAGATTATRCCAAAACAACTGTGAGACCTCCTTGCCTTGTTTAGCTCTGAATTTAAACCAGAAATTTGCATACCCTAGTTTGAGTAAAAAATCTGGGATCTGAAAAGGCCAGGGTGAGGATGTATGAGTACAGGTGTAACGAGGGGTTTCATTAGCCCTGCACAAAGCCATGAAGGGAAGCTTAGCACTCCTGGAACAATTCCTGTACCAAAGTATAGAATTCCTCTACAAAGTATAGTCCCCTGTTCCAGGGAAATGAGAAAATAACCGTCTTTGAGTAAAGATCTCCTATAAAACCTCAATTCATTGTGTGCATGAACTAGGAGARGTAAAAACAGGGGGRAAAAAAAGGAACAATGGAATAAAAAAAAAGGAACAAYGGAATAAAATTAAGGAAAACTATATTAAAGAAATTTACGTAAAACACTTCTATGCTGTTGCACCCAGTCTCTGACTCACATCATCATCATTATTCTGTATTTTAACAGGAAAACTAACAGACACTTGGCCCTTCCTTTGCTTTATGTTCTGCTTACAGTCAGAGACAGATGGAAGGAATGGAAGGCAAAGAAAAGCAGCTAAGAAAATCATGGGGGAACAAAATCATCTTTCCCCAGCCAGACCCACTCYTTCATCCCACGCTCACAGCATGCTCTCCTTCACGTAGAGGAATAGGTAACAACTGAGAACTTGTGTTTTCCTCAAAGTATTGGACAATATGGGAACAACTTGTGARGAAATGGCATATGGAAGAACCTAAACATGGCAAACAGGCAAGAGTGAAAAAAGTAAACAGGAAAAAGAAATTTGGATGAGAAAATAGGGAAGATGAAAATGTTGTCTACTCAGATAAAGAAAGGAAGGATTCAGCTACAGAAGGGAAAATATTATGAATTTAAATAGGGAAAGAAACAAGAAATCTGACATGCCAGAATGAATGAATGTATGGCCTGGAGGAGGAAGGGGAGTCTGGAGACATTCACGTCCAGGTGTGACCATCAACACTGCACTGAACTAGCAAAAAAAGGAGTTCTTTAGGCATATAGCAGACCATTAAAGAAGATACTTTGAATTTGTACCTTTGATCCAAAACTAGCTGATTCAAGTCTGTGTTGTTTGAAAAACTCCTGTATGTCAGCACTTAGATACTGGAATAGCTTGTCTGTGTTGAAACATRGACTATTTGCAGGTTTTCCATTGAGAATAGATTGGATTTCAAATTCCCCCACTTAGTTACCAGAGGCCTTTCCATCAGCTGGAAACACTTTTCAATCCATCTTGCCAACTTTTGACCTATGCTAGTTACTTTTGGAAGGTGAAACCCATCAGGATCAGGCATGGATAAGYAATTCTCCACTGAGAGCATGTCAAATAGACATGCAGCCTCCCCTGAGCCAGAATGCAGCAAATGTGCATTTCTCRGGAAGGGACATTTAGAACTGTTCCTATGGAAGCAAATAACAAGAACTTATGTCAGTCTGCACTTGTCTTGTAGCTCAGTGTAGGCATCACACATGCTATTTATTTTCTGAAACAATGCTGGAGAGTGCTGTTTATGTGCTGCCTATAGACCACCTAATTAAAGAGCAGAGCATATTAAAGCAATTGAAAAAAAAAAGGCACAAAAAGAAGAGTCTGACTGCTAGGCAAAATAACTGGCATACTGTTACACTGTATATATTTGCCTGAATATGATGGCATAACAAGCTATTATAAGGTAAGAGAAGGCTTCAGCTGATCTCAGCCCAGGAACTTTCCATGTTCTTCCTTCACTACTGCAAGTGTCAGGCAGCWGCAAGGTGAGTTTTGACTGAGCTCTCACCTTTGTATGTGAAATAGAAGCTCTCTCTCTATGGACGGCTGGACGCTCATGGCACCTGATGCCATAACAGTATTATCCTACAATACTGCACATGTAAGTATACCCAAGTCCTTCCTCATGTTCTTCCCATCTTTATCCTTCAACATCCATCCATAATTTTATTTTTTTTTAAACAAGTCACCACATGTCCAGCACCRATGTCTCTTTAATTTCCCAGATGATTTCCTAACTTACTTGTTGCCTGAAGGAAGGAAAGTCTCCTGCAGGCTGGTTGCTCCCAGCAGAGAATACAGATGCCTTGTTGCAGCAAGAGGGAGAAAATCAGAGCTGAAGTCATTATTCCCTTCACAACCACCCCTCTCCATCCTCTGTGCAAACTCTGACAGCATTCCCCTCTTATCTTCTTCAACAGTGTCAAGCAAAATGAAAAGGTTAGACTTGAAGGCTTGTATGTGGCCTTTAGATTAGACAACCCATTTAAAAAAAAAAAACCCAAAAAAACATCAACAACAAAAAAACCGACACACAGCAAAATATTTTTAAAATCACAGAAACACAAAGGTTCAAGGACTTAGCTGAATTACACATGCTTTAATACTCCTCCATGAAGAAATACTTAGTATYGCACTTCCCAAAGTGACTAGGGAAGCCAACCACAGGACCAAAATTTAGCTTCAGTATCCAACAACGTACTGCAGATGGAAATCCCCACACTTGGGAGCACCATGCTCCTTTATGTTGCTCTTCATACAAAAAGGGATGCTAAAAATGGAAAACGTAAGTTCTCAGCTTCAATCTGGTCRGGGCTTTCCCTTGTATTTTCTGTATTTAGCATCACCCTATTCAATTGTCTTTCCCTCTTTCACATATCCACATTTTCTTTCCTTGTTCTGGCAGAGGCTGTTTGGACAATTACCCAGCAAGAAGTGCAGACAGTGCTGTGAAACCCTMTAAAAAGCTTAGGTCACAGGCCACCACTCAACTTCTCTCACAGCAAGAGCCAGAGGTCAAGTTTCCCATGGAAGAAAAAAGGAATATTACTAAATATTCAGGCTCCAGTGCTATGTATCAGGACATGTCCACTGGATGATGGATTGCCCTACACATGGATCAGCAGTGGTTTGTTAGCCCAGGCTTAAGCCAGCTGAATGGAGTAACTTTTAGAGTAGTTCATAAGCCTTTGCACATCACCTTTTAGGCTTTCAGTATTTTAAAGACAATTCAGAGGTTTGGGGTAAAAATATATGGGCTTTAGTTTTGCATCAACACCACACATGCTCAAAACAACTTGTTATCTAACATTCATCTGTTTGTCTAGAAAATAAATGTCAGTACTGTCAGGAAAGGGAAAAGTTTATGATTAAACTCCAGCTATATCATCGCTCATAATATTTGCTTGAAGACAGCAAAGATTCAGCACTTGATTTTTCATCCACCACTTCGAAAYAATATTGCAGAGAAGCCATACAAAAGAACACTTACAGAGAAACACACAGCTTTACAGTCAATGTTGTTTTGTAAAAACCATTTTGGAATTAGTACAGTTTTAGGGTAGAAAAGTAATTCAACAAARTATCACACAGGATGATGGGACTAAGCACAGAAATAATTTTTTTTTTAAAAACACAGGTAGACAAATCAAGCCAATGATCTGCAACAGCCCAGTGGAAAGCCAAAGTGCAGCTCTCTGTTGTCCTCATGGACTGCTTTAAACATGAAAGAAAATCATGCATTTCATCAGCATGAAATCTCCACTCAAAGAGGAACAAAGAAACCACCCAGTTTTTCAGCATGTAATTTCCAGAGTAATTAATCAACTCAAATCACGACCCCCCCAACAAACACCACCCCCCCAATCAGCCCTACCCATCTGTGAAGATCTCTGAGGGAAGCCCAACCTGAGAGTCATTGTGGGATGCCTGATCTACWTTATATTCACAGATAAAATAAGAARCTTGTTAGGGCATAGTGCAGAGACCACATTCCTATCCCATGAACGATGCTCTCAAATGAAAAAAGAGCTGTTACACTSTTGCAGTCTAAATGAAGAATAGCAATAATAAAATACTATACCTTTGAGTATTATGAACATGGAATTAAGTTATTTATTCAAAGTATCCCATAACAGCAATRTAAGCAACAGGCACAGGCACTTTACTTTTTTCATGTACAGATGAGTTTTGCATGTAGATAGTTCGTGTCTTGCCATGTCATGACTGCAGAACGACAGCAGATACTTATCCACTCAGCCTTAATTAATTTACTCCCAAATGAATACTGCATTTAGAAGGAAATGTAATTTTATCCTAGAAAAGCAGTTCACACAAACAGGACAAACTGTTACCTCATCTGATTTGTATCTATTTTCTAATCACACAGAGACTTACTATAAAAGAATTTTAAATTATTCTAAAAATATGCAGCTGCTATTGCACATAAATATTCCATCTTCCTCTCTGGATAAAATCTTTGYGAGGGAAATAGCAGACTTGCTTAAGGCTTGTTTTTCTTACATCTCATGTGGACATGCCTAAAGCACTCATATCCCYTTTCCATCAAACTTTACATCACCTATGTGGAAATATCTACAAGTTCAACAATGTTCTGCTGCTTGTGTTCTGCTATTTCGGTGTTTTAATTATATTACCTCACATGACAGAATGAAGTTTGACATTAGTATTGAATCTCATAAATCATCACTTTAAGAAAATGCATTCCCTTGAGGAGAGGTAATACAGGTCATATGGGAGTCCCTGTTTTAGCTTCAAACCTTCTTAAACAACCTTAACTGTTTTCAGAAAGTCAGTGGTAGGATTKTGCCTTCTGAGGCACATAAGAAGCAAGTTATATGTTAGCCCTTTTTGTAATTTTTTTCTATTTGTGGTGGAAGTTTTTAAAAATTAGTATTAGGAGTCAAAAATAAAAAATGAAATTAAATGTGAATTCAACATTAGTTCAACAGTGCTGGCTCTGGAATAAAGGCATGATAACACAGTGTCTCAGATGAACAGTCAACATAGTGCAAGAGACAGAGAGTCTCTAAGATTTTCTTCTCCTTTCTGATTTTTCTTCATCCTTTCAAAACATTTTAYCAAGGAAATGGCTGAAGATATAAAACAAAAACCAGTGCACCCCACATAAACATTAAAAAACAGTTTTACAATGATACTCAGTGATTCAAGATGGCAAAAGCTTACGCAGACTTTACAAATAACAAAGCTAACCATGCTGCAATAAATTCCACTAGAACTATTTTTTTAGAATGCCAATTATTGTTTTTGTAAGGGTGAAATCATGATCCCACAGTATCACTCTCTAAAGGGAGCCAATCAATCTGGTCTGTTTATTTACTAATGAAAGTTAAGTTTTAAGTTGGGGCAGCAGAAATTATGTGCTTGCATGGCACAGCTTCCACAGGAATGTGATCTTATGCTCTGAATCCCGCAGGGATGCACACAGACAGGGACTGATATCAAACACTGAGATAACAGCAGACATACTGCAGTCATTCACAACGGCTCAGGTATTTCTGTTTCTTCTTAAGAGACATGCAAAAAYGAGATGGTGGAAGTGTGCCYTTCTTTAAAAGGAGAAGGTGGCAGYGCACCATTCTTTAAGGAAATCTGTCCAACTCTTTCTGTTGTTCTTGCCAGTTCTCTCAGTCTGTGCATTAATGACATGCCARGGAGCTCCTCTCTCAGGGTGCCCCAGATCAGCTGAGGAGTGGAACAGCAGTGGATGCTCAGTTTCCTAAATTAATGAACACTCTACACTCCCTTCTTCATCTCTATTGAYAAAGGGAAGACTTGGCTACTGCCAAGCACTCTACTTTTGCCCCAATGYACTATGAAAAGGATTTCTGCATGCTAAAAATCTGCAAAGGAAAATCTCTGCAGATCTCTGTGTTTCTCCAAAGGCTCTCTCTGGGAGGCACAGTCCATTAGTACCTGTGTACTCACCCTGACCACCTGGGTTTAAGGCACAGAACCACTCAGAAGGGTGTGGGAAAAAAGGCAAATTGATGCCACTACTTTTTGGCTGAAAATGAGAACCCTAGGATCCTACTGCTATAGGCAAGTGGCACATGAATCCTTCTCTGCTCTGTTGTAGGAGATGCTCTCCAAAAGAACCAACATGTATGTGCTGATCTAGGGGTAATGAAAYCACTTCTTGAATGCTGGCCTGTGTCACAGCTTTAAGTACCCTGTGAGGTCTTGAGCTGGCCCTACCTCACCTGGGTGCAYATAATACACACTAAATTAATTTTCTCAGAGAGAGAGAAGAGAGAATCAATATTTACCCCAGGATCAAAATGCTTTTCGTTTCAAGAACTCAGCTGTCTAGAAAAACAAGGAGCAATCATTTTGTTCCCATGACAAACAAAAGCTTCTTTGCCAGTAGACACTGGATATTGACAATAACCTGTAAGCATCATAGCATGCATAGTAATGAGATGGCATTTTGCTGCAGTGGATTTCTGTCTTGTAGACTTCTGGGTTTGAATCTAAGCAGAAATATTAAAGAATCAAAATATAGTATTTTCCATTAAATAGTAACATGAAAATAATAACAATCAACAAACACTTCCACATCCCCCACATAAGCTTTATTTAACTTACCCTAATTGAAATACTGAGGCTRTAAATAATGACTAGTAAATCACCCAGTGATTCAAAATGCAAGGAACGTGGAGTTTAGGGGTTTTTGTGAAACTATTATTTTACTGCAATTAAGYTGGTAGTGCACCAAGCCACCACCACCAAAAATGTCACAGCAAATTAACTTCCTTTTTATTAACCATGGCAGGCAAAAAAATTTTTAAAAGTGAAGGTGTCTTGGTAATGAGATTTAACTCAAGGAAAGTAATTTACAATGACATGCGTTCCTCCATTCTGTATTACCTCACGCACTTAATAAAACACGCTTGAAGAGTCAAATTCTTATGTCATCTAAAAATKATTTTGATCACTTTCTATCTGAACTGTATGGATTGTATTTCTAATAGAAGACCCAGTTTTCACCCTGTCATATCAACGTGGCTTTTAGAGGCCTGGTTGTGTTTCAAAAGATGTCATGAGCCATRCTTGTGATCACCTGCTGCATTGCATGGACCTCAGCAGCGACTCTGTCACACGCCTAATAAAACCAGCCCCTGTTAGCCACCCACTGACTGCAGCATGAGTGAACAGTTCTGCACCTCCAGTGTACAAAATGGAATTTTGCTGGCATTTAATCAGTCAAAAACATTCAAGTGAACACCAGCTCTCTCTTTTTTTATATATTTTAAACACCTGCATTTAAAAAATAGGGTTTCCTCAAAGATACTGATCACATCTATTTCTTTCCAAAGCTCCTTAATCAAACCAAAGCAAATCCTGAATGTTGCAAATCCTGAATGTTGCATTTTCACAAATCCTGAATGTGAGTGTTTCTATCTGCTGGACTCTGCAGTTATTTCTGATTGCTATTTATCTCATTTTTCAGAAAAGCACTGACCACTGTAAGAGTGGTTAGTGAAAATAAACAGCACCAATGATGCAAAAACAAGACAAGACCAAGTGTAGGCTCACTGTACCCAGTCCTGAGGATGATAATCTGATTTTACAATACTGAACATCACAAAATAGATATTAATACTGACTGAAAAGGCAGTGGAAAAAAGATTAAAATAGAATCAGAAGTGCTATTTTATTTTAGTTGTTTTTTTTTTTAATTTTATTTTATATGGGGTTTTATGGAGGCTTGGGAACTCACTGAGCTGAAAATTGGTGGGAATTAAGAGAACACTGTGGAGAGGCATAATCTATGTTTGCTCTGTTCCTGCTCTTCCCTTTGCACTCTTTTATGGTCATTAAGGGACTTGTTGCTTTTTTTTCTTTTTTCTTTTCACACCATTCTAGAAACACAGCAATAGCAGGCTTCACGCATGGAGAGGATGGCGTAAGCTCCTAGTACATTTCCCAGTCCCCAAACTCATTTAATATAAAATCCTCCAGCTGAGGACATAACAGATATTAAACTGATAAAAACATATGCTGCACTTGATCTTTGCCAAAAGGTCAAGAGGCAAACACGAATCAGCAGACTCGATGGTTTCTTGCTCTGACTCAGTGCGCACGCTGAGACTGAATCATCCCAAGATTTTAACACCACGGTAACAACAATTATGCAGCTTTATCACTCAGATTTATTTCAAAAAGCTGCAGACAGACTACAGACCCCAAATAACTCGCTCCAGGATCTCAATGAGCTCAGGATTTTACACACACAGGAACTGTTTCAGGACAGGAACTCAGGAAAGTTAATGATGCCATGTCTAGCCTCCCAAAATCGGATTATTTCTTCTATGGTAAACTAAATAAAAAGAGAAAACACCTAGCCCTTCCCTCTGGCCACCAAGCTTCTGTGGCTTCCATGCCCCCAGCCTCAAATATTTAAGGAATCGTCTGTTTTCTGAATCATAAAGGTTTTTTTTTTTTAGAAACATATCTCCCCTACAGAAACTATTTCACAAAATTCTAAAAAAGTTGAGGGATTTTTTAATAAATAACTTGTTAAAACCAGAATTACTGCAGTGCATTTTCTTAATCTTTGCTGGACTCATTAGAGCATCTTGCACACTAATTCAAAGACTAAATACCAGCCTTGCTAAAGCACAATTACTCAGTATCAAACTCCACCATAAATTAGCAGAGAAACTGTCCACACATGAAGAGCACTAATTCAATACTGCTAAAGCATAAAAAAATCATTCCTGTGCATGGAAACAGAAAACATCTTTTGAAGTTAATGAGTAGTAACAAAGGATATTTTAGTAACTTGGAAAAAGACAACTATTTCTTGAAAATTATTTTCAAAAACACTTCATAAAAAACCTTGGGAACCTTTTTACTACCAATGATATTTTCAATCACTCACCATAACCACTAATTGTTTGAAAGAATACAACAGCAAGTCATTAGGTGAAAGGAAAGATATTGTCACAGCAATACGAATTTAATATCCTGATGTTGGTGCTCCAAGCTGCACAAGACAATCAGCCAGTTAAAATGTAATTGTTTAATTTTCAATACGGAGTGTTTAGTGAATCAGYATCAGSAAATCCACTGGATTTTAATSAGTTAAAATATTTTAATAGCATAGYTTTGTTACTCTGTTTAATCACCTTTCCCTAAGGCTCTGAACAACATTTAAGCATGTGCTTAATTTGCTATAGAAGTCAACAGAAGGAACAGTGAATGGTGAAGTTCAGCATGTGCTTAATGAGATTTACTGAGTCAGAATGCGGAAAACCCAATGTGAGCAGAATCAAAACCCTGAGGTATTAGCCAAGTCCACCCCGAGTTTCCCTAAAGATACAGGGCCTCCAAAAGGTGAATAAAAAATTTTATTTTATTACGACATGTCTACTGCACACCCGCACGTCTGAAATATTTATGTAGCAAAACACATACCAGACTTTGAAGGTCTTTAAAGTAGCAAAAGAAAAAACTTTGGATTTACCCTAAAATACTAACTGGAAGATTTTGTGGAATTTTGTTTGGTGTCAGTAGCTCCACAATACTTTTTGACATGAAACAACTACTGATTTGTCTGATGTTTCCTCCAAAAAGAAAAYGCAGTATAATTTAGGTGTTTTGGGAATGGAGGAATGGAGCTAACATTTATATTTCAKTTATCTGTTCCTCTGTGAAAAAGAAGGAACTTAATCCAATATTACTATCCTACTTCCTCAGTCACTCAGGCAAACTCTGTAATCCTCCCACACCTGCACATGAACATCTGCATTGTACCAGTTGATACTTTTTCTCAGACTTAATTAAATTAAATCAARTCACCTGCATGCCTTTAAGCCCCCTTCTTTAATACCCCTTCTTCTAGAGCAGGCAAGGTCAGTTTAACAAACAGCAACTCAATGAGCTTTGAATGCAGCAAATAAAATATAGAATTGTACTTTTCTATTTTCTGTGACATTTAAGTGGCCTAAGCGAACATTTAATTAGATTGCAATTAATAAATATTTTCTCGACAGTAAACATTAAAAAAGGGGTTTGATTTCAGGAGAAAAAAATTCTTCAGATTCCATACTCATTATAAACGTTCAACTCCGACTTTTCCATATTTTAATTCTTTCTCTTTTAGCTTATATGGAGGATCTGGTTTTGGCATCAAATGTCACTGAGACTGTTTGGGGCTTTTTGCCCAGCCCAGAAAAAATAATAGTGATTTGGAGAAATATCTAGCAATTTCTCTGAACAACATTCAGTCACCAATCCTTTCTGTAATGTGCTGTCAAAATTAGCAAATCTGTTAAAGAAAAACAATTTTAACATTTAAAAGTTGAACATAAATGTTATTTCAAAATGGCAGTCAGCATGGGAAGGAGTTAATCTTCCCCACTCTTTTTCTAAGAGTAAAAAAGGCAAGGAACAGCTGTCACTCAGGTGATGAATACAAGCTGCCAGCCTTTTAAACAGCAGGTACAGCATTTGAGCTCTGAATTAATTAGCATTCAGAAAGTCTAAACACGGCTTGATAACTCTGCAAGATGATTTTTGTCCCTTCCTGCAAATTAATACTGCTATTAAGATGAGCAAGGGCACAATGCAGATCGTAATTGTACCCATTAAACAAAGTTTCACAAGTAATGAATTGGAGGCTCTTGCCAAGAATGCATCAAGTCAAATAAAGCCTTGCTGCAAATAACAGACRCACAGGAATCCATCTTCGCTTTTTCATGGCATTCACAAAGCCACACACAATATGGATTCCTGTGTAAATGCACAAAATGTTTTCTGTGTATCAGGACAGGCTTCTCAAAAGTTCATGTTTTTAAATGTTTAAATAGTGGCTTAGTCTCAGAAGCATTGGSGCTACTTCCATTCAGGAGCCACTCCTAACATACACATGTATCCTGAAAGGGAGTTAACAAGGCCTTAGAGATTAYACTTATCATGTCTTAAAAAATAAGGCCTCCCTCCATCAATTACTGCTGCAGCACTGCATCAAAGTCTACACAATCCATGTGGAAAATCCTCCTCCTATATTTATCATTTCCTTTAAACGATGAGCATATTTTATAAAGCACAAAAATGATTGATATCAGAATTTAATGATGTTTAATAAGTGGCCATCTGTCAACAGTCAAGGAGTAAAAAGGAAGCACATTATTATTTCCCAAAAGACTAGAAATATTGATGCTAATTAAAAGGCACATTATCATTATCTCAAAGCAATGTCTAAACACTAATCAGACTTCACGTCCAGGGCAGGAGAAAGAGGGAGAACTATGGATATGAGTGCTCCCCAAATGGGTCACGGCAGTTGAGAGTCTCCAAACTGGTGTTATGATAACATGCAGATTGGAACTTGGCAAGTAGCTCAACTCTTTAGAAGAAACCTTTGGTGCGTTTTTACAAAGATTTGTAGAAGAAAAGAACCGTGCTAAACATGGGCCTTCACTATTTAATATTTCCTRTTTTCCAGCCACCTTATTTCACAASAAAATAAAACTCRTGGAGSCCAAGCACATGATTAATTGCACCATACTAAACTGCAACGTACTCAGTACTTTTAGCTGAGAAATAGCTCAATGTCATGTTTACATAAAAGACTTCTGTGGTCAAATAGACAAAAACCTACACGAAAAGGAACAAAACCCATGCACAYGGTGTCTGAAGCATTTTTGACTCTTTGGRCCTCTAGGAAGACCCTGTGGGGTTYAGGATGCTTCAGCTTCTCCTGCTGAGTGCTATGGAGGAGGAAGGTACATAAAGGTAGGTGGTTCCATCTGCCACTCATGTTTGCCTGGAGCTCTGCCTTAAATATTAATAGTCAGTTTATTACCTTTTAAAACACAGGATTTATTGCCATTTTCATAATTCATCTTGATCAGATCCTTTTTTAAGCAAGCAATCCTCTCCTAACCTCAAAATCTATACTTCCTATTCTAACTGAGGCCATCCAGAGCCTATAACATACTTTTTGCTTCACTGTGTAAAAGCTGATGAGTCTCTTGGCATTTATTGCTTGCAGAGAGGCACAGTTACAGGCCACTGGCAAATGTTTTCCTGCCCGTGAGATATGAGAGATGTGTGAGCAAGATATGACTGATCCTACCTCCCAATTGTGGAAACTCTATGTACAGTCCCAGGTTTAGCAATATTGACTCTGAGCCAGGCCCAGCAGCTCACCAACTCCATGAGGTTTGATGTTGTTAGGAGGAGAACACAGAGGAGTGATGCAGAATATTCCTGTGCTGAAGGTAAGCAAAGCATAAACAAACACGAAGTAAAAGGCATACTGGGAACAGGTGGAATGAACATAGGGATGAGAAAATCACACTGAAAGCATAAAAATGGCAAACTGAAAGTATCCCAGGCTGGAGAAAGGCACAGCTACCCTGGCAGTCAAAGCCCAGGGGTAATGAGTACCATACCTAATTGAGAGCAGGCATTCTCCCCATGGTATTTTTACTGGCTAACTTTTCCACCTATAATTGCCACTATCAAATTACCATCTCCATTGTGCAAAGCCACCTCTAGTCTTCCTCCTSAGGTCAAGGAACCCATTCATCACTGTCAATTGAAGCATATTTCCATTTTTACTTGTCATTTTCAAACCATCACTTCACACAGGTGTGACCTCTGATCCTGACTATCCTTCCAACACTCCCCTCGCTATACTCTGATAGTCCTCCATTATCTCCTCCCTGAGAAATATTAAAAAATTTTAAAGGAGATGTTCCTGGTTTTGATTACCCTATTCCAATATAACTCCTTGATCTTCAGCATAAACACTTCAATCATTCTGGCATTTTCATTGACTCAAATTAAATGCAGAGACAGTAATTATTTCACAATCCCCTTGCCCTTTCATACACAAGTCTTCTGCCTTACACAATGACAAAGTATTACCTCCCAGACTCTTAATGGTTCAGATACTTCAGATACATTTTGGATATGAATCTGGCATGAGGGGACTCTTAAGTAAACCTTGTGAGGCTTACCCAGTACTAATTGTGAGCAATTACAGTGCTTTTCTCATGTTGAGCTCCAATGCTCAAACCTGATGTGAGCCATACAATAGTTCCACTGATTAACAGGTTCCTTGGGGTGCTCATGACAATGAAGTTTAAGATCCCCTGCATTTTGCAGCCTCTAAGAAAAAGGTAAATTCACAGTACTGGTTACATGAATTGGAGACTGGACAYTTCGACAGACACACAGAAATGAAAAAACACCATCACTATCCAGTTTTACTTATGTTATTTACTTTCATATTCACTACATTTGTTTTAAACTGGCAACGAATTCTTTATTCTTGGTGCATMCCAGATTTGCCTTCTAACTCTGTGCAATTGTTGTACATTGTGTAGCTGTCAGAGCAGAAGTGGAATGTATGAAAAGCTGGATAATTGTAAGTTGGGGCACATGGTGCTACAGAGAATGTAGGGGTTAGTAGGAAGAAGGGGGTTTTGTTTTGAATTTTTTCAAGAGTCTGGATATGACTAAAGCTTTTTCTGGTGGGCAGAGAAAATATCCCGTGTTTATCCATTTCTCCACAATTTGAAAAGTTTCTTGCCTTCCCCCCCACCTTTTTCTTTGGGAGTTGTTGGATGGGGAGAGAAGAAGGGCAGAAGTTATGTTTAACAATAATTCTTACTTACATGACAAATAATAGACCTTCCTTCTGGTTTGTTTCTTGTGTCCTAAGAAAATATATTCTCAAAGAGCATGCATGACATTGATTTTCACCAAAAAAAGCACTGAAATGAGCTAGCTGCTGTGTAAACATGTCAGGCTTCATACCTCACATGCACTGAAATGACCAGCACAGTTCACTCTTCTCAAAGGTATTGCTTCAAGCTGATTGCTGACTCAAGACAAGAACACAACCCTGGTCACAGTGAGTTTCTAAGCATTTTCTCTGCAGCTGCAGGGTATAGAGGGTTTTCTGTTTGTTTYGCTTTTYCCCCCCTTTTTCATAYGAAACCTCAGATTCTGGAGTACAGTTCGGCAGCAYCCAGGCTGAAATCGCTGCCAGTTTCCTAGGGTACAGAATCTCTAATAACACAAAGCCCTGACTATCTACTTGCCCAATAAATAATCAAAATTTTCTACCACAACTGTCCTTAAAACATACGACTTCTTGTTTCTCTCTCTTGCTTGCAGCTAATCCTTTCTGTCAACAGGGTTTCATCTGTAACAAGCCTGCCTGTGACATGCTAGGTCCCAATACATCTCTCAACAAATCYCCCGTGTTCACAAAGCAAAAAGGTTGCAAAAAGGACCACAGAGACAGAGCCTCTCTCCTCTAATGGGATCAGAAAGGCGGCGCTTTCCCCTGGGAGACGCTCATCAAAGGCGAGGCCAGGAGAGACAGTGCGCTGGCAGGGAAGTCCCAGCTCACACATTGCATTTCTGGTGKGTGGAAATCTATAAAATCAGAGGAAAAGCTGCAAAAGGCAGGCCTCAGAGACAGCAGAACTGTGATTAGAGCTAAGCAGTAGCCATGAGATAGGTCAGCAGAAAAATTATGGAAAAAATGGAAAAGTAAGGACAAATAGAACAATGGTCTGTGTATTAACGCTTGTCTAGAATAACTCCCTAAGCTGCAGAAAAGTCTATCTAGCGAGATATTAGGAAGTTTGAAGCTGAATAATGGAGCTCTGTGCATTGTGTTTTAAGGCTTACAAGCAGGTATTGTATTCAAAATAAGCAAGCCTTGTTTTAACTGAAGGTACCTGTGCTTATAGTGGTTGGATAGAACTACTGTCAATTTGCTTTTGCTTTGTGTGATTGGTCAAAAAACTTATAAAGTGAGTTGCAACATTAAGTTCTTTGTCTGCTGCCTGGGATGTGAGCTGATGGCATCTTCCCATTGTCCTCACCATGTAATGAGACTGATGCTGGAAAATAAAACAGCTCAAGGCACGTTCCCAGCAGTCCTGTCCCATTTGTGATTTGCACCCAGTCCTCAGCCGGCGATACTGGTGCATAAGCAGAACACAGCAGTTGTGATATTTGTACTCCTGAAAGGTTTCTCTGTCAGGTTCAATTATTGGTCAT